>JAKCVP010000378.1:105000-174690 GCA_023512835.1 Taxillus chinensis | reverse complement strand
TATCGTAAGCAGAACTCGCTTTCACTTCTCTCTTACTTTCGTAATAAACGTGTATGTAGCCCTCCCTCCCCTAGGTGTATGTATCGTTTTTTTAGAGATGGAAGAATACCAACACAACTGGAAAGCTCTCTTTTGAAAGAGGTCGGAACAGCTGGACTCAACTCTCGATTCAAGGAATACCGCGCGGATCCAATAGCACCTTCGACTTCCAACAAAGCACACAATAAGAGAGATGAACGATCTTCCGAGTTTATAGAACCTTATCCATAGGCCGCTGGCGCCCCTCTCCTACAGAGTTTCAAGTGGAAAAGTGCTAGCATCTTATACAAAGAAAGTGTCTAATTCCGGTAAGTCAACCCCAGTATCACACCGGAAAACAATCCATACAAACCAATCGTGGGAGGATTCTCGTTCCTTTATGGGCTCATAAATACTTTTTGAAGAGTCTGTACACTTGACAAGACTGAAAGCAATGCTACGATCTCCGATTTTGCGTCCCCTGGTGGTTCTATCGATTCGAGTAGTGCTCCACTTCAAGCAGTTATACTCTTGTTGTTCAGAGGAGAGACCTTTCCAGCATCTCTTTATTGAGTTCGTCTATTTGGCATCTCTTATAGAGAATTAAGTAAGGATTTCCCTGTACAATTCTGTAAGAGAGTAAATCAATAGCGTAATCAATGCATTCTGCTGCCCGTTATGAGATATGCAATCTTGAAGCAGGGTAGGGTTTATATACCTTTTTTCTTTTTAGACACTTGTTTTACACTAGTATAGAGGTTTCCAAGACGATACAAAGCCATAAGGTCCCGCTGAAGAAGACAAGGCAGCCCCAGAGTGTAACACCTTCCCAGCAGCTTTCGTACACGTAGTGAATTCATACAATTAGGATTTTCTTACCGAATGTATATCTATCTTGAAAGTGTCCCCCCCACCCGGGTTCTGTTATGAATACGATTACCTCTCCAAAGTCTGCACCTCGTATAGAGCGTATTGCCTTGAAGTGCTGCTCTCCAAAGATTCTCTTATAGGAGGATGTGTTTTGCTTGTTACACATTTAGTTTCGGGAAATGCAGAATGTGCATGCTATTCAAGGATTCGATATTCTGGCTCTAGACTCACTGGAAGATACCTCTTTCTACGGATTATAGCGATAGTGTTCTATTAAGGATTTGCTGCGCCCCGAAAACCGAATATGCAAATAGAGTATAGAGTATCTGCATTTCATAAAGACAGAATCCGCGAGTGTCAAAGCGTTTCTGTCCATGTACCAGAATCTGTAAGCGCTCCGTTTGCGTTCGATCCGAAGTCAATCCCCGAGCCCAAAGCGTCCCCCATCCAATCAAGAAACCGCTCTCTTAGAGATAGATATGCCCCTGAAAGAGATCGCTCTAACGAAATGTGAGTAACACAACAGAGAGACCCGCCCATGGTGCGGAACAAGAGAGAAGAGTGCTTTACGAACGAGAAAGGAGAGACCTGTCAAAAGCACGCGGATTCTCTATGTTATCTCGTGTATCGAGAAGCATATGCTTTCCTGCGAGTTCAATTCATTGTAGAAAGAGGCATAAACCACCCTATTCCGTATAGTAGTACAGGAGAGAAAACCCCTAAACAAGAGTGTACTGTTGGAAGCAGCAATGTATATGCCGAATAGGTCCTCTGAAGGTAGAGTTTCGGGGCACGCAATACCATAGCACTCTCTGTAAGAAAAGATTCCGGTCGGGCACATTCTCTCCGGGTTTTAATTCGGCAAAGAAGAAAGACTCTCCGTTGGAAAGTGTCGAATTCTAGAGAGATCTGTCCACTTGTGTTAAGAGAGCAAACCACCCGGCAGCACTTCCCCTAAAAAGCATATGGATTTCAACAAGCCCCTAATATAAGGTATAACAAAAGAGTAGAGCAGCAACAACCTCTATCATTCCAAAAGAAGCGGTAACAGGTCCGATAGAGAGCGGAGCACAACACCTGGGGGTTTCGGGAGCCGAGCGTTACATGATTCAAGCCGAACTCAATAAAGAGATGCTGGAAAGGTACTCTTAACTCCGTATCCGACCTAGACACAAGCGCCTATATCCTCTCGATTCAAAAAGCTCTTCTTCCAAAAGCGATCCAACAAGTGCACTCTCTACAGTAGTCTACGCCGAGTTTCTTACTCTTATAGTCTCGATTCAAAAAGGAAAAACACTCCAAGAATGGAATCCTTTTAAAGGTGGTTTTAAGGTCCGTAATAAAGAAGCCGGAGAGTACTTCGCTTTATGTTCGATCCACTTCCGCTACCGAAGGTTATAGGGGCGCCTACTTCAACTCTTTCACGAAGCTCAACACACAACATAGAGTAGAGTGCTTTCTTAAGAGAATCACGCGCCGGGCACTACCTTTAAGTAAGGTCGCGTTTCTTGAAAGAGCAGATTCGCTGGAATTGGATTGAATTCTCTTTTTTTCATGGGAGCGGAAAGTACTACTACCTTTACTTGTCGTACCGATCTTATCGATTCTCTTTATACGCGAGTGTACCATCTCTCTTTTCAAAACCCCAGTAATGGAATGCTCTGAGATTATTTCCGTTCCGGCTGCATCTCTTCCCACCCGAACGATTCATATAGAGTCTCCCGGCGGTACCCATTGATGAACTCGGATACAAAACAGTGGGGCCGGCACAGAGGTCTTGTTACTCGCCCCGAAAGTCTCTCTTTAAAACACATTATAGGAGAGATGTCTTTTTCGACGCCCAGTTTCCCATACAAATGAAAGGCTCAATAGAAAGAGAATGGACTGATCTTTATGTTTTCTTCTAAAGGAGAGAGTAATCTTCCGGCACCATCATAGCTGTCAAACCCGGATACTTAACTTATGGATTCTTCCAGCAACACCCGGAAATCGCCTTTTTTCGGAGAGCACAACATTGGATGTGAACAGGTTGGAAGCAGTATGGTTCAAAAACATTGGAGAGTAAAGAGCTGTTGGAAAACGCAAGTGTTCTTATACAGCGAATACAGAGTGAAGTAACTCAACTCACTATCAGTGTTTCCAAGAGATACTCTACTCTGCCAGATGCCTTATCCTGCTTTTCCAATCATATCATACGGTGCGGTGCGTCTTTAGGATGTGTTTCCAATGGTAGTTACACTTTTTAGTCTCTCTTAGGGTGTCATTGAGGCATACGGCTCTTTTTCGATTACGTAATTAGCCGCCATACAACCAATCATCCAATGGGGAACTCTTAGTAGAACGCGGAACCACTGGGTAGCGCACCTCTTATGCGGAATCAAGAAGGGAATTGTCTCTCCTGTAGAGAGTCTTTGTATACGATGCTTACCTTATCACTCGGAACGGAACACAAGAGGTAAAGTTACTACCTTTCCGAAAGCTGCTTGGAGATTACTCTCTTACTACCAAGATGTGCTTTATCGTCGAATCCTAAAGGTGCCTTTGCTGCTGGCTTTTCTTAGATCACTCCAGTTTTCGCTGTGAGCTCTTTTCGTTGTTGTCTCGTAACCCTTTTGAGTTTACTAGAGATGTTTCAGGAATACTCTCCTTTCCGAGGAACTCAAAGTACCGTCCATCCATTCTCTTTCTATTGAGCCTTTTCGCGGACGCTCTACGATAGCATCTTTCAAAAAGGATATAGAGAATCGAATAGAGTCGACCTGGCCCGAAGCGTATTTATCGATGTCAGGCTTTGCTTTCGATATTCCAAGAAGAGAGATAGATATCCCGTTAAAAGGATTGGTTCCCGTTCCACCTGAAAGAGATCGCTCTGTTACCTACCGCTCATAACCCATTTCGGCACTATAAGAGTAAGAAAGGTGTTGGGTCCTATATTCTCTTTTAAAAAAGCAATACGTGTATGCACTGCTTCGCTTCTAATTACAAGGTAAAACACGGTTTAGAGTTGTAAGAGGAGACCTAAAAATGCCGGTAGGTGGAGATGGAGCCGCTTCCAAGAGATCTCTTAGTAGACTCTCCTTGTTTCGTTGTGACCCCGACGTTAGAGCAAGCAACGCAGTACACACAAAACGACTAGGGAAATGACAGAACCATCGCTACGCGAGGGCAAGAGAAAACTGTAAGGCTGCTAAATATAAGAGTGTTCCGAATAGAGTGGAAAGTGGGAGATTGGATGACAAATCGAAAGTGGGTAGTGCCTAAGATGCCAGTCGAGAAGAGATAACCCGGAAAAAAAACAATATAGCATATCTATTCCAAAGCAGTGAAAGAAAGAGAATGTGAACTAGTGAAAGAAGAGCCACTACTAGTGTATACGGTAAACTACAGGTGGTAACGATACAACACAACAGAAAGTTTTCTAGCTTCGCACGGACTACTAACAAGATTCGTTTTACTAGGATTCGATTGGTATTATCAAAGAGGAAGAACTCTGGTCCGCTCCGCTCCATTCCGTATTTTAAGAAGAGAGCAGATCCAACCCCCTGACTCTCCGAATACGCGCTGTTTGAAGAGCCACTAGAAGTTACTTCCGGATTGAAAACTCTTACGAAGACCGGGACCGTATTCCACTTTCTTGTTTGGAAGATAGATATGCCGAGCCCGTTATTGGCTTCTACCATCTCTGAAAGCACGAACCACCCAAAACGCACTCTGCTTTTAAACAAAATACCACTTCTAGTCTCTAATGTAGTCTGCCGGGCCTCGATATCAGTTCATAAATGCTACATTATCGATCCAAAATGCTGTGTTTGAAGGTTGTTGCGCCATGCTCTTCTAGGTGCTCTCTTTCTGTTTCGGAAGATGGACTACTGCCGGTTCCCGCCATTTCTCTTCCATGGAAAGTGCTCTAGTGCCTAAGATGCCAGTCGGACGAAACCTTTCTTGTCTTGTGTTAGTATGTCTGTACACAATATGGATTTCACATCATTATGGAAGTGCGTTTTAGGTGTTCGGCGTTTCGGTTTTTGATTCTTTTAGGTAGAGTAGATCGGAAACATAGGGAAGTCCAAGGGCAACTCTGTATGGATCTTTGCTTTTGGTACGAACTGCATACAAAGATGTGACATTCCCGGCATTTTCTCAAGTAGAGCGTTTCTGTCTTGCGTGCAGCACACTCCAATCATAGCAGAGTGTCTCGGGTCGGGTAGAGAAAGGTCTTGTTCTTACTTTCTTGTAGAGACTTGGATGAAAAAGCAAAGCAACCGGATGGGATGTACCGTTCACGCCGGGGAAACGCAACGGGACAGAAAGAGCTATGCGAAATCAAGAGACAAGACACAGACACTTTAGTTACTAAGAGTTGAATACAAGTGCTTTCATTTCAATTGCATCCAGAAACCAGAATAGAGAGAGCAGATTTCTTCTGGGCTCCCCAAACCTGTCCTGTTCGGCGGTGCCTAATTCGGCTTTCTGAACCTTCTTCCAAAACCCCAAACTCAGAGTTTAGACACAGTAGAGAGTCTTATCGGTTGCTTACCTCCGCCGCGTACACTGTAGAGCCGAGGATGGTCAAAGCTCTCCGAACCGTGTGCGTTTTGGGTGGTTCGTGCTTTCAGTCGTCCCTGTGTAACGCTTTTACTTTCGGGGGGATATACGCCTAGAGCCTAGGACCGATTACCCGGACTCGAAAGACAGAGTGCCCCCGGGTGACACAAAAGTGACTTTTCTTACACTTGAAGAGAGATTGGATTGGAATGGTTGGATTCCGACGGCATTCTACCATACCCATTTCCAACTTGAATTGCGAGGCGTACTCTGTCACTTGCTAGCTGCCTTTCAGTCTGTCAGTCAAGTATGCTAGCATCCCGTACGCTTTCAGTCTGTCTGCTAGCGGCTGCCAATCTTTCTTTAAGTCTGTCAAGTACGCTGCCATTCAGTCTTGTCCCGTTCTCCTATGTGAGAGTCTGAACAACCTAGCGAAAGCGCTATTGCTGCCGGACCGTAGCTCGGGTGCTGTGCAACGTCCATTAGGGTTGTTACACAATTCCATGTTGTAGACTCCTTCATCCACTGTTACTAGAGTTACAAAGAGCTCGGCCCACCCGAACGATTCACTTTCAACTCTCAATGAGACTCGAGAGACAGACAGAGATACTCAAGAGACAGAGAGTAATTCGGAGACTTTTGTGGCGACTATACTATTGGAAGGCGTGCACGCCGAAACAGCATATCCAACAAAGAGAGAATCTATAGCTCGAGTAGCAACGGAAATCTCTCTAGAGAAATGTGCGCTTTCCGCGTTTTCCGACACCTTCTTTACAGAGTTTGGCAGGATATCTACGCTGCTCCCAGTAAGGAGGCTCCCGTAGACAGAGTACTCTTTCGAAAAGGAGGTGCTTTCTCTCGAGTTCTTGAAAGCGTGCGTCCGCAGAGACACTAGTGGTCGAGCTCTCCCCTTCGAGTGTACTATGAGTCGTATAGTCATAGAAAGCTTTCACAAAGCATCATAGTCCTATTGTTGGAGAAGAGCGAAGCAGGAAAACAACAAATACCTATTCTCTTTCAGTCGTATGCGAACCCATAGAGAACGTCAACCAAAGGGCGGCCAACCAACATCATATATAGATCTGAAAGCTCCCGAAAAAGAGGAGAGTGATGATACACGCTCGAGGATGATGCAGTGTTATGCGTGACTTCAACTCCGACCTTAAAAGAGGTCTGCCTTAGGGGTTCTACTGAAAGAGAAAAGAGATACTGCTTCGACGACTGAAAGAGAATAGGCCGAGTCGGGCCTAGTATATCTATCTCTCTTATAAGCGACCGGGATACCCGCATCTCTCCTATACGGTGTTTAATACAATCCGTATACCCTTTTGCTAGAGCTCCATCTGCTTTCTTGGAAACAAAGAGAGAGTACTCTCGATTCAGCAACTCTATACAGTAGTAGTTATGTTCTTACTACACACAATCACATACCCAAGGAATGGCGCGGCAGAACCTATTCAATCATTAAACACCGTATAGGAGAGCTGCGATTCAGGACCTTTTTTCTTTATTATTGTATGGAATTCCATTCTTGGAGTGTTTATAGAGCTTTCAGCAACACTAACAGAAGATGTGTCTCTTCCAAGTGTACAGTTAAACTCTCTTATACAAAGGTATGCTAGGGAAGCCTCGAAAAAGTCTTTTTGTACAGACTCTCTGTTCCGAAGCCAAACTCTATCTCCCGAGAGTATTCGAGTTCGCTTCTCTCCTCTCATATACCATAGATGCCCGCCCGCGGAATGGAATGTGTCCGCTCTCGGTTGTTTCCGATGTTTCCATATAATAGTTTATGTTCCCGGCCCTCTATACTTTCGAAACGAAAAAGGGTACGAACATAAAAAAGCAAGGGTATACCTGCAGCAAATAAAGGCGTCCTACGGGCCACACGGTGTACTATAGGAGAGATCCGGATTTCGTATAGAGAAGCTCTTCCGGGAAAACAGGTAAAAGCCGAAAGGATAGACATTCCCCTATGGTGAGTTAGCTCCTTAAGTAAGAGAAGATGGGGCCTGGGCATTCACACTCTATAGAAAAGCGTTTCATTCGGTCGGAAAAGAAACAGAAATGGAAACATTTTGGAGGACAAGAGGTATACTTTGAAAGTGGCGGAGCAATCCTATAGTGCTGGGTCGACCTGTAGTGTTGCCATAATGGTGTAATCGAGTTTGCCGTGTGATTGGTGTTTTGTCTGTCCTTTGTGCCGATATTGGTATTCTAAACTCTCTGTCTGTCTCTTGAAAGAGTATTGTATAGATGTTAGAAGGTGCAAAATTAATGGGTGCCGGAGCTGCAACAATTGCTTTAGCGGGAGCTGCTGTAGGTATTCCAAGAAGAGAGATATTTCCTAGGTATATCATGTCGTTTTCGGGTGGTTACGTTCGGCATGTACTTGTCAGGGGAGAGATTTCTTCTACGATACAACTCTCATGGAGAAAGAAGGCACCGCCGCCGACCTATACTTAGGGTAACATTCTCTTCCGTAAGAGCTATAGTAGTACCTTTTGGATGCTTTCTTGAAGAGTTTCCAGTTGGTTGGACAGCTCCACTTTTCGGAAAGAAGAGAGCTTCACTTAGATAGGTAACTCCCTTCGGCTATCGTACCGCCGGGTTGGTTACACGACCACACTGTTAAGGAATTCCAAGAAAGCAGAGGGAAGGGATACGCTTCCGGCTATACATTCTTTCAGAGAGTTTACCCTTTATACTCGACACATTCCATTCCGCGGGCGGGCAGCCGTACAAAAATGCTATTAGGATTCCGAAACAGAACTCGAATTAAGAAAACTTCCCGATAGAGTACACTCGAAGGTGAGCGCCCTACCTACTCCCGCGTATTCCATTCTGTCTTGCTGCTGGGTCGACCTGTCTTATTCGAACTTAAAGTTCCGCTCTTTCCTAGTGTACGTGTTTTGATTTCGTGTATTGCGCCAAACCACCGGCCGGACCACCGTATCCTATAAACGCTTTTTTCCACCATTAAGAGAAAGCTCTTAGAGAACCCAAGCCCCGTATACTATAGAATATAGAGTAGTTGGAACGGCAAATGTCTGTTTCGGATCGATCGCTACACGCAGACCCGAACACCAGCTCTTTAGGACCCCAGACGTATAGAGTTTTCCGGATGGCAAGGTTTGTAATGGATACACGGCTGCCTCTGCGCTTCCCTCTCGCTCTAATAAGAGGTATGAATCGCGGAATCTCATCCACAACACGGCACATCTCTTATTATAGGCAAATAAAGTAGTACGCTCACCTTTTCATTCGGTCTCTTAGAAGAGAGAGTTGGCATTCGGGATGTTGTTCCCGCGGGGAGATACGCTTTAAGCGACACTCGCGGATTCTTACATTGCTTACTGCTATCGCAACCGACAGTCCGAAAAGAGAGAATTCTGACTCAATATCCTCTTTTCTTACACATCTGATTTCAGAATTCCTGCCTTTGCCGTCAAATGACCCGTACTTTCTTTCCGAAGTCCTTCCTTGATTGATGCTCCCCCGCGGCGCTACCAAGCTTCGCCTTATTCTTTCGTGTTCGCCATAAGGTCTCTGAATCCAGTAGTTCCATCCTACCCTAAAAAGCCTATTCTTGTGTTGTTGTCGTCCCTCCACTCTGTTTATCGCCTGCGGAATCCAACCCTACCCTTTCGTGGAATGATACAGCTGGTTTCGGGAGCCTCGTTCCACTTCCGATTGGTTAGGTGCAGCAGGTGGTGATGATCACCCCGGGGTATTTGTTGTTCCGCCCTTGACAGGCACTCCAGGACCCGCCAACACTCGTACCCGGGTATAGCGTGTGGATAACGAGGCCACCTTCACAACCTTTTCCCTTCTGTCCCCTCTTTCAGTGTTGTACAGTAGAGTAGTCTTATCTCGTTAAGCGCTACGGAATGGGTTAGAGTGGGGCGCAGAGCGGCAGCATCAAGCCTACTCGGTAAGCTTCTCGTTCCGAACTGGAGTGATCCAATATGTGGTTCCGCACGTTCCACCACTTCTCCTTGCATTTCCAATACTGAGCGTGACACACCATGAGCAGCTGGATGTTGAGGTCCGGAATTCGAAGTTACATTATGCTGGATCCCGTTCCCAGTCATGGAAGCACATCCTTAAGAAAGAGATTACCCCCGATAGCATGTTGTACAGTACCACCGGGCCAAGCATCTGTATTTCGCACCTTTCTCAGGTCATCTCTCCTCTCTTGAGATGGGTGGGCAGCGAAGGCCTGTCCTTCATTCATTGCTGGGGCTATCGAAGAAGAGAGCTCTTTCCCCTATCTGGTTTCCCACGGGCAGCTCGCAACCCAATAAGAGTTACCTTCGAGTTTCTATTGAAGAGTTACCTTGCAGACTCCATTCAATCATTCATGCATTCGGCGGGGCGGTCTGAAAGCGTAATCGTACAGTACCTTCTCCGCGCATTCTCCATCGGCAGGCTTGTATCTTAACTTCCGGCCCATTCTGTGCTTCCATTTTCTGTTACCGGTGCTTTCCGCACTCAACGTAACCTAGCGGAATACGGCATTCTGCTTTTATAGACACCTCTGGTCAGACCCATGACAGAATCTGTTGTGTACTCGCTTAGCGGAAGGTCCACCTCCAATAGCGTGCGTAGAACAGATAGATACGCCCACGGGATATTCCGGGTGTTTTGTTGTCTCGCTTTCGAGTTGCCCATAGGCTGGTGATGTATCGTACTCTGTTCCGAGTCCCATCTCCGTTGTCTGTTGAAGAACAGATCCCTTCCCCCTTGCAAGAATGCGGCACTCTCCCGTCCCGCTTAAGGTACTATGGACCCTCTGACTCCAAAGCCTTCCAAGCCCGGTCTCGCCGGTGTTGCCTGTATCGTGCTGTGCCTCGAGATGGCCTGTCTCTGTCCTCTAGGCACCAGAAGCAGAGTGCGTGTTACGCTTTCGTAGCGACGTTGGGGGAGGTGGACACACCATCCAGTATTGCCTTGCTTCGCCCAAAGGCCTCATCTCTAAGAAAAGCCCGGAAGGCGTCCCTCTCCACTCTGTTCCGTTCCGTTCCCTCGGTGACATGCTATGTTTCCCTAAGACAACCGGGTGAGTCCCATGCGTTGGAGGTCAATCCCTACAGGTTACCTGAGGCCGCCCTACCTAAACCAATCAGCATATCGGTCCCTAAGCCTTGCTTTACAACAGGCTCGGCTGCAAAACCGTACTTGGAGCTTCCGCCTCATACGGCTCCTCTAGGGATTTGTTAAGGTTGTAGTACACAGTGTCCTGTTTCGCTTCCCGGATTGGAATGGTTTGGGCGCGTAGACACTCCCCTAAACACCCATGCACGAGAGAGACATACCTCTGTGAGCATCCACGATGCCAATGGATGGACCTTTCCCTCTCTGGATCCGCGGAGCCTCTTAAGAAGAGCATTCCAATCTCTGCCGTGGGACTCTCCGGTTGCTATGCTGTCATTGCGGCTAGACCCGATCGGCGAGTTATGGGTTCTCCGGCCGTACAATCATACGCGATACGGCAACGGCATCAGTCTCTGCGCATCCAAAACACGTAAGTGGAAATACAGAGCTCTTGTTTCCGCTTCCGCTTCCGGTTACTCATAGCGGAGAGTCTACACGTTTGGGTTTCGGGGCAGCGAATAGAGTGCACTTCCACCCATATCTCGCGTCACGTACTAGGGTGGTGCTACCTACTCTGTCTTCCAGGCAATAAGAGTGGGGTGGTATACGCGCAAGCACACACACACACACCCGTTCACCCACTCCGAATACAAGACTCGTAGGGTAGGGTAGACCATCCACTCCGGAGATTTCACTTCGTAATCCCTAAACAATTCTTTTTTGAGTCAATACACACATACAGGTGTTGGGTCCTATTCAGTCCGGATCGAATCGCCTAGCCTTCGCTCTATACTTCTCTCTTCGATCTCTGTTGAAAGACAGCATTGTTACCTACCTGACTAAAGCCAGTGTTCCGTAATCCCAAGCTCCGGACATCTAGCTCCAGACACCGAATTGTGTGTGCCCGATGGGTCTATACTTCTGTATTTGATCTCGTTGAAAGACAGCATTGTTTTGTAGCTCTACGTACCCCGCGAGCGTCCAACACTGCTTTCGGCGGAATTGCTAAGAGAATCTCCAGTGGTTTGCTGTGCTGTGCTCTCAAAATGTGCCTTGGAGATCCGCTCTATTATGATTTTCCGGGTGGGACTGTCATGGCTTGAAGAGTAACTGCATTGGACCGACCATATCTGAAAGTCTGTCTCGGTATCGCCCGGTACAACTCTTGAACTGCGGAGGTTGCAAGCACAGCGGCAACACAACAAGAGCTAGATGCCGGAACCTCTAGTACTAGTGCTTTCTCTTCTAGAAAAACAAGAGACTGACTATAGGTAGCAGTCATACGCCGGTGCTCAAGAGCTACTCTTTCGATCTCGTTGAAATCCATATGCTTTTTCTTTCTGACTCCCGATTCCATTTCATAGGCTCCGCTGTCAGAAGAGTCTCCGCTGCATAGTCTCGTACGTTCACCCACTCCGGATACAAGTACCGTCCATTCCCATACGGTTTCCCCCAGCCGTATCACCCGAAGCCTTCCCCAAAGCTCCGGTAGTACACCTGTCATGCTGTTACACCGTATTCCGGGCACACTCAACAATGTGAAAGAACACGCTAATTACACATGAAATGGTAACTGAAAGCTACTTGACACATTACATGGTAACAGAAAGCTCAGTAATGACACATGACATGGTAACTGAAGAGCCCGGAGCGTAACCCGGAGAAATCGCTACCCTGTTTCCAGTACTGTCCAGTATGCTACTGTCCTGTCCTTTCCAGTACTGTCCTGTATGCTACTGTCCAGTCCAGATACCGAGCCTTTCTCTCGTTAAGTGCTTTCAGTCTTGTTACGGCCGGCAATGCTTTCAGAGCTCTTGTGTCTGTACTCTTTTCATTTCACGAAAGGGTAGGACATCCAACAACCATACCGGACCAATGGCTCGACCCAATCCCATTGTTGGCACTACTAGGCCTACTCAACAACACACATTTATATCATAACTTTTCCGGATCGGTAACAGGATGCTTAAAACTCTCTGTTGGGAGATACTCGTTTTACCAGTACCGTTGAAGTTACAAATTCCGATTGGGTAATTTCGGACACTTTACTATAAGAGAGTTGGGTGGGGTTACACCTTATTATGCTCTTAAACGATACGCAATAGGTGCTGCTCCGAACACTCTCCATTCTCTATTTCGGGAAAAACACCATACGAATCTCATGGGGAAAGAACTCAATTAGGATTCTCTTTCGAACTGTATTCTCTGGAATCGACAGAGGGTTGAAAAAAGTAGATTAGGTCTTTCGGCCCTTCGGAAAACTTTCTGCTTCGCGTTCCAGAATCGATTACTCTACTGCGTAGGCTTCCTTCCGGTCCGAGCTTTCTCCTAGAGTAGCATCCAACTCGGATGTCGAAAAGCATATGGATTTCACAAGTGAAAGCGTGTTTGTCTCCTAAGGGAAAAGGCTGTATATTGTTTTCTATGGGAGCCGTATTTGCTTGAAAAGAAGAGAGTGTTGGGGTTCTCCCGCGGGAGTAAAAGAAACAGGTACGTTATTACTGTTGTTTTAGAATTGTTAATTAAGTAATGCTCTTCCGAGTTGCCTTAAAAAGAGAGAGCTCCGCCTGGATCCGGATAGAGTTACTCCCCCTGAAAAGAAGCTAGGGTCGTAGTAGGTGTATGAACTAGCAGCAATTCCGCCGAAAGCAGTGTTGAGTGAAACCACTCTTTAATCAATCTCTCCACAAAAGAGACTTTATCGACTTGCCGACTTCCCCCGACTCTAAACAGGGCAGCACCACTACACTCTATGAAAGAGCGATGCCAACAGGTTCCACTTGTAGCTCTAGTAGAGCATTTCATAACTTTAATTAAGCAGAATTGGGAGCGGTGAAAGAGACCGGTAAGGTTTTCCATCCTACGTGTCCAACAAAAAGAGATGGGTAACTCTACAATAGATACGCAATCCGCCGGTGAAGCCCATTTATTAGAACTTTCCTCTTTCATTACTCTGTTTTAAAGAAGAGAATAAAACAACTCTTTTGAGAACCGCCCGGGCCCAGCAAAGGAAGAACTGCTCTATCGGAAACGAAACACTGTGGAATCAACACTGAACTGAAAGTGATGCTAACCAGCAGCTCAATACGCCCGGAGCCCCACCTTTTCTGTATTTCGGAGTTAAACAAGAGATACTATAAGATGCTTGACAGCTGCGTTTTCTTCAGGAGCGTGACCGCGCATTGCCATTGCTACCTCTTCGGTCGGAAAGTTTGTGATTCTCTTTCAGTTGTCTGTCGTGTCCTATAGTTATCTGTCTGAGTTGGGGGCGGGCCGGAAGTGAAGGTTGTTTCTCCAATAGAGCTAGATGCCGAGTGAAATAGAGAATGGAGAGTGTTCGGAAAGAGGTAACTGGAGTCGATAGCAGCAGAGTAAGACTGGTCTGAGAATAATGGTTCTTACACGGAATAAGAAAGACTTTCGCGGCGGATTCCTTTGTGTGCTCTTTCAGGTCAGAAAAGGGGGAGCCGCACTCTACTCGGTTTCGAAAAGAGAGAACTTCACTTGAAAGATGCGCATTTTCTCTAGTCTGCTAGCTCTACTATAACTTCAATGAACAAGAAAGCATTCTCCACTTTAAGGATTGGGTTGATAACTCTTTTCCGAATCGAATAACACTCTCCATTCTCTATAGAAGTGCTATTTTATGGAGAGCTATCGCATGCTTCTTTCCCGGTTTCGGCAGTGATACAGGTACAAAGAGTGACTGAAACGACGAATAGAGAGCTCTCTTGCTCGTCGCGAAACGCTACCTCTCACAAATACCTCTTTTTCATATCACTTCCAGAAAGAGAACGCCCAATCTCATTAAGTAAGCGCTTCCACAATCCTTGTGTTATAAAAGAAACTCGTTTTGCTCCGTGCTCCGTACTTGGTGTATCGAATCATCACTCCGGTCTCCCAACACAACAGAGGTCTCTAATAATACTCTGGGAAGGCCTTACTCTCCGGCAACTCTATAGATTCTCTCCCCTATGGATTTGTTGTGTGTGACTCCTATGATAGTCAATGAAGTGTGCTTCCAACGAAAAGACAGAGAGCAATCGCGAATCGAGCTGAAAGAGCTTTCTCGCGCTGACATCAATCGAAACCCATCTGCTAGAGTCGTCAATTCCATCTGCTAGTAAAAACCCTAAGAGAATACTTGTTGGAACGCTGGGAGATCCTTTGTGTGCTCTTTCAGGTCAGAAAAGGGGGAGCCGCACTACAAGATATATGAGATTGGGGTTTGGAATAGGACATCAAAAGCGAAACAACAGAAGATACGCGGGGAGGGGCTTTGAAGACACATAGACAAGACAGCAGGGTGCCGGGAGTATTATACTTTCTGACTCTTATGAAACGAGAACCTATGGGGGAAAAAGGGCTTTCCACGACTCCAATTCCGAAGTGAAGAGAGCTAGGACGGTTTGCTGCAAGAGAAGATAGCGCTTTGCTGTCCGGAACAAAAAGAGTGGTATGGAAAGAGCTGGGGCGGGCGTAAACGTGCAAGTAGCAGGTATAAGAGCCCTGAAAACGGAACGGAAAGTTTCTTATATGGACCTATTCAATCAGATATGGAATGGAAAATCCGCCGAAGGCTGCAGTGTTGAAAATCCACTTGTCCGATTTCTGCTGTCCAAAAGAGGAGAGAGATCTGATAAGGTCATATTATAGGTTGTGTTCTCTTGCTGCTGGGGCAAAACACATGATGCAAAACAACCCTGGGGGGCGGGCACTCTCAGATATAGGGTATTACAGTGATGCCGGAACAGTTTCAACTCAACAACACTTGACTTGCTCTTTCATGCATAAGAAACAACAGACAACGGCCGGACCGGAAGTGGAGAGTGCTTCTCTGAACACGTTTCCGATCTCTGCCACAACAGACCGGGTAGCGCAGCTTGGCAAAGAGAGTTGTGCTCCGCTCTATAGAGAAACACCCAATGAGCAAAGAAGCGCGTAAGCCAATTCTGCTTCACATCCGGGGAAGTGTTCAAGTCTAGCATCCCGTGTACAACCCAAGACTCTTATGGGCAGCGGGACAAGACAGAGTTACCCAGCAGAGATTCGGTCGTCGGAGAGAGTTGCTTACGCTTCCATTCCAGTATCGCATCCGAGTCGTTATCGTATAGATGCTCTTATCGAATAAGTCAGTCGTTGCTGTCAGGTAACAGAGCATACAGACTTTCCCGTTCGCAGCCGAAACCATTTTCTGTGTTGGGAGAGCGAGTACGCGCACAACAACATCTCTCAATGATACACTCTGTTTGTCTGGTGGAGTATACACAGACACCACTGGTTTGAGCCCGGCCCGGAAGTGGAGAGTGAAAGCACCCGATCTCCAGCCCAGCACAAGTGTCTTACCCCGGGTGCTGTTGTACACTCTAGACTCTAGTCAAGTGAGCAACAGACAGACACATGTATCACGCGAAGCCAGCAGTACCTGATCGAACGCGAAATAGAGTGCTCACCGGGTGAAGCAGAGCCGCGATTCACTGCTTTTTCCGCCAGGTGTCATTCTTGGAGAATGTCTTGTGTCCAAGTACCCAACTCTCTCTCTCTCTTGAGCAATAGCTGCACAAACAGTGTCATTGCTAGCTCGGCTCAACACACAACACTTCCCCGGATGTATGCACCTCGCTCCGCGTATAGTGTGCCACTCTCGGAATGCATGCTGGTTGTACACTCTCCACTTCCGGAGATACTCTCGTACCGAACTCTACTCTGTCTTGTACAAGACACACATTTCAGTTCGAAAGCAGACACTCCAGTAACTATGCATCACATCCAGATAGCATAGACACATACCAGGCAGAACAGTCAGTAGATCTGCACCACGGGTCCGGCAGATCGATTACTTAAGCTTTCAGTCTGCTTTTCGGTGTCTATGTAACACGCAACTGGTCCGATAGGCCTACGCGAGAGTAGAGTGCTCTCTTATTATGGCTAGGCAGGCAAGCCAGCAATCCGTGTTTCGTAAGACTCTCTTGGTATCTTGTTGCATATCTATGCCAACTCTCTGATTCTCGCCTATCGGAGTATCTCTCTAGGCGATTGGATGGTTGTACCACTCTCGGACTCGGACTCGGACCCGGATGTGTCACTCTCTTTGCTAAAGACTTTCAGACAGTGTAGTCAGTCCTTGGATCTCTGCTTTCTGTGTTGGTTACCATCTGCATCCCGTACCGTTTTATAGATGGGTTTTTACTCTTGCATCAAGTATAGTGTTGATTGTGCTAGCTCTATACACTCTGGGTGGGGGGTTGGGCACGCTACATATGCTGTTTCGGACCGTGGGCATGGCAGCGATGCAGTTGGCTTACCTCACCACCACTAGACTGAAACGCAGAGAGTGCACTGTTCGAGTCGCCCAGCAGGCCAAGGCACACGATACGCGGAGCGAGGTGCATACGTGTTTCAACCGGTAGTACCGGACATGCAGTTGTCCTATGTCCAATGATTGGGTCTGCCACTCCCGATGCCTACCTAGTCGGTCGGTCGGTCGGTTTGCTTCGATAACGTTACGGGATAGACTCTCTTTCGGTGCGGCTCTCTATCGTTCCGGCCGGGGAGAGAGATTGTGTACCATCTATCACACGGTACGGGATGCGGATGGTAACTAACGTAAGAATACCGAGAATAGTCTCTTAAGAGAGAGACACTCAACAAAGAGTCTGTGTGCCGGCCCGGCAATGCTTTGAGAGCTCTGGTGTATCTCGCTGACCACTCTCTGGAATCTCTAGTCGGAGTATACCCGGCCGGGGATGGATGTAGACTCTCTGGTTCGCTGTCGCTTCTGTGTCTGGCATCGACTTTCCCGTGGGTCTGTATATGGTCTGGTAGTGTACTCTCTTAGCGGAATTACCGATACCTGTTGCTGGAGAATCGGAAGTGCAGGGATGCTCTTTTCGGACTCGTGAAAGCGGAAGAAGCAACTGCATCAGTGCCTAAACACGCTGGCTTTTCACAACAGATAAGACTCAAACCTGTGGAATTGGGGAACCGTAGCACCGGTAACAGAATGGGTCGCCTCCGATGTTGTCACCGGCCGGAAGAGATGTCTTTGCTCCGCTTGCTGGGGTCAGAGTGTCTCTTAATAGCAGCATTGGGTGCCCCGAAAAGTACACAACTGGGAAACCGGGGGAGGTTTGTTGGTCTCTTATAGAGATACATGGGGTAGCTATGGATGAGAGACGTGACAGACTCTGTCATAGATAGGCATGTACACTCGAAGGGGAAGCTCCGAAAGAAGCACAGAAAGTGAACGAGAGTACAGTACAGGCAGCACTTGGGATGTGATACAGTATCACAGAAGAGATCGAGGGTACGGAACGCTTAAGAGATCGGACGCTTTGATACCCTCCAGTGGACTCTGACAGTACAGTCTGCCGGGAAGACTCTTAGTGTAGTGAAAGTTGGAGCGGGAAAGGCATAGATATACTATACTCTGGGTGCTGGCGTGTGCGATTGGATCGTATGGCTGCTGGCAACAACAGATGCTTTAGGACCTCTCCAAAGTGCACTCTGTATACCGAAAGGATGTGTTTCCACTGTTTGCGCTCCCCGCAACCTCTCTTGTTTTTCAGTGAGTTAGAGAGAAAGAAGAAAAAGCACTTGTGGTGGGCGTTGCTTACCAACAAGGCATACACTTCTGACATGGCTGCTTGCTGCTCGAGTCCAACAAAAGAAGGCTCTCTCTTTTCTCTTGTTGTTAAAAGAAAGACGCTACTATCCAAATGAAATACGCGCGATTATCTAGCAAATCTAAAGACAGGGACCACAGACGAGATACGGTCACAAATAGAGTGGAACCAAGTAACATTGCAAAGGCATAATGATAGTCGGGTGGGCGGTATGGCCCCCCTCCGAACCGGACGTGAAGGTCTCCCCTCATCCGGCTCTCTGCAGGGGAACACTCACTGCTTCCCCGAATATCCAAAGTCGAATAGGGTTTACAGGAGATCCCAGAGGCTCGATCGGAAAGGGTGCTAACCTGTTGGAATTGACAGTCGTGTAACTCACAAATTCGTATCTCGTTCCGGCAGCTCTCTTGCAGACATCTTTATGCTGGCCCGTGCTCTAGAATTCCCTAGACTCCCTTTCGAGTTTTGTCCGCCGAACACCGTAAGAGATTGTGTGTCTCTCCAGTGGTACACAACACAATCCGAATACGCATGCGGTATAGGGCTGCCGTGACAGGGAGAGTCTGTCCCCTTGTCCAACGGGACTGCTGGCATACTAAAAGCTCCTGCGACGCCCCATTCTCGTTGCCAGTGTTTTCGTGGACGTTAGAATGACACAGTGAGTCGTGAACGACCTGGGAGTTTCCACCTTAATAAAAGAATACCCTACGTCTCGAAACCCGCAATTAAAGAGAGCAGCGAGTACACCACCGGTTCGGATTGGCTCGAAGAGACAGAATACAATAAAGACTCTTTCGAACGAGCATGGAAACAGTAGAGATAGATAGCCCACAAGTCACACAAGTGCTGCTAAACTCTCCGAAGTCGGGTACTTTCAGAGCGTACTCTCGGGAATTGCTAGCACTACAAGAGCTCCGGTCTTAACGCCCCTACTACTCTCTTCTTTTCCGCCTCGGGTTCGTAGAGTCGGTTTACCGTTTACCCACTACGGAGGAGAGCCAGGCAGCCACGGGTCATAAGCGCCCTCTTCGCACAACAAATCCACTTTGAAGTTTACTTATGTGCTCGGCCAATCGTCTGAATGTGTAAGAGAGACCATACGGCCCCAATATCTCAATAGCACCTTTGTCTAACGCTTCAAATGAGACTTCATATCCGAAACGAATCCCCGATCTTACAATATAGTAATTAAAAACGTGATCGAAGAACCATCTTTTATTTAAGAAGCCATAGAGTCGATTCAAAACATAACTCGTTTTAAAGGCTTTTTGGAATTGATCCGATAAGGTATTTACTTTATACGAAACAAAAGCACCTGAAGTCGGAAACGGAATAGGTATCAGTTTTGTAATTGTTGGAGCAGCAAACTCGGAATCGGCAAGAATATCATGTTTTGGTAGTAAGAAGGGGGAATTTGCCCAAAAATTGGATGGGGGGACGCTATCTCTTCTGTAGGCCTTGTCTTAAAGTTCCCCCCGAACCGCGCGAAATGGTCGCCTATTACACGGCTCTCTCTCTTCTACCGAGTTTAAACCTATTCTTCCCTATACAATCTCTTAACTCCGTTTGTTAAAAGCATCCTTCTAAAAGTGCTTCGGCGGGGTGCGTCTCTCACATTCCCGTTAGGATTTCTCGAAATGCTTCCAATAAAGCTTTTTTTGTAGAGTCTAAAACAACACTGCTTGAAAAAGGTCCGTTAGGGGCGGGCATCCTCCTTTCTCTTTGAACTACTGGGTTCGGAAAGCGGCTAAAGAGAGTCTCTCCTTCGGGACCCAATCCTTCTGAAAGTGTATCGGGACGATACGGACACAATAGGATGATACTCTTTTTTCAGAGTGTGTAACGCAGACACTTTAATTACGCATATCTATCGTTAACGTACCCCGGAGGAACTCTAACAATACTCGATTTTTTATCTGTCAAAAAGGAACCAAAATGCATGTAAAGGCACTCTGTCTGGGCAACTGTTGGTGGAACTCTCTTGAGATTTGTGGGGTCTACTAAACGCGTATAGAAAGCTCATAGAGATATTGATGTCTCTTTTGCTTTTGGAAACACACTCCATGGGTTGGATGCAGTACTCTCTCAGTAGCGCTAGCGTATCTATAGAGATATTTACTTTTCTCTTCCCAAACAAGTGTGCCACTCCCCGAGCCCAAAGCGGAAACCCAATCAATCCAGCCGCTTTTAGTGAATGCATCTTTATTAGAGTCGTATAGAGTAAAGTAACACAGAATACGAGAGGTGGACCCGCGCAAGCATTGTGGTATGCCCATTCAAAATCGTGTCGCACAAACAAGGACTTTACTGTGTGCTGTACTGTACGTTTCCTTAAAAGCAAAAAAGACTGACAACAACCCCGCGGGCGACTTATCTCTAAGAGTTTTATTCGGTAAGGCCTCGGAAAGGTTCCCAACTCCCTGTTTTTAAAGCACCCTTCCGAAGACGTAGTACACAAGAGAGCACTCTACAAAAAAAGTGTACTCTCTGCTCTCTTACGCTCGGGGTCGTATACGCAGGCTATGTTAGACTCTTCTCGTTCGCCGGCTCACTTCACTCTGTTTCGGGGTAGCGTATCTATACCATATCGAAAAAGCAATACTGAAAGCACGGACCATGCTCGGTTCCATAACAGGTCCGTCCAGAAACGCTGCTCTCTTACGCTCGGGGTACAAGCTTGTTGGTATTCTTCCCTACGGGTTTCTCTGGTCCGGAAGTGAACACCAACCACCGTAGTGCCGATTCGCGTGTGCCCGAATTCGACATTTGAAGAGGTAGACGAAACTCCAATGTGCTGTCTGCTCTACAGACAAAATGGGGAGATTCATGCTAGGGTCTCTCCGCCTAGACTTCGGAAACAGAGTGAAGAGTACCTTTTCACAACCTGTTACCTCTTTGCGTTCGGGTATGCTCGAAACCTCTCCGAGAGTGCGGGATGGGACAGTCTTGTCTGTCTTAGGCGTCCAATTACGAGCTATAGGTATGCACCGAAGGTAGGGGGTATTTGTTTAGAGATGTGTCTAAACTTACAACTCTAGTTTCCCGGGCGGAGTGATGCAACCTCAGAAAGCTCCCGAATCGATTGGAGAGTCTACTCTCTTCTTAAAGAGCACCAGCAGCCAAGTTTGTGATACAGCAGCAACCGGGGGCCGGCCAGACTCTCTTGTTTAGACAGTGACATCTCTGTCAGTTTACAAAGTAAATGTACTCTACTCTAGGTGCGTTTTTCGAATTAAGGCGAAAGCCAAGACCTAGTTGCGCGGCGGACCTAACTGTTTCATTGCAGTCGGGAAGTGGGCGTACAGCTACAGCTACAGATACGCTCGCCATCCATGGTGTCACCTTTTGCGACTCTCCAAGCACTCTCCATAACAAGACAGCACCGCGGTTACCAACACCTCTTACACAAGCATCCCAAACCCAACAGCAACTTCAATCGCTCTATCACATACACGTTCAACAGCTACGCCCAGAATACGTGATGCTCGGCTCACGGGGGACTACTTGCTTCCGAAAGACAACTGCCATGACTCTAACGCCTAAAGAGTATGACCTCCGGAGATGCTAATGCACTTTCCAGAACAGAGACAGACAGAGTTCTGGCTGCACTCTTCTCTTCATGACCTAAAGGCCCGACTACTAGAGCATCTCTTCCAATCGTATTTCCGGACGACCTATGTGTTAGGCTGCTGGACTAATGAATGAAAAGAGCTCGGGCATTTCGGGTTGGAAGTCATCCACGCAATGTTGCTAATCGAAATGGAGTGGAAGTCGACTGAAAGCATTGCCCATACGAGAGTGCCTCCATGCTAGTGCTGCCGATCTCCGATCAATAGAGATATCGAATAGCGTTTCTTTCAACCGGGGGAACTCTCTGGAACAAGCAAAGGCGTTTATGGAACTGTCTGCCGATCTGCCTGCGTACCGACTCAATGGTATGTATAGCGTGCTTCTGCACTTTCCACTAGATCTCCTTAGCGGGATTGGACTTTCGGTCTCTCTGATTCCAGGGATTGGGTGCATTAGAGTACTTGCTAGCAAGTAAATCGTATGTGTAGCGCAGCGGTAAGAGCTTGGCTTGGGCACCACACACCGACTACTCTAAGATGTGCATCGAAATGCCAGCTGGAAAATGCGCTTTCTTCCGCTTCCGCTCTGTAGGCGCTCACTCACTGCTGGAAAGAATGACCATCCTCCCTCCCGAACACTCTCAGTTCTCCGGTTGCGCGAGCGGATGAGCGTCTTCTTTCTTGTGTAATAGTAAGGGATCTCTGTTCTGATTGCGGCAAACTAGACTACACTAACCGCGCACGGAATTGATGTCGATTCATCTATACTTCCATGCATGGCAGAACTGGATGGCTTGGAGCTGTATGAGCGGTAGGTAACGTTCACGTACGGCTCCGTGAGAAGGGCACTCTTGTTGTACCTCACTCCCGTCTTCAATGGGGTCTGCTCTTTCTTTCTTGGGAGAGTATGCCAATATGATCTTAATGAGGCGCGGGGCTTAGCATCTGTATTTCGTTGGGAGCTCGGCGTTTGCTTTCCATTCCATAAACCCCTCCGGCCGACAGATCTAGTGGTAGGTGGTCCCGAAAGCTTTCGGGAATAGGGTAGCCGAGTGTTTCCGCACAGCAATGAACCGCGAACCCTAGACGCCCAAAAGAGATCGGGGGCTCTAGTAGTGGCACCTCAACAGTTCACGGAGACATGTACCGAATGCTCATACGGGACAGTTTACTCCCGGGGGGGTAAGATACTGGTGTTCTCGGACGATAGGGGGTGCGGACACACCTGCGCGGATTACAGGTGACGGTTACAAGAATTGCGGGGAAGTGAACAGTACCCGAAAGCATTCTGGGATGGATGTAGACCCATCGGGCAGGGAGACTCATTCCGGTCCTGGGAGTATCTATCTCACTCTCAATACGGAGCGAAGCATTATTAGAGGCAGAAAGACACCACCGGTTGTTGGGCCGAACTCCATATCCGGGTCTTTAGTAATCGATTCAAAGACATAGTCAAAAAACGGTTTCCCCATTTCATTTTGTTATACAGAAGGCTCGAAGTTTAGACCGCTCACAGTAGTGCTTCCCCAAGAAAAGAGCATGAAAGAGGCGATCAGAATGGTACTCGATTCCATGTACGCCGAGTCTGATAGTCGAGGCAGCAACTCTCTATTAAGTCAACGGATCAAAGAAGAGTGGGGCACCTCTTGCAGGTTTCTTGAATTCGACATCCGGAAGTGTAAGCAGCACTTCGACCGACATCGACTCATCCCAATCCTTAAAGAAGAGATCGACGATCCCAAGTTCTGTTACTTCATTCATAAAGTATTTTCCGCCGGAGGTGAGAAGGGCCCTGACTCCGTCCAACAAAGTGTACTCTCGGCCCAACCGTGGCACATCTACCTAAAGAAGCTCGATCAGGAGATAGGGATGCTCCGAAAGAAGTACGAAATTCCGATAGTTAAGAGAATAGGTGCTTTCGAGAAGCCAAAGCAAGAGAGCGGGCCGGCATCCTACGTATTGCCTGTATTGCCGTTTGCGTACACCCCAAACACTAGCAACCGAAGGGGGACTCTCAGACTCGCTAGTTGCCGGCTTGCCGTCACAAACACGCCATCTAGTTGCCTCCTTTGCGCCCGTAATGCCGGGTGTTCCCCGAAGGCTTTATACGGCGGTAGAGCACGCAGTAAGCAGAATTGGGCCATGAGATACCCTAAGCAGGCTGTTGAAAAGCACCGGAAAGAGCTGGGCTCGGCAAGACTTCTCCGGTCAGAGAAAGGCCAGTACCGTAGTACGCTTTCCCAACACACCTCTTCTGCCTTGGAAAGGATTTGTTACGCGCGATATGCCGACTGCTTACTACTGGGTTTCGTGGGTCCCGTAGAGCTGGCAATCCAAAAACGTATCGCCCACTTCCAACAATCCGGCCTGAACCTTGTAGGCTCTGAAGGCAGAAACACAATAGCTGCACGGAGTACGGTAGAATTCCCCGGTACGGTCATTCGTAAAGTCCCGACTAGGACTCCAATACCCTTCGTGAGAGAGCTGGAGAAGCGTCTACGGGTAAAGCACCGTATCCTTCAAACAGCTTTCCACCTACGCTCCGCCATCCAGTTTCGGCGGAAAAACCTAGGTAGTCAGAGTCGCCCGAGTCAACCGTATGGGATGCTGAGCGGAGAGAGTCTGGACGTGCCACTATCTGGAAAAACCGTCCGAAGAACACCTGAGCTGGACCGTAAACCTCCGGAAGAGCTCCTCTCTTTTAGCAACCCATCGGACGTGCCACTTGCAGCGGGCATGAGTGTCCGGAAGTGCTTGTATAGGGGTTCGGGAGTTCAGTGGGACAGATCTCTCCGCATGGAATACAATAGAGATACAGATAGAGGCGCCTATCAAAAAGATACTCCGAAGGCTGATGGAAAAAGGTATCATTAGCCGAAGAAGACCCTGGCCCATCCACGTGGCAAGCTTTACGAACGTGAGCGACGGAGACATCGTGAATTGGTCCGCGGGCATAGCGATCCGGTTGCTTTCCTACTACAGGTGCCGCGACAACATTGTCCAAGTCCGCACGATTGTCGACCACCAGATCCGCTGGTCTGCCATATTCACCCTGGCCCACAAGCACAAATCCTCGGCGCGGAATATTCTTAAGAAGTTCTCCAAAGACTCAAATCTCTTAAATAAAGATGGTAAGACCCAAGCAGAGTTCCCCAACCGCATAGAGCTTGGGAAGCTCGGACCCAATAGGAGAGTGGCACTGTGCCAGTTGCGATGCAGGCCGGATAGAGTACTGAGTGTTTCGTAAGAGTCGCTCACGAGGGTAGTTCCAGAGCTAGACTAGGAAAGCTCTCTATTGGAAAGCTCTGCTTTTTCGACCTAAGAGAGAGCATTGTGCCACCTAAGAGTGTATGGGACCCCGCGCCTCGTTCTCCTAGTAGTCGGGCGCTTTATTCACCATTTCGAGGACATCGACACAGTAAATCCTCTCATGTCTCTCATACCAACCTCTAGAAGAGTGTTACCTAGTAGCGGAGTGCTCTCTTCCAGGGTGTCTTCTTGAAGTGTGCTGCTTTCAAGTGTTTGGGTGCAGAACCAATCACGCTCGGCAAGTGCAATGCTGTACAGAAAGAGCGGGCGCTTACAAAGCCTGGCTTTGCTCTTTGACTTTAGAGTGGTTATTGAAGCAATGAGTCTTGTTGATTGCCTTTGCTTCCGGTATACACTTGTAAAAGACATGGAGCTCGCGTATCGGATCGGAATGGAATGACAAGTATTGGCCGGCCAGACTCTATAAGTGCTTGTGCCATCGTGTACGATTTCTGGAAAGTCTATAACATGGACTCCTCGAAGAGAGGTTTCTTAAGAGTCACTGTCTTTGCCTCTGCCGCTTGGGTGTCGTGGGCGTACGCTGGCTCCAAGTTGTAGTCGTATAGGACAGCTAGACTCTCTGGCTCAAGTGACTGAAAGCATAGAATGACTTTTGGAGATCTGAAAGGTGTTAGGCGAGTCGAGATCGGATGTCCTTGAAGATAGAGTCTATAGCGTAGCGAGATGTGCCCGAGGGTTACAGGTCTCATGCGTCTTTCTCTCTCGGTATACAGTTCGAAGCACGATTTGTTTGGTGCCAGAGGGCTTGCTTTTTCGAGACACAGAACGATGGGAAGGTATTGTCAGATATCTGTATGGGACCCGCGGAGACACTCTCTTCAACCTGGAATGCGTTCGAGTCCGCTCACTTGTAGTTAGGTCCACAGATGTGCCGTAGAACTGCCTATACGCGATGACATTGTGGCAAGGTTACAGAGCCGATCTCGACTCGCCTAACACCTTTTCGAAACAGGTAGCTGGATGAACTGTTACCTACCTGGTGCGTATCGCAACAGCCGACCAACAGCTCTTTCTCTGCCGCATTCAGAATAGCCTGTTTTGGAAGAAGAGGTTTTGACAAGCAACCTCTGTGCGCGGTGCATGCATGGTTCCGCTACAGTGGGTATACTCTGGGTGCCGCTCTTATAGAGTCCGCATGTCTGTTGTTTGGCAGCCTATGCGCTAGATCAACTTCTAAACGGAAAGCTCGAAACGTAGTGGACGATGGCACGCATGGAATGGAATGGAATGGGAGATCGCCGCCTAATTGAAGCAAAACCGGAAGGACTTCTTGGACATGTCTGGACCAGAGTGCCCATCTCCGAACACCTTTCAGAGTGCTTCCCGGGAGTGTCCGCCGGTGCTGCTTATAAGACCACCCCGGCTCCGAATCCCGAAGTTCTAGGAAGAGGAAGGAGAGAGGTGCTTTTCTTCCGCGTGCAACTCGGCTCCGTTTCGATAGGAGAGTGTCTTAGAGGACTGTCACTGTAGTATTGGGTCACGTGGTTCGGGCGGATTGCTGATAGAATCGGGAGATGCCCAAGTGATAGTAGAGTGCTACTTGCTTCCCGGGAGTTAAAAGCACTGGGTGCACTGCTCAAAAGTCTCTTCACTTAAAGAAAACTCTCCGGCCGGAAAGAGAGCCCTTCCTTCGACAAACGCTATAGATGTGCACACACTGGAACCTGGCGGATTGTGTTGCTTACGGAAAAAGCACCGGAGACAGAATGGGCAGAAAGTACGATAGGGTAGTTTGCCATGCAATTCCAAACAGACGATTGATTCATTAGCACGCCTATAGGAGAGTGAATCATCTCTTATTGCGCCAACAAGCAACTCTGTAGGTCTGTCGATGCGGGAGTGCTTGAAGCATTCCGGGTTTCAATCTCTTTCGAAACAGACACTGCTTGGGAGATTGGATGTGCTATAGTCAAAGCAGCACAAGCAGAGGAGACTGTCCAGTGTTGGGTTGATACCTTCGGATGCCAAACGCGTATCCAGTCCAGGGTGTTTTGGTTAGAGTGCTGCCTGCTTACAACGACTCTCGAATAAGGTAGCTATTGCGCGGAGCTAGTTGCCTCTGTTTCGCAGTTGTTCACCTACAGAATTACATTAATGACACACCTTACAATCCATAGACTCCAAAAAAGAGTATCTTCCAAAGCCTATGAGAGTTCCCGGGCTTCCCTGTCTTTATGGAGCCCTCCCGCCCGACATGCCTTCCGAGTCGTAAAGCGCATAGGCTGCCAATCCATACAGGTTCGAGACAGCCCATAAGATTGTTGGATCTGCTACCAGAGAAGCAAATCGCTCCGGAAGAGCACTCTAAGTTCTGTTTTGAGAGGTTTCTTTCGAGTACTCTCTTGTAATCTGGATGGAAACGCTATTGTATAGGCACTTTCGTTATGCGTTCTCCCTCGAGCTGGTGGGCTGGGCTGCTGTTGCTGTTAAACAGAATACAATAAAATCCGGTATTAGACGCTCTATCGCCTCCGGTTACTAGCGTCGTCTTGTAGTATACCATCGAAAGCTCCGGTTTTCTGTAAGCCGAAAGAGCAATACGAGAGCCGAAGCACCGAGTAGGCCCAGTCTCCCGGAAGCAAAGCTTTGATTGGTTCGATTGCTTCGAGAAAAAAGCTCTCCTTCCGAAGTGTACTAGAGCTTGGGCTTCTAATTTGGGCCGCTAGTAGTGCTGCTATCAACTGTCCGGGTTGCTTGTGTTGGTGTTGAAGACATACCGATCCGATCACATTCGTGTTTGAGTTAGTGCTTTTTCAAGTGCTGCTTGAACTCCCATACTAGCACTTCCCGGAAAGTGTTTCTGTTAGGTTCTTATTCGCGTAGCGACCTTCTACTTCACATCTCTCGTCTCTTTGATAGCTGGCAGTTCTCCAAAAGTATGAAACGCTGGAGGACTTTGTACCATCCATTCCGGTGTGGTTGGATTCTGTTCTGCAGCCCAAGGACTCGGAGCACATTTGTTGTTATTTCCACTGCTTGAAGTGATTGTTACGACCACGAAGAAACGACGAATCCCAACTACGGATATATAAGACCCAGAACTGCAAAGGGAATTCCATCCCGCGTAAGCATCTGGATAATCTGGAATGCGACGTGGCATACCCGAAAGCCCTAAGAAATGCATTGGAAAGAGGGTAGGATTCACCCCGAAAAAAGAAATCCAAAAAATGGATTTGACCTAAAGTTTCGGGGTATGTCCGACCACAGATTTTACCAACCCAATAGTGAAATCCTGCAAATAAAGCAAATACGGCTCCCATAGAAAGTACATAATGGAAATGTGCAACAACATAATAAGTATCATGTAGAGCAATGTCTAGCCCAGAATTTGCCGGGACTATTCCAGTGAGTCCTCCTATGGAGAACAAAAAGATGAACCCGACTGCAAATAACATGGGTGTTTTGTATTGTATCGAACCCCCCCACATGGTAGCGATCCAACTAAAGATTTTGATTCCAGTGGGGACAGCAATGATCATGGTAGCTGCGGTAAAGTAGGCACGGGTATCAACGTCTAAGCCCACAGTAAACATATGATGAGCCCAAACAAGAAAGCCAAGCACACCTATACTGATCATTGCATACACCATTCCTAGATATCCGAAGACCGGTTTTCCCGAAAACGTAGAAACTATATGACTTATGATACCGAATCCAGGCAGAATGAGAATATACACTTCCGGGTGCGTCTCTCGAGTCTTAATAGAAGAAAGGTGGACTATATCATCAACTTCTTGCCTCTATGGGTTTGCCATGCTTGTTGGTGCTGCGCTTTCCGGGAGTTAAAAGCATTCTCCTCGCGTAAAGACTGTAATATTCCTCAATAAATCAGGGTGAATCGTCTTTATTTATGACTTGAAAGCACTTCTGTAACAAGAGAAAGTAATCTTCTAGCAGCAAGAGAACACCTTTTCGAAAGGACTGTGTACATACCATATCCTTTTTTACCACTCTCAAAGTAGAGATTGCCTCCAAAGACAGACTGAAAGGGGACTCCATGGAATGTATAATTGTATTTTGGACTCGAATACATAGCTCCGCCGCTCTTCTTGCATATAAAGCAAAAGGGTTCCATCCGCATCAACATCCAGCAAACCCATTGGATTGAGCACCTAGTTTTGTAGTCAGGAGTACTTGTCTATAATGTACTTGACAGACACTATGTAGTTGAAGTAGTCGTTCGGAATGTCGAATATGACCCTTAAGACCATGCAAGAGTTTCAGCATACCCTGTTGTTGTCGAAAACGATACGCTGTCGCACCGGAGCGCATTTGAATACTTCTTCCAAGCAGATGTTGGAGTTGGAGTTGTAGATCTTCCAGTCCCAGAGTTTTCTTTAAGTGAAGAATTTTCTGGTTTACGTAAGAGAGTTCCAGAGATCCATCTTTCTATAATGCAAGCAAGCCACTCAAAGGAGATTTCGGAGAATATTCGAGAGTTGTTGCGCGTGTAGTCTCTGAGGTGCCTACTAGACTGCTTTTATGTCGTTGGTTACCTGCGGATTGTGTCTTAGATACTCCATTTTTACAAGATCGGGGTTTTCCTATAAAACCACTTATGAACATAGTAGGAGTTCCATTAATTAAGCAGACTGTCCCAGCATAGAGCGCAATGCGTATTCAGAGTTGAATCTGAAAAGGGCCTAAAACCGAAGAACCAAAAGAGATGCTGGTATAAGATGGGGTCTCCTCCTCCAGCGGGATCAAAAAAGGTGGTATTAAAGTTTCGATCGGTTAATAACATGGTTATAGCCCCTGCAAGTACTGGAAGGGATAATAAAAGTAGGAATGCTGTTACTGGAACGGACCACACAAAGAGGGGTGATCTATGCATAGTCATTCCAGGTCCACGCATGTTGGAGATAGTGGTTATAAAATTGATGGCACCTAAAATGGATGACACACCAGATAGATGAAGACTAGAAATTGCTGAATCAACTGCTCCAGAAGAATGGCTTGTAATACCACTTAAGGGCGGATAGACCGTCCAACCAGTTCCGCTACCAACTTCTAAAAATGCTGGGCTTAATAGGAGCAATAGACTTGGTGGCAACAACCAGAAAGAGATATTATTTAATCGTGGAAATGCCATGTCAGGTGCACCTATAAGAATCGGAACAGACCAATTACCAGATCCACCTATCATAGCCGGCATAACCATAAAAAAGATCATTAAAAACGCGTGCGCCGTGATTAACACATTATATAGTTGATGATTCCCCAACAGCAGTTGATCGCCGGGTCGTGATAATTCCATACGAATCAGTACGGAGAAGCATGTTCCCATCACTCCAGCAATTGCACCGAAGATGAAATAGAGAGTCCCTATATCCTTGTGGTTTGTGGAGAACACCCATCGGACAAGCAGATTTGTCATCCATTCTCTTAGAGATGCTTTCATTATCAGAGTAGAATGCCAGACACAGAAGCGACAGCGAACCAGAGAGTCTACATCCATCCCCGGCCGGGTATACTCCGACTAGAGATTCCAGAGAGTGGTCAGCGAGATACACCAGAGCTCTCAAAGCATTGCCGGGCCGGCACACAGACTCTTTGTTGAGTGTCTCTCTCTAAGAGACTATTCTCGGTATTCTTACGTTAGTTACCATCCGCATCCCGTACCGTGTGATAGATGGTACACAATCTCTCCCCGGCCGGAACGATAGAGAGCCGCACCGAAAGAGAGTCTATCCCGTAACGTTATCGAAGCAAACCGACCGACCGACCGACTAGGTAGGCATCGGGAGTGGCAGACCCAATCATTGGACATAGGACAACTGCATGTCCGGTACTACCGTTGAAACACGTATGCACCTCGCTCCGCGTATCGTGTGCCTTGGCCTGCTGGGCGACTCGAACAGTGCACTCTCTGCGTTTCAGTCTATTGGTGGTGAGGTAAGCCAACTGCATCGCTGCCATGCCCACGGTCCGAAACAGCATATGTAGCGTGCCCAACCCCCACCCAGAGTGTATAGAGCTAGCACAATCAACACTATACTTGATGCAAGAGTAAAAACCCCATCTATAAAACGGTACGGGATGCAGATGGTAACCAACACAGAAAGCAGAGATCCAAGGACTGACTACACTGTCTGAAAGTCTTTAGCAAAGAGAGTGACACATCCGGGTCCGAGTCCGAGTCCGAGAGTGGTACAACCATCCAATCGCCTAGAGAGATACTCCGATAGGCGAGAATCAGAGAGTTGGCATAGATATGCAACAAGATACCAAGAGAGTCTTACGAAACACGGATTGCTGGCTTGCCTGCCTAGCCATAATAAGAGAGCACTCTACTCTCGCGTAGGCCTATCGGACCAGTTGCGTGTTACATAGACACCGAAAAGCAGACTGAAAGCTTAAGTAATCGATCTGCCGGACCCGTGGTGCAGATCTACTGACTGTTCTGCCTGGTATGTGTCTATGCTATCTGGATGTGATGCATAGTTACTGGAGTGTCTGCTTTCGAACTGAAATGTGTGTCTTTACAAGACAGAGTAGAGTTCGGTACGAGAGTATCTCCGGAAGTGGAGAGTGTACAACCAGCATGCATTCCGAGAGTGGCACACTATACGCGGAGCGAGGTATACATCCGGGGAAGTGTTGTGTGTTGAGCCGAGCTAGCAATGACACTGTTTGTGCAGCTATTGCTCAAGAGAGAGAGAGAGTTGGGTACTTGGACACAAGACATTCTCCAAGAATGACACCTGGCGGAAAAAGCAGTGAATCGCGGCTCTGCTTCACCCGGTGAGCACTCTATTTCGCGTTCGATCAGGTACTGCTGGCTTCGCGTGATACATGTGTCTGTCTGTTGCTCACTTGACTAGAGTCTAGAGTGTACAACAGCACCCGGGGTAAGACACTTGTGCTGGGCTGGAGATCGGGTGCTTTCACTCTCCACTTCCGGGCCGGGCTCAAACCAGTGGTGTCTGTGTATACTCCACCAGACAAACAGAGTGTATCATTGAGAGATGTTGTTGTGCGCGTACTCGCTCTCCCAACACAGAAAATGGTTTCGGTGCGAACGGGAAAGTCTTTCTCTTTACCCCCCCCCCCCCCTCCGATAACGACTCGGATGCGATACTGGAATGGAAGCGTAAGCAACTCTCTCCGACGACCGAATCTCTGCTGGGTAACTCTGTCTTGTCCCGCTGCCCTTAAGAGTCTTGGGTTGTACACGGGATGCTAGACTTGAACACTTCCCCGGATGTGAAGCAGAATTGGCTTACGCGCTTCTTTGCTCATTGGGTGTTTCTCTATAGAGCGGAGCACAACTCTCTTTTCCAAGCTGCGTTACCCGGTCTGTTGTGGCAGAGATCGGAAACGTGTTCAGAGAAGCACTCTCCACTTCCGGTCCGGCCGTTGTCTGTTGTTTCTTTATGATTTCAAGTGCAGATAGAAGACATGGCGAATGTCGTTAGAGAGGTGCCAACACAAAGTTAACGGAAGAAAGGAAACTCAATGAGCCGGGCGGGACAACTACTATATTCAAGAATTGTCTATTTTGTATCCTTCTTCGAGGGCTAAGTGCGAATCCGGAATCCCAGAGTTTCTCGTTAAAACATTACCCAAAGCTGCTGATACCTCTGTTTCGTCGAGCCCAGCGTTGGTAGTTTCTGTATTTAACAAGTAAGAATCAGTCAACAACGTAGTGTTGCAATAAAAGAGGATAGTATCTATTTCTGCATCGGAAGTGAAACGAGAACACGAGAAACCTGGAATTACTGCCAGAGAAAAGGCACCCACTGCAGCTCGAACTTTGGAGCTCTGATCGGCCGAAACTTCAAATATAGATATTCGTACTGGCAAAAACGGCAGTAATGGGTTCTTTTTACAGGCATGAGAGTTGGACAACTTCTAGAGAGTGAAAGATCTGAACGGCAAACCAATACCTTAAGTAAAGCAATTGAAGCACCTCCCTCTTTATTATGTGATTTAACAGAGAAGATAGCACCTTATGGACGACTCTTCTTTATAAACATTGTGTCTGGGCCCGTGAGCGTAACCCTTTAGTATCGCTTTTTCTTTTTTAATATTAAGAGAGTGGAAACACGAAACCACCGAACTCTACTCTTACTGCTTTATCAAATAGAGTATTCTTAACTCATGCTGAATCTTATTTCTTTTGTTTAGACTGCTATGTTTCCGATTCGGTTTTCAATCCGCCGGCAGAGAAGCCCCGTATACTATAGAATATAGATACCCCGACTACAAGAATCTCCTTTTAGACGTCTTTTGGGTGATAGCTCAGTTGGTAGAGCATTTGGCTTTTTAACTTTTTTGGTCGCAGGTTCAAGTCCTGCTATACCCAAACCTTAAAACACACCATAGAGGGGATCGATCAGTAGCGTCTGCAGAGAACTCTGTTTTGGCTCATAGAGAGTACTTCGTTTTGGCTCGTTCTCCCTTGTGTTCCTATCTCAAGAAAAGTGTTCTCTTATTGAGATTTTGCCAACAATTTCCTCAGTAAAAGACTACAGAGTTCTTTCCGGGGGCATCTCAGCACGGTTCGGTTTTCAACCCCTCTGAAAAAGAAAAAGGTAGAACCGAAGAATGGAAAGAGTTGGATTTTGGTGTGTAGTTACCGCGAAGCAAAGAGCATTCGCCCAGCTCATAATGTGACAGTAGCGAAACCTTTCTTTGTTGGCTTCGGCCAAACACTTGTTGTTGAAGACAGAGCTGTCTACTAAAGACGCGATGCGAGCACGTATTCTCTTTCTTTGGGTGCTTGCCGTTTTATACAAACCCATAGGGGAGAGTTCCGCCACGAAATGCTTGAGAACGCAGATAGGCCTGAAATTCATTGTCTTATTTGTATGAAAAAGTATTGCATAACCATATAATTCAAGGAGTGGGGCGCACCGAAGGGAGGCTTGGTAGTACTACACTCGTTTTTCCGACAGTGTTAGGCAGGTAAAAGCATTTGAATAACTGTGTTTTGCTGCGTAAGTTGTGGTCTTTTTCGAGCATACAGGCGATGCTCCCAGCGGATTTCTTTTTGTGGATGCTGCCGCGTATCTGTTGTTTAGACATATGCTTCTTTTCTTGTATGGTGTATGTATAGACATCCCGTCCTTTTGCGTATCCCGTTTTTCGTCGAGCGCCTTTTCCTTAACCCCTACTTCTCTTCGTGTCGTGCTTCTTTAGCGTCGCTTGTTGAATGCTGACGCAACTCGAGATCCCTACTTTCCGGATATCCTTCTAAGAGAGTGCTGGATTTCGCGCGTCGTTTCAGTCCAGGTCGACGGGGAATATAGATATGCATGAAAGTGCTTGTAATAATGTAAAAGGATACACCTACCGATACGAAAGCCAAAGGTTACTCTTGTAGGTGGACGTATCGAACCGACATAAGCCTCAGATTTACATCTTTATACACGGATGTACCATAATAATAAATAGAGTCGAGACCAGAAGCAGCTGCTGTATTGCTTGATTTAGGGGACTAACAGCTCTATTGTTGCTGCAGCTCTCCGAACCGTGCTTGAAGGTTGCCCATCACACGGCTCTCAAACCCAACATAGGTAAGTAAGACGGACTCTACACACACAAGAAGAGAGATGCTATCTTTCAGTAGACTAGAATACGTCATAAGCACTCTGGAGGACCCAACTCGATACGGAGAACACTCTTTCTCTTCGGCTCTCGTATGAGGTATCCGGAGCTACTGATATCCGTCACGGAGCTACAGAATCGCCTGGCACTTTACTCCTCTGAACTGCCCTTCTCGAAATGCCCAGTGATTGCACAGACACAGAGTGTTGTTTCGTAGATTGCTTACGGGTTTTCCGCTACGAAGTGCACTGAGCGAAGAGACGCATCGGCAGAAAGCGAACCGCCATAGACACGCGTGTACCCGCCGAGTCGAGATGCACGATTCTTGCAGTGCAGCATAGGTGTTTTCACTCTCCATAACAAGACAGCAATCTTTGGAGAGAGTAAGGTACGGCCGGAGAACCCATAACTCGCCGATCGGGTAGCATGGGTCTTACGGTTTAGTTTACTACCGTGAAAAGAGGTGCCATACCACTGTTGTGTGTACTAGCGATGCGGATCCACCACACTGTTAAGATGCCTGTTTTCTTTCACTACCGAAGAGAGTCATACCAGTTTTGCAGCCCAGTCCAACACGGTGGTATACAGAGTGCACAAACAGAGCAATTTCAGCACCCAAGGCATCTTTGCGATACGGTGGGAACATGCGTGCAACAACACACCTACAAGAGCCCGTACACCGAACATCATCCGAAAATGACAGAAAAAAAAAAGTACATTTCCAATCCGATAGCAGCGCTTATACCAGTAATACATCTCTAAGCAGCAAGTCGGGCAGGTAGCGTATCTATAGAGACCTACCCAGTCAGACAGACACAGAGTGACAGAAAGAGTCCGTATTCGACCTGACAGAATCGACTACAAGATTAGAGAGTCCATTCAAAGCTCCGTAAGCCATAGAGACACAAGCCTATTTCGTCGAATTGATTCCGCTATCGGTGCTCGCTCGCTTCTCATTGGATGCAGTAGGTAAGGCTGTCGCTCCCGTTCGATTCGTACATCCGATTCTTTTGAAATACCTATTTCATTCCGAGCCAGCAGTACTCTCTGTCTTTCAGTCCACCTTAAAGAATGGATAGTCCGCGTACACGCACTCTGCTTTCAAGGAGGGAGACGCGCCGTTCCCAAACAGAACGCCTAAAACCAGGCTCATGGAAGAGAGCACACACCCGAAACCATTCCGACCTCGATAGTATAGGGAGGGGAGTGACACCCGACCGACCTCTAGGGGACAGGTGCTAGGCGTACTGAGAGTTTAGAAGAGAGAGTTTGTAACTGGTCTTTTGAAACTGAGAGTTTTGTGCGTATACTACATATGAGGTGTTTCCGATCTAATCGGAATAGAGATAGTGGAAAGAAAAGAGGCTTTCGTTGGCTCTGAGTTCTCTCGGGATGAAAGTACTTCTAGTGTTGCTGTGTCTCGCTTTCCGCGAATATCTCTCTTTTACAAATCGATTTATCCCCAAGGTCCCGGGTTCGACCACTGCGAGTCTTACTCCGAAACAAGAAACTCTCCTCTAAACGCATAGTGTTCTCTCTAACAGTAGCAAGCCAGCCCGGTTCACCAGGTGTTCCCCCGTTGTAAGATACCCCAACCATTCTCTTAGAGATGCTTTCCTATTATAGAGTTTGATCCTGGCTCAGAAGGAACGCTAGCGATATGCTTAACACATGCAAGTCGAACGTTGTTATCGGGAGAACGCGAGATAGGCTCCTTGCTTAAATAGCTCTTGTCTCCCTTTGGTGGGACCAGTGGATAACAAAGTGGCGCACGGGTGCGTAACGCGTGGGAATCTGCCGAACAGTTCGGGCCAAATCCCGAAAAAGCGAATACGCGCTGTTTGAAGAGCCTTCGTAGTATTAGGTAGTTGGTAAGGTAAAGGCGGACCAAGCCTATGATGCTTAGCTGGTCTTTTCGGATGATCAGCCACACCGGGACTGAGACACGGCCCGGACTCCAAAGGGGGCAGCAGTGGGGAATCTTGGACAATGGGCGAAAGCCCGATCCAGCAATATAGCGTGAGTGACGGAAGGGCAATGCCGCTTGTAAAGCTCTTTCGTATAGTATAGATCATGACAGGACTATAGGAAGAAGCCCCGGCAAACTCCGTGCCAGCAGCCGCGGTAAGACGGGGGGAAAGTGTTCTTCGGAATGACTGGGCGTAAAGGGCACTTAGGCGGTGTTGAGGGTTGACAGTGAAAGTCGAAAAAAAGCGGAATGCTTTCGAAACCAATTCACTGGAGTGAGACAGAGGAGAGTGGAATTTCTTTTGTAGGGGTTAAATCCGGAGATAAAGAAGGAACGCCAAAAGCGAAGGCAGCTCTCTGGGTCCCGACCGACGCTGGGGTGCGAAAGCATGGGGAGCGAACAGGATTAGATACCCTGGTAGTCCATGCCGTAAACTATGAGTGTTCGCCCTTTGGGTAGCTTTGTATCCTATGGGGCCAAGCTAACGCGTGAAACACTCCGCCTGGGGAGTACGGTCGCAAGACCGAAACTCAAAGGAATTGACGGGGGCCCGAACACGCGGTGGAGCATGTGGTTTAATTCGATAAAACGCGCAACACCTTTCCAGCCCTTGACATAAGAGAGTTTGCCTCTTTTCGGGAGAGATGGTACTATCTCATACAGGTGCTGCATGGCTGTCGTCAGCTCGTGTCGTGAGATGTTTGGTCAAGTCCTATAACGAGCGAAACCCTCTTTTTGTGTTGCTGAGATGCGCCTACTTTGGAGAAAGAGCAACCGACCCCCAATCAAGAAGTGAGCCGAGTGTTGTACACTTGACAGCGCGACACGTAATGGAGTGTGCCAGCACCTCGCTTTCCGTATGGGAGAGATGGAAGCATCTCTTTTTTCAAGTCAATGTGTCGTTCTTTAGCAAGGGTTAGAGGGCGGATACTCGGAATTCCGGTACGTAGTGTGTATTCCCCCAAAACTCTATGGGCAACTCCAAGAAAAGAGATGTGCGTGCCGCACTCACGAGGTACTGCAAGTGATATACTTGAGGAAGGTTGGGATGACGTCAAGTCCGCACGGCCCGTATGGGCTGGGCCACACGTGCTACAATGGGTATTACAATGGGAAGCAAGGCTGTAAGGCGGAGCGAATCCGGAAAGAGACGCCCAGAGAGTTCGGATTGTGCTCTGAAACTCGGGAACATGAAGTTGGAATCGCTAGTAATCGCGGATCAGCATGCCGCGGTGAATCTGTACCCGGGCCCTGTACACACCGCCCGTCACACCCTGGGAATTGGTTTCGCCCGAAGGAGATATACCAATGAGCCCATGACTCTTTTGTACCCACTAGTGAAGTGCGTGCCAAAGCGTTTGGTGGTCTTATTGGCGCATACCAAGGTGGGGTCTTCGACTGGGGTGAAGTCGTAACAAGGTAGCCGTAGGGGAACCTGTGGCTGGATTGATGACAAGAGAGTGAGAGTGCTATAAGCATAACTCGAACCATATCTCTTGCAATCTGTCGATATTGCTTGCTGGCAATGCAACCATCTTCCAAACAAGCACTTGGTGCGTCTCTGAACCCAACTCATCCGGGCCCCGGGATACACTTATTGATATTGGTTACACCAATACTGCCAGTGCTACCTACCGGAAGCATTCAAGCATCTCTCAATGCCCGGGCACTCGGTTAGACGTGCACACACCCGAAACCATTCCGACCTCGATACGTGGGAGTCTGGCGCCATATGTACTGAGAGTGTTCGGGAGACATGGTCCAAGCCCGGGGGATAGAAACCAATCTTTCCGAAGAGCAAGCACTTCTTATCGACTATGAGTCGTATACCCAGTGTTACTTCCGGTGTGCTTTCAGTCTTTCAGTAGCCATAGCAGATTGTCTATTTGTTACTTCGTTTATGGTATCAATAGCATCATACAGGCCGGGATATGGTGTTACTGTTACTGTGACTTGTTCGGGACTCTTTGGAGAGAGCAGAGAGTCTGGCCGGCCCCGGTTGCTGTCTTACTTGTTTCTGCGAATACCCGCATAAGACATTCCCGTACGCTTTCAGTCTGTCTTTAAGTCTTTATGTGCAGTTCATAGGCGTTGGTGGAGCTCTCCGAGTGTATTCGTACTCTGGAATGGGTGCTTACCCGAGTCTTTCCAACCAGCGTACCCCAGCAAGCCGACCGGACAATACCAACATACACCGGAGCTCAGAACTACCAGTCTCGAATCGAGAGAGAACTACTGCTATTCGCTATGCGCTTTTGTGCTGTATTGTGTCTGTTCGGAACAAGACTTATTAGGTGCCCCCGAAAGGTGCCATGCAAGCCACGGGGTCTCATATGCGTTACACTCTGCTCGAAGTAGACTACTCTAGAGAGCAGACAAGACTCTGTACTCTAAAGTGTACTGTACAAGATCTCTCCGCTGAGAGTACTCTCTGTCTTTCAGTCTGTCAAGCAAGAGAGCACACTCCGATTCGGTACCGGCTTCACGCGAGTCGATTCAATTATGCGTTCAAGAGAAACACTCCAACAAGCATATTAAGAATCAGAGAGAAACACCAAATGTGCGGGTACCCGGACCACCTTATGTAAGAGAAGAGAGCACTTGACTACCGATATCGGAAAGAGACGCGTTCACTGAACTCTTAGGGGAAACACACTACGCGCACTCCGGACTATAAATAAGACTGAAAGACAGAATATACCTTATTAGTGTCTTTAAAGAGAGCAGCGAAAGGTACAAGAGAGACAGAGTGCTTCTTTTCTTCATGTGTAGTAAGAATATGGTTTGGAGTTGGAGAGTTAGGGTTAAGGGTTTCTATAGAGCTGCTAAGACAGAAGAGAAAGGTGTCTTCTCTTGCGAGAACGGAACTGTCCTATTTTATTGATTAGGCCGGCCGGCCCACCAGTAGTTTTCAAAAGTTGTTAAAGCTGGATGATAAACTCTATAAGCAAAGGAGAGAGGGTGTTCAGAGGCTCCGTACATAACCTAGCTCTTGATAGATCGATAGAGTATACTTAAACAGCAAGGGTGCTTTCTCTTTTAGAGGAGAGTAACCGATAGACTGTATGACACGTGGGGCCAGCTTATAGCATAGTATCCAAATTGTGCTGGCGGGGAGCTCTCAAAGGGTTTCTCTTACGGGAGAGTCTCTCTACATAGAGTTTGTATAAGAGTCTCTCTACTATAGAGTTGATTTCAGAGCTGTCGTTCCAGTGAAGCCAGAAACAAGCACGTATTCCAAAGACACCCGATTCTCGCCGCGGGAAAGTACGTAATCAAGAGTTTACTATCTCCGGAAGCCTTTCTACTATAGAAAAGACCAACAATACTAGCTGCGCTTTCAGAGTTGTCTCGTTTCTAGAGTGGAAGAGAGGGTATGAACACTACTATAGGTGCGTTTTCTTCCGCGTTACCAGAAGACAAAAGAGATACTGGTCCTGGCGCTCTGCTTAAATCCGAAGTGAGAACGAGCCCCAGAATGGCATCATACGCTCCGCTATTTGAGACTGGTGTTGCCTTTCCGATACACATTGTACTTTTCAAAACCAATAAGAAACAAGAGAGAGACTTTTGGTAACCCCAACGAAACCTTGGGTGGCGCAGCTTGGCAAAGAGAATAGAGTAGTTCCTCGGCTCCGTAAAACATATAACTAGAGAGAAAGACAACAGATGAACAGTTATACTATACTATAGTAGCATCCTGGTAATCGAGGGAGAGATTTCTAGAATAGCTCACTTTCCCCTTCCCTCCCCATTTACGAATGCAGGTAAACCCTGTGCCCACTCTGCCATTCTATAAAACGGTACGGGATCTGAATGAGATAGATATGCATGCTCTTGCTACTAGAGAAAGAAATGGTTCTCCTGGGATCCCTAAGAGGTGTTGTATATACAGGGGCCGCAGACACAATTTCAAACAACAATGAAATTCCAAGCGCATATGCTCTTTTTTCTTCTCGTTCAGTCCCACCCCCCGGAGATACAAGAGAGTTAGAGAGTTTAGAGCTTTCAGCAACACTAACAGAAGCGTCTTTTGCGTGTTTGGGAACCAACGATTTTCGATTCTTAAACAACCTTTCTTCTCAACACTTAATAAGCATTTGATAGATTATCCCACCCCGAGCAATCTTAGTTATTGGTGGGGGTTCGGTCCGTTAGCTGGACTTTGTTTAGTTATTCAGATAGTGACAGGCGTTTTTTTAGCGATGCATTACACACCTCATGTGGATCTCGCTTTCAACAGCGTAGAACACGTTATGAGAGATGTGGAAGGGGGCTGGTTGCTCCGTTATATGCATGCGAATGGGGCAAGTATGTTTCTCATTGTGGTTCACCTGCATCTGTTTCGTGGTATATATCATTCGAGTTTTAGCAGTCCTAGGGAATTTGTTCGGTGTCTCGGAGTTGTAATATTACTTTTTATGATTGTTACAGCGTTTATAGGATACGTACCACCTTGGGGTCAGATGAGCTTTTGGGGGAGCAACTGTAATTACAAGCTTAGCGAGCGCAATACCTATCGTTGGAGATACAATCGTTAATTGGCTTTGGGGGGTTTCTCCGTTGACAATGCAACCTTAAATCGTTTTTTTAGTCTTCATCATTTACTACCATTTCTATTAGTAGGCGTCAGTCTTCTTCATCTTGCCGCATTGCATCAATATGGATCAAATAATCCCTTGGGTTTAAATTCAGATATGGATAAATTGGCTTCTTACCCCTATTTTTATGTAAAGGATCTAGTTGGTTGGGTAGCTTTTTCGATCTTTTCTGCAATGTTACTGTTGTATGCTCCGAATGTGTTGGGGCATCCCGACAATTATATACCTGCTAATCCGATGCCAACCCCGCCCCATATTGTTCCGGAATGGTATTTCCTACCGATCCACGCAATTCTTCGTAGTATACCTGACAAATCGGGAGGTGTAGCCGCAATAGCACCCCTATTTTTATGTCTGTTGGCTTTACCCTTTCGAAAAAGTATGTATGTACGTAGTTCAAGTTTTCGACCGATTCACCAAGGCATATTTTGGTTGCTTTTGGCGGATCGCGTACTCTTAGGTTGGATCGGATGTCAACCAGTGGAGGCACCCTTTGTTACTATAGGACAAATTCCTCCGATTGTTTTCTTCTTATTCTTTTTAATAACCCCAATTCCGGTAAAAGTTGGCAGTTCTTATTCGCGTCTACCTCTCTATGATATGCACGCATTTTCGATTAGGTAGGGAAGTTGTGCATCTTTCTGTGGCAGTTTGCTCTCTGTTGTAAAAAGTGCGCCGGTGGTCTGTTGGAATAGGGGAAATAGAATGGATGTCTTAAGATTCTGTCCCTGTCATAGCACTGAATGCACGCTGCAGCAAGAAGGGTACGCTCCTGGTAAACCCAGCGGAAGTCTCTGCGATTCGGTGTAGAAGCCAATTCTTCTAGAAAAACAAGAGAGTTCGTACCGGGGGGAAAGTAGAGACGCCTTTTAAGAGGGGCTTACCTTTTACAAAAGACATGGATGAGCCCCGAAAGACGCGTAATATCTCTAGAAGAAAAGCTTGGAAGCTAGGCCTCTTCTCTAAGCCAAAAGCAAAAGGGTCCATCATACGAAAGAGGTAACACAAAACACGAGTCTGCTTTAAACCAGTATAGGAGCAGGTGCCCCCGGGACAACACATCACTTCTGGAACGGTACCTACTTGTGAAAAGTGTAGTTACTCACGGTCCGAAACCATTTTCTGTGTTGGGAGAGCGAGTACGCGCACAACAACATCTCTCAATGATACACTCTGTTTGTCTGGTGGAGTATACACAGACACCACTGGTTTGAGCCCGGCCCGGAAGTGGAGAGTGAAAGCACCCGATCTCCAGCCCAGCACAAGTGTCTTACCCCGGGTGCTGTTGTACACTCTAGACTCTAGTCAAGTGAGCAACAGACAGACACATGTATCACGCGAAGCCAGCAGTACCTGATCGAACGCGAAATAGAGTGCTCACCGGGTGAAGCAGAGCCGCGATTCACTGCTTTTTCCGTTAGGTGTCATTCTTGGAGAATGTCTTGTGTCCAAGTACCCAACTCTCTCTCTCTCTTGAGCAATAGCTGCACAAACAGTGTCATTGCTAGCTCGGCTCAACACACAACACTTCCCCGGATGTATCACCTCGCTCCGCGTATAGTGTGCCACTCTCGGAATGCATGCTGGTTGTACACTCTCCACTTCCGGAGATACTCTCGTACCGAACTCTACTCTGTCTTGTACAAGACACACATTTCAGTTCGAAAGCAGACACTCCAGTAACTATGCATCACATCCAGATAGCATAGACACATACCAGGCAGAACAGTCAGTAGATCTGCACCACGGGTCCGGCAGATCGATTACTTAAGCTTTCAGTCTGCTTTTCGGTGTCTATGTAACACGCAACTGGTCCGATAGGCCTACGCGAGAGTAGAGTGCTCTCTTATTATGGCTAGGCAGGCAAGCCAGCAATCCGTGTTTCGTAAGACTCTCTTGGTATCTTGTTGCATATCTATGCCAACTCTCTGATTCTCGCCTATCGGAGTATCTCTCTAGGCGATTGGATGGTTGTACCACTCTCGGACTCGGACTCGGACCCGGATGTGTCACTCTCTTTGCTAAAGACTTTCAGACAGTGTAGTCAGTCCTTGGATCTCTGCTTTCTGTGTTGGTTACCATCTGCATCCCGTACCGTTTTATAGATGGGTTTTTACTCTTGCATCAAGTATAGTGTTGATTGTGCTAGCTCTATACACTCTGGGTGGGGGGTTGGGCACGCTACATATGCTGTTTCGGACCGTGGGCATGGCAGCGATGCAGTTGGCTTACCTCACCACCACTAGACTGAAACGCAGAGAGTGCACTGTTCGAGTCGCCCAGCAGGCCAAGGCACACGATACGCGGAGCGAGGTGCATACGTGTTTCAACCGGTAGTACCGGACATGCAGTTGTCCTATGTCCAATGATTGGGTCTGCCACTCCCGATGCCTACCTAGTCGGTCGGTCGGTCGGTTTGCTTCGATAACGTTACGGGATAGACTCTCTTTCGGTGCGGCTCTCTATCGTTCCGGCCGGGGAGAGAGATTGTGTACCATCTATAAAACGGTACGGGATGCGGATGGTAACTAACGTAAGAATACCGAGAATAGTCTCTTAAGAGAGAGACACTCAACAAAGAGTCTGTGTGCCGGCCCGGCAATGCTTTGTCGCGTCATATCACTCGGCCGCTCCCCTTATTTGTGCTTTTCGGTTGTCTGATCCAACTATAGCTCTTGTGTATCTACTTATCGTATTCTTTCCCCTTCTCGGTAGTTCCGTTGCCGGTGTTTTCGGACGTTATCTAGGAAAAGCAGGCACCGCTTTCATGACCACCACGTGCGTTTCATGCTCTGCTGGCTTGTCTTGGATCGCTTTTTATGAAGTCGCACCGGGAGCTAGTGCTTGCTATCTCAGAATCGCACCTTTTCTCGAATCGGAAATGTTGGATGCGTATTGGGGCTTCTTTGGCGACCGTGAAGTCACCGGAGGAATTGCAAAGCAGACTGAAGGTAGAGCTGCAACAAGGACTACTCGACCCGGAATAGCATGTCGGGAAAAGGGGGGGACATACGTAAACGACTCCCGGAAACCCCGAATTCGACAAGGAGGCGTGCAAGAAAGGTGTCACAAGAAACTCTTACGCTGGCTCGAATATGGGTAGCAAGAGGGCGCTTATGCCGTGGGGCCAGCTTATTCCCGTAGGGAAACCCTAACAGCACCTCTGTTTCGACCTGGGTCTTCTAGTGGAGTGGAACCGGTGAACCACGCGGGGGTTAGATGCGTGGGGCAGAGGGCTCGTAGTACCATTCTGCTAGATCCGTTTCCGTCGGAACAGAAGAGGTAACACGCTCTTTAGGGAAGGGGCCTAAACGGCACCGTATTCCACTTTCAGGCAGCGGACCGTACACTCTTTGGACCCGAATCCAGTTTGAGAGCCGTGTGATGGGCAACCTTCAAGCACGGTTCGGAGAGCACGGCCTACTCTCCCGTTTAGGAAACAACACCTCTTAGTAGAGCAAGGTACGCTCGATTCGCATACTCGGAAGAAAAGACTCGTAATTCACTTCTGACCCCGTGTTCGATAGCCCGACCGTAGTGATGTTAATGGTGGTTACATCCATAAGTTGCTTGGTCCATCTGTATTCCATTTCGTATATGTCTTCGGATTCGCATAGCCCTCGATTTTTGTGTTATTTATCCATTCCTACTTTTTTTATGCCCATGTTGGTGACTGGAGATAACTCTATTCAAGTCTTCCTGGGATGGGAGGGAGTCGGTCTGTCTTCTTATTTGTTAATTAATTTCTGGTGTACACGACTTCAGGCAGATAAAGCGGCTATCAAAGCTATGCTTGTCAATCGAGTAGGTGATTTTGGATTCGCTCTGGGTATTTCGGGTTGTTATACTCTCTTTCAAACAGTAGACTTTTCGACCATTTTTGCTCGTTCGAGTCCCCCGCCGACCAGACAGTCTTTCTTTCTCCCTATGAGATGGAATGCCATAACTCTGATTTGTTTGTTACTTCTGCTTGGTGCTGTTGGTAAATCCGCACAGATAGGATCGCATACTTGGTCACCCGATGCTATGGAGGGGCCCACTCCTGTTTCCGCTTTGATTCATGCAGCTACTATGGTAACAGCTGGCGTTTTCTTGATTGCAAGGTGCTCCTATTTATTTGAAAACCCACCTACGGCTTTGATTGTGCTGTCTGTTTCCGGAGCTACGACGGCATTCCTTGCGGCAACCACTGGACTCTTACAGAACGATATAAAGAGGGTAATTGCTTTTTCAACGTGCAGTCAATTAGGCTATATGCTCTTTGCTTGCGGCATCTCTAACTATTCGGTTAGCGTCTTTCACTTATTGAATCACGCGTTTTTCAAAGCATTACTCTTCTTGAGTTCGGGTGCGGTGATTCATGCAATGTCGGATGAGCAAGATCTTCGGAAGATGGGGGGGGCTGGCCTCCTCGTTGCCTTTTACCTATGCCATGATGCTAATTGGCAGCTTATCTCTTATTGGATTTCCTTTTCTAACGGGATTTTATTCGAAAGATGTTATATTAGAGCTCGCGTACACAAAGTATACCTTAAGTGGTAACTTTGCTTTCTGGTTGGGAAGTGTATCTGTCCTTTTCACTTCTTATTACTCTTTTCGGATACTCTCTCTTACATTTCTAGTACCCACAAATTCCTGCGGGCGAGACCTCGTACGACGTCATGATGCGCCCATTCCAATGGCCTTTACTTTAATACTGCTAGCTTTCGGGAGTCTCTTTGTAGGATACTTTGCCAAAGTGTGACCCGTTAGCCCATAAGAGTAAAGTGATTACGAAGCGGCTGTTGCTCACCCGACAAGATCTTACGAGGAAACAACCCAACACGATCCTATCTTACGCCGGTGAACAAGAATTGGGGATCGGATGCGGGCGAAATTACCGCAAATGGCTTAGATGTTCAGTCGACTCCGTACAGAATGGAAACACGAGCAGACCTGGGAGGATACAAGAGGCCCTGGTGAGTTAAGAATATGAACAAGTGTAAGCTTCGCTGCCCGAAACAGTACGGACCCGAGGGAAAGGCCCGGAAGCGAAGGACTCGAACGAGCGGGATATGTGTTCCACATTCTGGCCTTGCTACATGGACTATACGCGGAAACTGCCTGAAAGAAGGACTCTGTCCAACCCACAAGGTACATCTTGCGCCTATGGGCCGCTATCACTATCCAATAAGACACTCGAAACAGGAGAAACACACCCGGTGGACCGCATCAAGTCCTCCTAAAAAAGAGCGGGATTCTCTACAAAGCCAAGGTCGTGTGTGGCCTTTTGGGCCCACTTGGAGACTGGGGATCTCGGCAATCTTGGGCTTTTCTGTTGCCGTTAAGAGAGACATGTAGTGCGTCTCTTTTTCTTAGGGAATACAAAAGACTCTCCTGTGAACCGCCGGAATAGCATGTGTTCTGCGTTCGATTCGTGCCTGTTTCCCGCTGCCCAGGCCCAACTCTCAGAAACGAGCACAGTACTCTCTCTCAAGTCTACCAGTCGGTATAAAGGCTATGGATCCCTTGACCATCTTCCGACTTCCGAAGTGATTTGAAGCTGCTTGGAGACTGCCCGCCCCACTGTTACCCGTACTCGAAGTATCGGCAGGAAAGGCAAGATGGAAGCCAGCTCTTTATAACCAGCAAAAAGCGACATTACAAGAGAGAAGAAGAGAATCGGTTGCGCGAGCCTAGTGACGTAGGTGCAACATAGTACAGCGCGCCAGAACCCTCTCTTTTTTATAGGTTCTACGGACCGAAGCCAGCAGCGTCCTCTGGTAGAAAAGCATGCTCGATATTCCGGTCAAAAGCAGGAAGAACCCCAATAACAATAGGCCTCTTGTATCCTCTTTCGAAAAAGTATGCAAGGGAGCTAGCAATCCGGACCGTATGGAATAGGTGCCTAAGAGACAGCATGGAAGAGTCACAATATTAAGAAGCGAGGTCCAAGAAAGCAGGGGTAGAATTACGGAATGCAGAAGAGCAGTTGCTAATACCCGAGGAATAAAAGCGGCATGTTATAAGGGATCCCGAAACCACCAGCCACCCCGACCTAATTCATGATGAGCCCACCAACTTCCTGGAAATATTCCTACGGTTAAAAACCACCGACATGTCAAGATCCAAATGCGCATCGGTGAATTGTCTGATACCACTGTGTTCGCTTCGGTCCAACATGCTCTATGAGTCTTCCACTTCCATCTTTCGTTTCCGATTCCGAGTTTCCAAAGCTTTCCGGATGGGTTCTTATAGTGTGTGTTGAGCCAGCTGCAGCGACAATCATATATATATGGATCGCTTTTTGCTTTCTGTTTGATTAGGGTAGTAAAGAGACAGCATGTCTTGGATCCGACGCATCCTGCACGAAGCAGCGTACCCTTCTTTTCGGCATCCTTCCGCATGTCTTGGTCCGAGAGTTCCAAAACCATCCAATTCCGAATTTGGGATCTAAAGAAGCAATAGCCCATCGCACTTGCGACGTCTCCGGCATACATGCATGGTGGATGTATAGCTGAAATCGGATCTTGTGGAACAGGATTGGATTCCGAAAGCGGTTCGGTACGAACGCATAAATTGCGCACAAAAGGATCGGAACTCGCGGAATGGAATGGAATGAAAAACAATGCCATGCCAACACGCAGTTCATCTATAGTATACGCTTTCTTATCATCTCTCAAAAAAGGAAGCAGAGTCCTTTCCCGCGGCGAGAATCGGGTGCTAGTCGCGCAACAAAGAGAAACGCTCCTTCTTTCAGGGTAGACAGGCGAAGAAGATAGGGGGGCTGGCCCGTCATTCCTTCGCGGAAGTGCCTCCCATAGAGGTAAACGAAAGAGAAGAGTGTACCACCTTTTTCCACGGCTTTGGGACAGAATGGACTTCGCAAAGTGCGATAAAAAGGATTCCATTAAGAGAGTGTGTCTGCAACAGCGTTTAGAAACATGATGGGAAAGGGGTCGACCCCGGTAACACAGAAGGCATCCATAAAAACAAGGGATCCGACACCATGATAAAATACTACCCTCATGAGTAGACCATGTCCCGGAGATTTTATAAAAGAAAGGTGCATTAGCGGTTAATACGTTGTAATTGGATACGTTATTCGGAATATGACGGAACGAAAGACCCAGTAATGAAAGCAGAATGCACCAAAATGCAGGTGCTGCACCAAACGCTGGTGGTTTCTTGTACATGATGAAGACTACGAAAAGACCCGGAAACCCCGCATAATGAAATGTTTCATAGATGTCCATGTGCTAAAACTAGTATTTTCTGTTCTGTAACACCCCGCCCCCACCCAATCCTACTCCCGATCCGAAGCACCCCTTTTCCATTCATAGAGAAATCCAATCGTCAATATCAATAAAAAGCCAATCATTGACCAAAATCCAAACATATCCAGCGTTTTTAGGGTAACCGCCCACGGAAAGGAAAAGGTTACTTCCGGATCAGGGATAATAAATAAAATCGAAACTAGAAAAAAAGCGTATATCGAAACGACTTCTGGCATCACCGAATGGATCGAAACCACATTCGTAGGCCGACAATGTCTCTGGACTGGTAGCACTCTTGGAAGCAAATGGAAAGGGAACACCGAGTGGGAGAACAGAAACTAGCGGACTGATCACTAAATAGATAGATATAGGTGCAAATTCCGACATATAAGCAATGGGTTCTCTCGCGTAGTAGCCTCGCGCAGCATACATACCGGTCGGAAAGAGCTCTGTCGCTGCATGGAGAAAGCCACTGTTTAGACAGACAGGGAACATTGCCATCATTTGGTACAGTACCCACTCCACCAATGTACTCTCGCAAAAAGGTGGGAAGAGATGCAGCCGGAAGTCGGAGGAATACCGCAGTCCAGGGAGATATCCACGTGGTGTCCGTCTCTCGTAATTGTAGGGACCGAACTTCCAGTTCCAGCAATCAATTAGGGCCGTGTTCAAGGCGGCATGGATCTGTAATGAAGAGTTACCCGTGATTCTCTTCTCTTTGTATCGTTGGCAGGAAATGCTCTAAGAGTTGCTAGCCTGTTATAGTCTCGATTCTCTTGTTGAGTGTCTGTACTCTTGACAATCGAGGTGATGCAGTTTCTTGTCGGGATGCAGAGTTCGGTGGGCCTGAGCAGACACTGGAATACCTAGACCACTATTCGACCGGGGGCGGGTCTTCTCTCTACATCCGGTTGCTACAGTGATACTAGTAGTTGCATGAAACAGGCGGCAGCATACGCCAATTCCGCTGAAATACATGCACAGAATCAATAGCGAGCGGAGCGGTAAGAAGCATTCCAAAGTGTATCATTCCAGAGTAAGACATCTTTCAGATTCCGGGTGAACACACCGTGCATGCATCGATTCGGGCTCTGGCAAGATTGGGCCATGGACTGTCCTCCCTTGAAAGCCGGAGATATTGGATGCTGCCAACCAACCATTCCGCTTATGGCATGCGGAAGAGTTTGAGTGCTCCGTTCCGCATTCGAGCATTCTTCCACCGGGCTATCTATCTCTTGTCTCGGCCTATGCTCCCGGATGTATAGACAGCACTGTTCGGAGAGTCCAGGGGTTGGATCTGCTCTCTTGCCTGTTGTTCCGGCGTGCATGCACATTCCCGTCTTCTATTTGGTACTTCTAACGAAGCAAATGGAAACAGCTCTCTTCTTTCAAGCATCTCTGTGAGCCCCCACACCCCCGACTTCCCTCTTTCAAGGACTCTGGGTTGTCGGTACGGAATGCAGATCTTTTTACGATGCCGACAGACTCGAAAGATGCAGAATCCGAAGAGAGTGTTCTCCTTCTTTTAAAGAGCGGAACGCGAAATGCAACTATTTCTTTTCTTATAGATACGCGAAGCGAAAGTAGGCTCGTTGGCGTACGCGGGTTCCATAGATCTGTTTTTGCTACCCTCTCTTGGCAGGTTGGGGAGTCTACAACGTATAGAGTATACCGTTTCATAACCTCTTTCGATGGGCTTTCCGCTTGGTATTGCTTCGCTCAAGTACATGTCTCTGTTTCTGTCACCTACTTAACTCAGTGGTTAGAGTACCGCTTTCATACGGCGGGAGTCATTGGTTCAAATCCAATAGTAGGTATTGGGCTTTCCTTGGGCTCTGTATGTCGAGATACCGCTGTTGCTTTCCGCTCTTTAAGAAGCTACCGAATCTGTCGTGTCCTTGAAAGCAGGCTGCTACACTGTCGTAAAAGAGCCCCAGACGCCTTCGCTTCGAGTGTTTCTCTCTTGGAGCCTTGAACAGATACCTGAAAATCTCCTGGAAAAGTAGGACTCTCCCTTGCTACGCTGCCATTCAATGGTTCTTGCTCTGCCCAACAAGACACAACAAGACAGATTCGGCAGCTCGATTACGTATGCCATAGGACCGAAGGAAAGGTTGCAGCAGATCTTACAAGGGTATCTGAAGACTGTTTTGTGTCCTGGGAAAGAGCTCTCTTCTTTCGGAATCTCTCTTTCGCCGCTACACGCAGACCCAATACCCAGTTACTGCGCCATCCAGCCCATAGCAAGGTTATGAAACGGTAGAAGCACACTGTCTGTTTCCAAGTTCATGTGTAATAGTACAGCGGGTGTTTCCACACATACCTTTTTGGACGATAATGTGTTGTGTGACAATACCCAGAGAGATCCTTCTGCTGCTGCTTCTGTTGTCAGTACAACTCCTAAAACCGCATATGCAATTTCGAACTGGTTTGCTTACGCTCTGCTTTCGAACTCCCCTCCGTTATACCTTAAGAGTACGCACCGGGCCGGTGTTGCCTTCTTAGTTCGGGGGCATAATGTATTTGGAGCCGCATATGGATCGGTGAAGTGGGAAGCACTTGACTACCGAGAGAGAGCGGAGCTGGCCCACTTCGATTTCGAAGAAACCTCTAGAGTGTCAGTGAGTCTCGGTTGTGTAGAGTTCCGCAGTCTATAGAGTCCTACCTTGTCTTGTCTGTTTCCAAGAGTACAGTACCAAAGACCTAGACACTCTGTATTCCGGCGCAAGCATTCGAATACCGATGCCTCTGGGTTCGCCAGGTTTGATTGAACGCTCGGGAAGGTGAATACTCTACTCTGCCTAACGGACAGATTGTGCCGGCTCGCCGCCTCTTAGTGTCTAAAGAGCTCTTTCTTCTGTAGAGTTTGGACGTAGGACAGCTCCTGTCATGGCATAGTATGCTGCGGGTCCACTCCACCCTTTCTTTGAACCTTGTGTATGAGAGCGGATCGAACGTAAAGATATGAACTGAGTGCCATTTGCTGAGTTACAGAGAACAAGGGAGAGGGATATGGAAAGGAAACAGTAATGAAAGAGGAAGTCATTGCTAGTAGTAACGACTTCTCACGATCCAAGGGTTCGTATAGAATCCATGTCCTAGGTGTATCAAAAAACATTCTTTTCGCGAAGCGTATATAATAAAATAGAGTGAAAGGGTCCACCCCGAGGGGTACTGAGTCCTCTCCGAACCGTGCTTGAAGGTTGCCCATCATACGGCTCACCAACTTCTGCCTCTATGGGAGGATCGCTCCGGGCGGGTTCGGATCACTCTGTCTCTTAGCACTCTGATTCCGGAATGGGGTTAGCCGCGAGTCGTAACGCTCCCATTTCTGTCAGTCAAGTATGCTAGCATCCCGTACGCTTTCAGTCTGTCTGCTAGCGGCTGCCAATCTGTCATTCAGTATGTCAAGTACGCTGCCATTCAGTCTTTCCGGTGCTTACTCGTTCCGGCTGTGTAGGCACTTCTCTCTAGTCCCCTTCCCAGTCACAATTCTCTGATTCGGGTACTACGGACCCTCTTCCATCCATTTCCGAAGAGCCGTTTAGGAATGGGGGGGCAAAGCGCAGAGTGCTTTGAAGCACACTCTCCTCTCAGATGCTTTCAGAGATCCAAGAGCGTATTCATATTCCCATTTCTTATAGAATGGATTCCGTATAGTCGCTTTTAGCCCCAAATCCCCGAGGGCACGGAGGCAAGAGACTGTCTTTCGGGTAGCGCATCAACATGCTTTTGCTCTTACGTGCTCGCATGCCATTGTCTGCTCTCTTATAGTAGTGGTTCGGATGGACTTCGCCGTGCTTTCCACTCGAATAGAGAATTGAAAAGGCTGTCTGATCAGAGATGTCGATTCGATCCCTTGGACTGCTGCCCTATGTTTCCGATTCTGTTTTCAATCCGGCCGGCAGCGTCGTTCCAACAACCGGTGGGGAGCAAATACGTATACACGATTCTTGGAAAATGGCCTAAGAGTCCTAATTCCATTCACCAAAACAGGTTCATCTCTCGCGTGTAGTGCTTTTTTCGAGTCGTAAGTCTTATATGGTATAGCGATTACTCTTTCCGAACCCAATAAGCAACCCTATTCGAGTCTGTTTGGGTCCGCATCCGATCCGCTCAGATATCAAAAGAGTCCTATACTTTATCACTCTCGTGAACCTTCCGGCCGCCCAACGACCTATAACGCTAGTAACTACTCCCACTGGGGCTAGGGAGTACGCCCCACAACCAAAAGCGGCGCAGAACAAAGAGAATTTGCTAAAAAAGCCGGCTAACGGGGGTATTCCAGCGTAAGAGAACAATGTAATTGAGAAGGTAATCGCCGAAATTGGATTCGTTTTGGAAAGAGCGCCCCAATCCGCTATATATTTCACACGGGTGTTCCGGAATGCTGACACGATTGCGAATGCTTCTATCGTCATGAATGCATACATAAAGATACCAATCAAACACGCTTGAATGCCTTCGACTGTTCCACAGATACCAGACAGCTAGACTCCACCGTTCCAATTGTCTTCGAGACATGTATGAACCCCCGGGATATGCCATGCGTGTTGCTCTGCCCAACTCTAGGGTAGCGTGACAGAACATGAACTCGGGTGACCAGGAGAGCTCTTCTTAGGGTGTTTCAGTAGCGATTTCTTTTCGGAGGGATACGGATCTGGTAAGCTCTTGGATCGAACGGGATATCTATCTCTCTTCTTGGAATGTAGAACACCGAACTCTCTACCGGAAACACGAAACACTAGAGGTCGAGCAATGCACACTGTTAAAAGAAGTGGATACGATACTGGTGTAGCTTCCAAAGTACAGCACTTTCACTCGACTAAGAGCACTTTCTCTTGGAATACAGAATACAAGTACCAACACAGAAAGCAGACCGATCTCAAACTAGAGAGTTAAGGCGGTACCAATTGTGTGTAACAAAACACTGTACGCGGAAAGCACCGTACGCTTTCAGTCTGTTTCCAGTACGGGCAACTCTCTATTGCTTGCTTGGCAAGTCACACAAAGCAGCGAAAGCGAGGCATCTGCTCGACCTCTAGAGTTTCTGTACCAAAATTGGGAAGCAATAGCATACAGAATAGCGCCGGAAGAGTTTGGAAATCGAGAGTGTGATAGGCAGCAACACTAGAGAGTACACTGTTTCGGGCTGGCAGATGGGACTGTAGGCTTTCTGGAAAGGGAGAGTTTGGACAGTAAGAGAATGGATAGCTGCTATACACACCGTATGCTTTGCACATGTTATGTGTGTTATGGAAGGCATTCTCTCTAGATCTGTCCACTTGAGCCATTAGTCTCTGATTCCGGGACATGATACAGTATTGGAACAACCATGCTACCACGTCCACGCCCAATCCATGAATGGAAGGCTCTCTGCATCACTGAAACTCTTGTGGGCTATCTATAGCAGCTGGCAAACCACCTTACGGAACAATGCCATAAGCGGAATGGTCCCGACATGACTTGAGCAGAACAGCGGCAACACTCTTGCTTCTGTATTGTTATGGAGTTATAGAGTCACAATAAGAGAAGAGCCCGGAGGAATGTGCACTCTCTGCAGCGGGTACTGTACTCTTGCGAGATAGGACGCATAGCGCATATGAGATAGATATGCAAGCGGATAGCGTTTCACACTGATAAGGGTACACACGCGATCCAACCAGCAGCATTAGGACTCTCACCTCGTTCCAAACTCTATACGCCGCAGGGAAACAGGTTCGGTTCGACATCTCCAATCCCACTACCATAGGGGAAGACAGGCTTTGTAACTTGGCAAACGAAGTGCATCTCTCTACCGCTACCGGGAAGTGCACACTCCGAAATCAGTCCTCCCTCGGGTCGGGTTCTTACACGGAAGTTTCTGCCTTATGGGATAGAGAATCTGTAGCTTTAGGCAAATGCAATCTCTTGTGGACTCTTCCATTCCGTATTCTCCCAGTCCCTGTGTTGGAAGTGCCCACTCTCGAGTAATAGTGCACACCTTTCCATCGAGTCTATTGCCACCGGGCTATCTATCTCTTAAACCGGGAAGCGAAACAGGACACATCAAGTGGACATACCGATACCAATACGTATTTCGAGGGAGATCCGAAAGGGGAGTTCGAACGACTTCTTGGATTGGGCGTGTACCCGGTCGGTATGCGTTGCGAACACTTTCATTTTGTCATTATATTGATAGGAGCTCGATAGAGAATGGTCCCACTACAAAACGTTTGCTTTTTCATTACTTCCATGGTCGTTCCTCGTGGCACGGCAGCACCCGTACTCTTGAGAGGGTTCGTCAGTAGAGATGTTCCCACAGGTGCCCCTTCTTCCAATGGTACTATAATTCCCATTCCTATCCCAGCATTCCCCCCTTTTTTTCTATATACATGCCAGCAGCCCACCATTCATACGCTCCGGAGTAAGTGGAGTATGGGTAAAAGCAAGCCCCATTCGCTTTCCAGACAGATTTGGGAGACGCTATGACACAAGAGCTAGAAACGCCTCATTTCGTGTCGTTCCCGTGCTGCATTTACTTCAGAGTCTATCGAAAAGGGGCACTTCTGCTGTTTAGAAGCTTTCTGCGGTGTGCTCCGTTTACTCTTGTTTCGTACTCTGCTATTTAAATGAGGTCTATGCAACATGAAGACAGAGCTCGCTGAAGAGAAAAGCACACTTGTTACTCCTAGGGAATGAGCAACGACGAAATGACCAGATGAGTCCCAATTTCTCTCTTTATAGAGCTGGTTTGGCTGTCGCTGTACCGGGTGTTGCTTGTGTTTGGGGTGTACGCAAACAACTTGATGCCTTACCAACGAGCCGAAAGCGGATGGAAGGTAACTACTACAACCAATCCATGCATATTGCACATGTTGGAGTGTGCATCTGTCTGTTGGGTGTGCATCTGTCGTGCGACCCTTATGTGCTTGTGGCCCACGCCTCCTAGCTCTAGGTATGGGCGGCGTGAACTCTGATTCGATCCGGGTATTCAATCCCGCCGCTTAGATGCTCAGTTGACTCCTTCACCTTTCGGTTCTCACATAGAATGGCAGAGTGCTTTTTCCATAATAACAGAATTCGTGCATAAGGGAAAGGCACTTTGGATGAACTTCGAATGGGAGGTAAGCCTCGCTGCTCGGAAACACCCTGTGCTGACCACACTGAAAGAGAGAGAAATACAGGTAACGCCTGTTGGCGAAGTGGCGTTAAGCATCCTACGCGGTACGCAATAGGAGGTCGCTCTACGTCCGTACCGCTCCTAGTGGAGTAGATCCCGCATCCAACAAGTATTGGCACCTGGGAACGGGAGAATTCCAACTGTCCGGCCTTACCGCGGTGGGAACGGGAATTCCAAGAAGCAGTCCAAGAAACATGTGTGTTGGCAAAGCTTCAAGCACATCTAATAAAGATACGCAACACAAGTGAAAACGCGTAGTACGGGACTTGGAAAAGCGGACGTGGGGAGGGGCGTAAGAGAACCATTCCATAAGGGGGGGCGAGACAGAATGGGTTGGTGAGCCGAGCAGATAACTGTATCGTGTTACTAGGAAGAGTAGAGAGCACGCGAAGCGCTAGTGGATGACTTGATGTGCATCTGTCTGTACGAGCAAGATTTGACCTCTCCCGAAACTTCTTCCCCCGCCGGAGCTTTATGAGGCAGAGCAAAGTCTCACGTACAGTTCGGAGGCCGAGCTTCACCAAACCCAGACTCGTAGGGTATCGGCTTAGGTCCACTAAGACAAAGCAGATCAAGTGCACTCAACGATTCCCTTTGGGTTCCGAACTCCATCTTGGGTATGGTATGCGTTGTTGTTTGCGAGGTCTCGATCATTTACATGGACCCACTTCTCATTCCATTACTGGGAATTTGATGCTCTATCCACAGTCCCTAACCGATCGGCTGCTTGAGCATGATGAATCACCTCGCTTCCAAGTTGCCAATACACTTTCTGGCCTCATCTGAGAATGGCAGCAGCAAACTGGAGCTGTTTATGCATCGGTGGAATAGCGAACAGCAGAATGTATGGTTTACCATGTACCCAGAAAAAAGATACTTTCGAGCTACGAGCACGACAGCAGTTGCTATACATACAAATTCCTTTACGGATTTCTATGCTCCGATTGGCACTTCCAGAACAGGCTGGTATACCACCTTAATGAAACTTCCATTTCTTTTTTTAATTCGGATAGGGTTTTTGTTGGCTTCGTCCGGAGGCTCGCGTAGTGTGTTACGTCTTCTAAAAAAGGATAAGTTGCGTTGGAATCGACAGAGGTTGTCATAGCAGCACATACACGGAGTCACTGTGGAAGCGATAGCGTATGGTTTCGTGAACGCTTTTCCACATCTTTGCCCAGCTTCAAGCACTTATAATAAAGATACGCAACACAAGTGAAAACGCTTTACGGCCGGCCGGGACTTAGGGAATGTAGCAGCGAGTCGTAACGCTCCCATGTCACGGAAAAAAGTACATAACGCGAATATGGCACGAAAAGGCAATCCGATTTCGGTAAGACTTGAGATGCATCGTAGTTCAGAATCAAGTCGGTTCAGTGAGGGCGGCCAAGAAAGTCACCTTCTGTTTGTCCAAGAGCAGTGGGCCGGGTTCTGCTAACGCGTTAATCCCACTTCCGGGAGACGCAGAGAGGGTACGGGGCATGGAATCGCTCATGAACGCGAGAGACTACCAGAGCAACCACTCCAATTGTTATGTGCCGATCGCTAGCGCATCCAGGGAGGGCTCTTCTTTCATGAAGTGCATTCGGATCTCCCCTTCAAGAACGCTGGCAGCTGTCATCAAACCATAAGGTGTTCTGACACACAAAGCGTAACCTAAAGCACTATGCTCCGCTCCAAAAGAAGGGGTGGAACCGGTGAACCACGCGGGGGTTAGATGCGTGGGCAAGAGGGCTCATAGTACACACTCTACCAAGTGGAAGGAGCCTATCAACCCATACGCAGACTACACGAATTCGACGCGCCCTGGAGAAAGACCGAAGCCTAGAGTGGGCACTTCCAGAACACAGGGAATCCGACCATCATAGCGGATATGGACTGGATGGAGCAAGCCACAGCTGCCAGCGTTTTCACTTGTGTTGCGTATCTTTATTAGATGTGCTTGAAGCTCTGCTCCCGCCACCAACGTTACGCTCGGAGAGAGCTTTCTTTCTCGACAGGTAGCTTCGCCCTTTTTCGTAATCGTATCCGATAGTCCGTTCCGTCTCTGTGTTATCTGATCCGAACCCAATAAGCAACCCTATTCCAACAGACCTCTCTATCTCACTCACCGAAAGCAAACCACCTTTTCACTGCACTGAAAGACCCCGAACGGGAGGGTACGGCCGGCCAGTGGGATGTTTAGAGCCGTAAGCGCGGTGGGGTGGTATACGTGCTCGTACGGTTCTTAAGAGAGTGATCCACTAGTGGATTGTTGGGTCTATATTCGAAATATGCCTTTCTAGGAGCGTTACGATCTGCAGCTCAAATGGTCCCTTATGAAGTCTCTATAGGTCTTATTCTTATTGTGCGCCTTGTTATGTTGGGGCGTTTGGATCCGAAGGTAAGCGAATTCGCCTGACGGATGCACCCCTAACCCAACCCGGGAACGGACCGGAGGGAACCGCAGCATGGGGAATGTCCGCGCGTCGCAAGGCTATGCTTTCTTGAGTGGATGTTGGGTTCTCTCTCGAGTAATAGGGCAGCTTTCTATGAGGCGAAGCACAAGGGTCCAGGTACTATCCAGGTGCTAGAACAACCATACCGTAGGTGAAACAGAAGCAAGAAGAAGGCCTACACGACGAGCAGACACACCGAACGGAGCAAGGGATCACCCAACTAGGAGGTCAGAAGAAATGCTTTCAGAAGTGGGGCGGTCCGACCGAATCTGATGGGCACTTCAATCAATGCAGCCGTTACCCGAATTCAAAGAGAATGGACTAAATGGAGAGTCTGCACCTAGCGAAAGCGCTGATCGGATTTTGGGTGACAGATCGGCCATAGTACTACGGGAAAACCTGGGCTACGATGCCGCCCGCTGTTAAGGAATTCCAAGAAAGCAGATGAAAGGGCTTTAGGAGATGGAAGAAAGAGCTCGGGGCGCGGAAAGGTATACTCTCTTTAAGGATGCAAAAAGCACCGTACGCTTTCAGTCTCTCTTCTAGGATTGGCAGAAAGGGTAGAGCTTCAAGCACTTATAATAAAGATACGCAACACAAGTGAAAACGCTTTACGGCCGGCCGGGACTCTCTGACCTGAAAGTGCTGCCGCCTTGCATGGACTAAAACGCGTATCGCAATCCGGAGAGTGGAGAGATCGGGACGGTAATAGGCCTTAGGGACTCCCGAAAAAGCCGCATAACCATTCTATACTCGACACACTCTCAAGAGCTTTGGAATACAGGATATCCGCCGGGCAACAAGAATTGGGAATGGGCGGCCCAACAAATGCATAACACAGCTCTCTAGAGAGTGGAGAGATACCTCAAGAGCGTGAAGCCGGCCATATCATGCCGTACTGGGGTACCCAACATCCAATCCAGAAAGCGAACTCGCCGAATTCTCTTTGGGAAATGCATGGCACACTACCCTATTCCATATGTGTCTAGGTCGCTATTGGAATTCTGTGTGGTTTGCTTTCGCCTCGGAAAGGATAGCCGCAACAAGGACGAGCCACATGCTGGGAAACTGGCACGTGTGGTTCTGGCCGGTCCGGTATACTGTACTAATATGTGTAGGTCCCCGTAATTCGAGTGAGATTGTCATGGCGCAAAAGCAGATATGGTCCGGTATTCCCTTGTTCCCTGTATTGGTAATGTTCTTCATTTCTCGTCTCGCAGAAACGAATCGAGCTCCGTTTGATCTCCCAGAAGCGGAAGCGGAATCAGTTGCAGGCTATAATGTAGAATATGCGCGGGATGTGATCCTGCATCGTTCACTGTTGGCGGAAGAAGCCCATGTCCCAAGGGACTCATTCTGACGGAAAGGGTATATTTACCTACCTTATTTCTTTATGTATAGATCTAAAGAGTTTAGGGAAGCCAAAAGAGCACCGAGTTGCTTACGCTTTTGCTTTGGGAGCCAGTCTAACCATGAAACCGAAAGAAAGAAGAGCACGTAGTCGGCGTTCCGCCTTTCAGCCTTGGGGCCCCTGATTCGACTCATGAGGCGGGGTGCCTTGTTTTCTGTCTTTCAGTAAAAGAGTTAAAGCACACTCGGACGAGCGCTTCTTAGTCAAGTAGAACCGGGTAGCGCTGCTTGAGACAACCATAGGGCCCGGAGTAGACTTTTGGAATATTCGTAAGACACCCTAACTCTCCAACAAAGCAGGCCGAACTTCTGCCATAGCACAATGTGGCAACGTAGACCTAAGTGTGGTATTGGATCCTTGGGAACCATCACAAACGGCCTCTATTGGAACGAGTGTTGGCGGGTCGTCCAGCGGAGCCGTAGAGGTTACTCGCGCAAAAAGCGGACTATAGCCCAACCACCCAGCTTTCTGGTCCACCCAGAGAATGGCTTGCCTCCAACAAGACTTGTCGTCACCTGACCAACCGGAGGTGTAAGAGAGAGAGCGTCAAGTACGTGTGTCTCAAGCACACCCAAGAGTTAAAACACCGAACGGAGAGTGTACAACCAGGCCTTAGGGCACAAAGCTCTAGAAGCACACTCTCGATTCTCTGTTCCGAAGTCAGTTCATCCAAAGACAGACTGAAAGACACCCAGCAAGTTCGCTGCAAGCTCCGGCCATCCGTTTTGATTGCCCACACCCAGGGATTCTGGTCTACGAAGCATTCCGCTGTCGGCCCATAACACTTCCAACAGAGCGTACGCATACTGTTTCCACTCTGACTACCGGATATCTATAGTGGATGGAGCAGTACTCTGTGCAATCTGTTACGCCTGACAAGCCTTAAACAGACAACCATTCCACTCCACTCCAAAGACACAGTATGCCGAGACATTGCACACAGACTGAAAGACTGAAAGCAAACCACCTTTTCACTGCACTGAAAGAGCACGAAAGGCACCATGCCAAAGACACAGTATGTCCACTTGGCATTCTAAAGCCGACCGGATTCTCTTACTGTCGTTTAGAACCCCGAGCGCTTGTGTTTCGTAAGCGAAAAGTAGTACACTACAGTCTGTATCGTGGTAGCCCAGGCAGCTCAAACACGATCTCGGGAGAGAATGCCAGTAACCGGGGTTGTGCGCACAACAGGTCCAGGTACGCTTACCCGACTGAAAGCCACCATACAGAGTTGCACACTCTATGACTGACACAGTCTGCACAGAGATGCGTGACGTTCCATTGCGGAACACGAGAATACCAGAGATAGCACACATTGGAGATGAGCAAAGTAACTACTGAAATCCAGTCACTGAACTCGAGCAGCAGACTCAAAGCAGATATGTTGGAGATGCCTGTGCCCGACCCATGGGTTAGACAGCAGTTCAGAGCATAAGTGTAGTGGTTTGCTTTCTTGTAAGAGTCACTTTCAGGTCAGAGAGAAGAGCAGCATAACATTCTATATAACTATAATAGAATACTTGTTTTGAGGCGGGAGCGGATACCGGCCGGATTACAAAGAGTTAGGTTAAAGGCGAAACGTTTATATGTATACGACGAGAGATGGAGATACAAGCGTTAGTGGGACTCGATCCACCTGTAAGAATCGCTTAAGTTCCCGAAACTGCCCCACGGCACAGCGTACCCATTCTCTTCTCCCCTATAGAAAGCGTTTCTCTTTAGACCGGGAAAACTCTTGGCACACGCTGGATCTCGCGGGTTCCACCTAAAGTAGTCTTGGATCGGAGATTACGTTTGGAGTTGTCGTTCGTGCACCTGTCCCCAATGGCATAATGAGTGATCCGTGCCCCTTTAGAGAATGCCTTACCACTCGGTCCCCGAGTAAACAGCGGGGGAACCCTAAGAAGAGCTCTCTTTTCGGACAGGCTTGAATGAAAAGGGTTCTGTTGGAAGCAGTATGGTTCAAAAACACATAGGTTCGCCAGCGCAGGCTCAACTCATCGCTTTACGTGCTCTTCGGACGATAGGGTCGTATCTCTCTTATGGTTTGGACGCTCGAATCGGGACAGTACATGCGTCGACTGAAGCACTACTGGAGTCGGAAAGAGAAAGTGCTTTCTTAGGGTTTACTGGAAACTCTGCTATGATTGGAAAAGAGAGTCGCTCGCGCTCTTATTCGTTTTCGTTCGGGCCTAAAGTTGTGTTATTAACATAAAAGTACCCTTTTTCAGAGTTGTTTGTTGCGACATGCTGTGTTTTCTCCCCAATTTCTAGTGGGTTGATGGGTCGAACGCCCGGAACATGTGTTATTTCCATATTGTTTCCATAACTCTTCCAATAGGTATCCTAAGAACGGCCGCCGCCCGACTAAACATACCAATAGTCACAAGATTCATATGGGCTACGGAGGAGTAAGCAATGATCTTCTTAAGATCGATCTGTCTTGAAGTGGTCGAGGAAGTATATAGTATAGCAATCGCGCTTGGAGTATAAATGAAAGGAGTGGAACGAAGTGTCGCTTCGGGAAACATGGGTATGGAAAATCTTAAAAACCCGTAGGTGCCCAATTTTAAAAGAATTCCAGCCAATAGGACTGATCCTGCCGTAGGTGCCTCTACATGAGCTTCGGGTAACCAAATATGCACTGGTACCATGGGAACTTTGACGGCGAAAGACGCGAAAGAAGCAATCCATAGAAAGAGTTGGCGCCGCTCACTAAATTCACTTGTTAATAAGAGTTGTAAATCGGTGGTACCTGTTTGGAGAAGAATCAACAGAATTGCTAAGAGCATAAACACAGATCCTAGTAAAGTATACAGGAAAAACTGATATGCCGCCTGGATCTTTCTTTTTCTCGAACCCCAGACCCCAATTATAATGGTAGAGTGAGGGGTGACCCCACAATTTCCCGCAGTTGAAAAGAAGAGACTTGAAGTCGGAGCTCCAGTAGGTAGCCACTCCCTTCTCAAAGGAACCGTACGTGCGGGTATCCCCGCATACGGCTCCGTCCAAAGATACGCCTTTCGAACACTCTTCGACATGTATCGCTGCCTGGACTCTAAGAGGATGTGTCACTTTGCTTTTTGGAAGTGTATCAACAAATCGTGTAGACTCGAACCTGTCTCACTCTTGCTTTACAGTCGGAAAACTACTATTCATATCATAAAGAAAAGAGTTTAAGGATTGGGAGAGTAGCAAATGAGTCGATGTCGGGTTACGCTAAAGAAGTAAATCTGTTGAAAGAGTAAGCCGGCCGGAACAAGAGAGAGAGCACTGTTTCCGCTTGGGCCCAGCTAAGAGTGCTTCCAGCATCTATGGCGGTTCGGCACGCGTAATCACTCTGTCTTATAAGGAGCAAAAAGGTGTGGAACTCTTTTCTTTATGGACCAGTCTAACCATGAAACCGAAAGAAAGAAGAGCACGTAGTCGGCGTTCCGCCTTTCAGCTCTACACAGGTGTTACAGAGGCCGGAAATATGTATATCTATACCCGTATTCTCTTTTCTTTATGATATGAATAGTACGGAACGGGTCGATCCTCCCCTTTTTAGACAGCAACTTCAGGTCTTCTCACCCATAGAGAGCTCAAGTCAGCGAGGTACCCACCCGGTTTCGGGGCTGCAAACACAACACAGACCAGGACGAGTATCCCGGTTTACGAGTTTACGTCCTTCCCAGAGACTGTTTCCATTCCATATCCCTTGTAGCCGTTACCCGAATTCGCGCTAGTGTTTCCACACCCCCCTAACCTCTCAACTCAAACAAAACACCTAGGAGCACCCCTTCCTGCATATCCAAACAAGACCCGAGTCGGCGGTTTACCCACTACGGTACCCTCCCCCGAACAAGAGTTTCAGAAAGAGAGCTTTTCTTAGGGTTCGGAAACACTCTGCGGAAACACTAGACTACCCCGATTCCCGAAAGCTTCGCGGAACTCTCTATAAGAGAAGAGACCGCCCGTAGGGGGGTTTACTTCAAAAGGCCCCGGAAGAGGAAACTCTATCCCAGCGAAATTCAGATGCTCAGCTCCGCACAACATAGGGATTGGAACGCTTTCGGGAAGAACATAGAATAGTATAGGATCCAGCATGCAGAACACGGCGATCAAGATCACTTCACTAACTAAAGATGCTGTAAGATACTCTTTCCCAAAACTGCTAATACCAGACCAACCCACTAAAATGCACATAGGGATCAGAAATGTGGTCAATATCAAGAAGAATAAAGAGATACCGTCTATACCCCAATAACATGTCATGTTTTCAAAAGGCAGCCATCGAAGGCTTTCCACAAATTGAGATTTGGCCGTAGAAGGATCGAATTGTATCCGAGGAACAGGGGGATACAAAAAAGTAAGCAGAGAGGCGCAAAGACCAATCCCTCGTATCGGTCGTTTTCTTGAATTAGGAATGAAAAGAGGAGTAATGCTGCCTAGCACGGGACACAGAATAAGACCCAGTAGATCGGAATCGAATTCAAAGAAATCTAACATAGAGTCGAATCGAACACGGCAGAATGACAACAGACATATGAAACTAAAAGTGCACAAGGAGAGGAGAGAGTACGGGACCGGGCCTTAAGGGAGCGCTCTCCGCAACACTAGAAGTACTTCCCAGAGAGCATGGCATTCCTTTTTCAGAGGGAATATCATACATATCATGAATAACACCGTCGTACCTGGAAGAGTGGGTAGGTGGGTCCGGCGTATCCATTTCAAGAATAGGCAGCCGTGTCTCCCTTCGGTGTCATTCCAATCGGAGAAGCGTGCTCACACTATCGAATTGCTGGCTGCTAAGAGTCCTAGCTCTCTTCACTTCGGAATTGGAGTGGGTAGGAAATCTCTGACTTCAAAGCAACTCTTGTCGGCTTTCGGGTGCAGCTATCGCTCTCTTTTCTCTTTCGAAAACGTACACGTCGTACAAAGAACTGTATTCTATTCTGCTTGCTACCAGAACTTTAAAACACATTATAGGAGAGATTGGGCTGCTCGGGCTGTGCACTCTGTATGGTGGCTTTCAGTCGGGTAAGAGACGGGTGGTTTCCTGTCATTCTGCTCTTGCTTGCTTGGCAAGTCACACAAATAGAGTCAAGTGTAACTGTAAATACGTAAAGAAATATACAATAGGGAGCGCGGGGGCGGACCGGGTTATGGCTCTCGGGTCTGTACACGACTCGGAGTAACGGAAGGGAGACAAGATTCGGCCGGTCTCTTTCTGGATTGGGATGACTACTTGAAAGAGAGGCTTGCTTACTCGACTTTTCGGAATAGACAAGCAACACGCAGGAGAAAAGACAGGTATTACGGGCCCGAACTCTGAAACACTCGAAAACAGAGCTCTTTCCCCTCCATTTCCTGTCTGAAATAGATTGGGCTGCCCGTCCCGTATACCCTTTTGCTAGAGCTCTATCAGTACAGAATGGACACAACAACCCGGAGCTAACAAACTGGGCGCACGGACTTTCCGCGGTTTCCCTAAGAGATTCCGCTGTTGCACGATTTGCTTCGTTTTGAGGCTTCCTTTTTCTCCGATTATGTCATTCTTTGAACTGCGTTTTCTCCATTATGCCTTCCCGCAGCTCTTAATTGATCGATATCGGTAGTGTTAAGAGTGCTCTCTTTTCGAATCGGGTGTGTCCACAGGGCCCCTTCGCCGAGTGGTTAACGTTTTCCAAAAGTGTCTGTCGACTCTCTTCTCTTTTAGAATACTGAAATCGGATGAGTGGCGTAACGCTCTATTACGGGACAGATGGATTTGCGGCATCTCGTAAGAGGGACTGAAGCACTGCAAAGATGACATTCCCGGAAGAGTTACTTGTTTAACTGGATTGATGACAAGAGAGTGAGAGTGCTATAAGCATAACTCGAACCATATCTCTTGCAATCTGTCGATATTGCTTGCTGGCAATGCAACCATCTTCCAAACAAGCACTTGGTGCGTCTCTGAACCCAACTCATCCGGGCCCCGGGATACACTTATTGATATTGGTTACACCAATACTGCCAGTGCTACCTACCGGAAGCATTCAAGCATCTCTCAATGCCCGGGCACTCGGTTAGACGTGCACACACCCGAAACCATTCCGACCTCGATACGTGGGAGTCTGGCGCCATATGTACTGAGAGTGTTCGGGAGACATGGTCCAAGCCCGGGGGATAGAAACCAATCTTTCCGAAGAGCAAGCACTTCTTATCGACTATGAGTCGTATACCCAGTGTTACTTCCGGTGTGCTTTCAGTCTTTCAGTAGCCATAGCAGATTGTCTATTTGTTACTTCGATTTATGGTATCAATAGCATCATACAGGCCGGGATATGGTGTTACTGTTACTGTGACTTGTTCGGGACTCTTTGGAGAGAGCAGAGAGTCTGGCCGGCCCCCGGTTGCTGTCTTACTTGTTTCTGCGAATACCCGCATAAGACATTCCCGTACGCTTTCAGTCTGTCTTTAAGTCTTTATGTGCAGTTCATAGGCGTTGGTGGAGCTCTCCGAGTGTATTCGTACTCTGGAATGGGTGCTTACCCGAGTCTTTCCAACCCAGCGTACCCCAGCAAGCCGACCGGACAATACCAACATACACCGGAGCTCAGAACTACCAGTCTCGAATCGAGAGAGAACTACTGCTATTCGCTATGCGCTTTTGTGCTGTATTGTGTCTGTTCGGAACAAGACTTATTAGGTGCCCCCGAAAGGTGCCATGCAAGCCACGGGGTCTCATATGCGTTACACTCTGCTCGAAGTAGACTACTCTAGAGAGCAGACAAGACTCTGTACTCTAAAGTGTACTGTACAAGATCTCTCCGCTGAGAGTACTCTCTCTGTCTTTCAAGAGCTTGACATCTCTGCGATCTGTCGAAACACTGTCTCTCTTATGGTTGAGTGTAACTCAACACAGTATACCGAACTCTCTCTTCTCTCTAGAGTAGTTCTATAAGAGCTCTATCAGTACAGAATGGACAGGACAGTACTGGAAACAGGATAGATATTCCATATCTGTATTGTCTATACCTGAAAGATAGCTCTAGTCAATGCTGCCAACTCTTGTTTAAGAGAACTTGAGAACTGTTTTCCAACACTGAGCTCCGTCTACTCATGAAATTCAAAGGTAACTTTCTCTTCACTGCAAGATTGTCATTCTAACAAGAGAGCAGCAACAAAGAGGCGTTATTCCCTCTCTTGTCTTGGACGAAGCACTTTTGTTTAGGATACAAGATTTAGGCTTCCGTATGCTCTCAGAACATCGCCTAGGCCCAGAGTAAGAGTGTTTGCACAGTACTCTTCCCTTCCCACGGGTTTGGTAAGTGCTGTTGTTTCGGAACTATAGCTTATCATGTCGTGTCTGATTGAATGCCCTCGCTTACGCTCCCTACCCTAGTTACCCTAGTTGTTTTCTACGAGCTACTAACGTTGCCAGACAACAAAAGAGTTTCCTACTGGAGCTCCGACTTCAAGTCTTCTTTTCAACTCATAAGAGAGCAGTTGCAATGCGCAAGCCATGTTGTCGATCTCCTTCCTGGACTTCTCAACGCACGTTCATGTTCGAAATCCATGTGTTCAAGTATCCGAAAAGAGAGTAGTCTTCCACAAAACTATAGAGTACCCTCTCCGCCTGCATGAAACCTATAGATATACATGCAAAGGCTCGAGAGAAAGTCTTTCACTCCGGTGCTTTTGAGTCGTATCATCGAAAGAAAAACACTCACTTGTTACTCTATAAGATAAGAGAATCTGGAATGGCACTTACAGTTCGTAATCCAACTAGCAATGTTTTGGCTTTACATGTTTGACTCCGGATGTTCGAATGCTCCGTGGATACTGGGCGGCTCACTCCTAGAAATAAGAAATGCCGGAAACGCGACTCGAGAGTTAAGGGAATATACGGATATCTATCTCACTCATGGGGCAACCTGGTACAGTATCATCATGCATCAATCGATAACTACTATTATATATTCTTATTGGAACTCTAAAAGGAGAGACCTCTCTTCTCTTGGAAATGGAGAGTGTGTTCAACCGAAGGCAAAAGAGTCTAGTATAGTGTCTTTGCTCAGAGGGTATCTCAATTTTGTATGCGAGAGTACCTTGCGCGTAGGCGATCCATCTTACTTAAGCAACGGAAATCTCTCTTCTTGGAACGTCGGAAAGTAAAAGAGAGGTCTGAAAGCGCTCTCATAACCTATATTTCTCGAGCCTTTGCATGTATAATAGAGTTGGAACACGCGCCGCCCCTCGTACGGTTTTTTAAGAAATACGCTTCCTGGAAAAGAAACTCTCTGCTGCTCTCTTATGAGTTGAAAAGAAGACTTGAAGTCGGAGCTAAACAACCTAAAAACATTCCATAAAGAAAAGAGAATCCTATGGTTGTTCTCGCGTCCTAATCTCGTTCCGGATTTATAGCTTAGAGAAGTGGGGCGGTTAGAATATCTGCTCTCTTATGAGTTGAAAAGAATACAAGGAGCTATGTGAAAGTCGGTTACTTTCTTGTCTATACCGGGCAGATGCCTCGCTTTCCATGAACTAAAGTCACGGTCAGTTACATCCAACTCTATAACCCTAGCGACTTTTGGTTCCCTTAAGAGATTACCCTCTCTTTTCAAGAGCTCTTTCTGCTGGCATAGACTCTAATGAAACAAGTGCCACACCCCCGAGTGCCCACAATGTCCGGAGATTTACAGAGAAGAGAATGCAGAATGCGAATAGCTTCCGATTACACTAGTAGAGTCACTCAAGAAAAGACTGTACGCTACTTTACTAGATGTCTTTCGAGATGGAACATAAAGCAACCGGATCCGGATATCGCTCTCGTCGAGTCTGTTGTTGAGTGTTTAGAGAAAGAGCTGCTAGTCCTTAACCCTGTCTGCTCTCTTAAAAATCGAAAAAGTGAGATAGGGTCCGGCCGGGGACACAATAGTATCACTTTCTCCCCAGTTGTTCCTCTCTAGTAGTTCTATCCAGCAACTCTACTGTCTACTTTACGCCTTCTCTTCGGATTCACATCTCCTTTTTCCGTGCCTAACTCCTCGACTCGCTAAAAACGGGGCTACTTTCGTACGCGTTTTCATTTCCACAACAAGGCATGCTTTCCCTTCGGACATCCAATACCGGTACCGGAACCCCAAAGCGTTTCTAGACAGAATGGTTTTGAGCTCTCTTTTATATCATAGTAGGAGAGGGAGGCGGCCAAAGACAGACTGAAAGGGGACTGCTCTCTTTTGGAATTGTTGGACTTCCATGTTCGAGCCGGCTTACAGGGGCATCCAAGCTTTCCAAGAAGCACTTGAACTCTCAGAAGTCAGCGTTTTCGAAAGAGAATCAAAATTCCATATAACAGGGGAGGGAGGGGGTCCTGTTCCAGTACATACTGTTTTCTATAGGTTGTTGCTTTAGACTGCTATGTTTCCGATTCTGTTTTCAATCCGGCCGGCAGAGGAAGAGAGTAGGGTGCTGCTGGTGTCACTCCCAGGTCGCGAAGCGTGCTATTAGTCTGTTTGGGTGCTTCTGTTGTTGATTTCGTATGCTCTGTCTTGTTCCACTTCGACCTAATTCAAAAGATGTCCATTTCGTGCTTACAACCCTTTATTTTGATGCATAAGACCAAAAGCTACGCGCAATTGCTCATGGGATCTCGGGTTTTCTTAACTGCGATGGCAATTCATTTAAGTCTTCGGGTAGCACCAAAAGATCTTCTACAAGGTGGAAATTCTCGTATTCCTTTTGTACATGTTCCTGCAGCTCGGATGAGTCTGATAGTTTATATTGCGACGGCAATACAGTGTTTCTTGTTCCTCTTAACAAAACATTCCCTTTTGATTCGCTCTTCTGGAACCGGTACTGAAATGGGTGCTTTTTATACGTTGTTGACATTAGTTACTGGGGGGTTTCGGGGAATACCTCTTTGGGGAACCTTTTGGGTTTGGGATGCTCGTTTAACCTCTGTTTTAATCTCGTTAGTACTATACCTTTGTGCACTGCTTTTTCAAAAGCTTCCTGTCGAACCGGCTCCTATATCAATCCGTGCTGGACCCATCGATATACCGATTATTAAGTATTCAGTAAACTGGTGGAATACCTCGCATCAACCTGGGAGCATTAGCCGATCTGGTACATCAATACATGTGCCTATGCGCCCATACCCATCTTTTCCAACTTTGCTAACGTATCCAATTCCACCCTAATCTTGTTCTTGCTTGAAACACGTCTTCCTATTCCATCTTTTCCCGAATCCCCAATCACAACTGAATACGGAAACCTAGTTT
>JAKCVP010000378.1:35000-100000 GCA_023512835.1 Taxillus chinensis | reverse complement strand
TTCACGGATTGGATACGGTGTCCCGATCGGCAGCACAATTTGTCCAACCGCGTGTAAGAGTCGAAGACGCACACCTAGCATGATGCTGAGACACATTTACGGAAAGAGAGTGGGCAGCACCAGAGCTCTTAAAGCGATCTCCAAAAGATGGATTGCTTCCCTTTTTGTATGTGTTCCCGTATTCGAAAGCAGCTCTCAATACACTCCATTCCGCTCCGCACTGCGCCTATGACGTCGGACTTATCCGTTTTTCCAGAAGAAGAGTAGAGATTGGAATGCTTTCTGGCTTTGCTGGCGCGTAGGGAGACAGAGTCCTTTCCCGCAGCATAGGGATAGCAATACAAGATGGTATTATGCTGGTACTCAGAGGACTCTCACTACCAGCTGAATCCATCCTATCTAGCTGGGTGCCGGTATCAACACTATACTATACAGAATGGCAACCGCAACTCTCCTATGGCTCTTGGCCCAGACAACGTCCAAGGAGATCTCCTGGTGGCTAGCTGCCCCTATAAGAGGTTGCACCTTTCCGGACCTGTCTTTCGGGAATGCAGTAGATCGAGAGGTCGTTCCGCCCCGTGTCCCCCAACCCAGTAAGGTCATATGTTCTCAAACACAGTCGCTCCCAATCTTACCTAGCAGGCGAGCGATCCCAGTTCAGGCAGAGAACAACCTGTTACCTCTTTGCGAAAGCGCTGTTCCAAGCACGGAAGTGTAAGGAGCACTCTTTTGGTCGGTGGCTACCTAAGGGAACTCCGATTCGGTACTTCCGCCCGGCATCTCTTCCTCCCGATCACAAGGAGAGGTTCACCATGGGTAGTACTTCCCCCGACATTTCCTAGACCATCCAGTGGTTGCGGCATGCTGCTTTCGGATTCGACAAGGGCCCGTATCCCGGACAATACGCAATAGGTCTCTGGAAAAAGGTGCATAACTCAGTCAGTCATAACTCAGTGCAGTCATAACTCATAGTAGTTCTGTCTTATAAGAGAATGGATTGGCTGCGAGAATCGCACCAGTGCTGTATTGCGTTCCCCTTAACTCTAACTTAAAGAATGCCAGTCAAGTCCAACCCGCGTAGTTGATGCAAAGACACTTCCGAATTGCTGCCGCGGACAGATAAGATAGAGACAGCGGAACACCTTGGGTGGCAACACACCTCTCAGACTCCATTAAAGTCCCTCCAGTAGCGTTGATACTCAATACCTCTTTTTCTTAAAGTGAGTGCGATGCCTGCCAGCTCTTCACACTCTTAAGAGAGACGTTCACTGTACGTTACGGGACCTCCGGGACTAGCGTATTTGTTGGGCTTGGAAGCTGCTCTCTTCGGAGTCCGTGCATCTGTGTATGACTTCCACTCGATCCCGGCCGAGGTTTGATACCCCCTTGTTTTTACCGGAACCGTATCGCTCCATAAAATGTGTAGCCCCGTCACACCTGTGTAGAGTAGATCGTTCAACACCACCTGCTTCAACCCCATAGGCAAGCACAAGAGAGTCTCATAGGCGACCGAACGGCCGCCCCCTTATTACTAGACCGACCTGCCAGAATAATTCCATAAACTCCTAGCGAAGAGATTGCAAACAAATAAAGTAGCCCTATGTTCAGATCTGACAATACCATATAATAATAAAAAGGTACAACGGCCCGGGCGACCAGACTTAACAGAAATGTGGCCACTGGAGCCATTCGAAACAGGGAGACATTCGCACTACTTGGTGAAATAGGTTCTTTGAGAAGCAATTTCACACCATCTGCTATCGGTTGTAACAATCCGAACGAGCCAACAACATCCGGACCCTTTCGACGTTGCACAAAAGCCATTACTTTACGCTCCGCGAGCACTAAAAAAGGCAACTCCTAGTAGCAGTGGTAGAATTAAGAAGAGTATTTCCGCTGGAACTACAGTGTACGTTTTCGATTTTGTATTCTCTGAAGAGATCTGGCCTGGCAGACAATCCCAGATGGAAAGAAACGGGACCTTTTCTCGAAAACAGATCGAGCCCACCCAAACCTATGGGCATTTTCGGGGACTAGCCCGCTTTCCAAAGAGAATTCCGAGCACAGCAGAAGCAGAAGGCAAGCGAATTCGATTATGGGAGCCATTGAAAGGTTACTAAAACACCGGCAACGGAGACTACCCGAGCTAATGAGAGAGGCAAGAACACCTTCCGGCCAAGTCCCATTAATTGATCATAACGATATCGTGGAAATGCTGCACGGACCCATATAAATACAGAGAGAAACAAGAGTACCTTGAGACTAAACCAGAGCGAGCCCGGGGGAATATTGGTTGACATAGGCATTTCTAGGATAGGCGGCCAACCTCCTGGAGAGAGCGATGTGCATGGACCAGGTGAGTAGGGATGCAGCTCCTTGGACCGCTCGTCGGGACGGATAGGTTTGGGTTCACACCCTTCTCAAAGGAACCGTACGTGCGGGTATCCCCGCATGCGGCTCCGTCCAAAGAGTAGAGTACTGAAATGGATGATGGACCAACGGGCCCTCGAACCATAAAGCGTAGGGCAACACCGGTTATGTACAGAGATGCTCTTGATACCATTTGTCGAAGAGCTCTCTTCAGCAGTTACTACCCTCCTTTCTGTAGCGTGCATTCTGTCTGTAAGCTCAATAGCAAGCCCCATGTTTCTATGAATCTGTGGTGCTCCATTACTCTTCGAGTCTGTAGTCGGATGGCTGGGACTGTCATGGCTGGGAGGTCTATCTGGACCGTAGTAGTACTCCCTTAGGTCTGATTCAAGGGAATTTGCGAGTCGTTAACCGGGTTTCCGAGAACGCCTGAAAGTGGAATACGGTTTGCTGCGTATGCCGGAAATGCGCTGGAGATCGCTTAGCGGTGGCCGACGAGGTATCTAGAACCATTTCTCTTGACAGACATGGAAACTCAAGTGTATGCTGGCAGGGAGCTCTCAAAGGGTTTCTAGAGGTGCTCGATACGTGTGCTTTAGCGTGTGCAGTGCAGTGCATGTCTCACATCGCGTGAAGATAGATATCCCGTACCGTTTTACCAAACGTATTCCACAGCCCCTAAGAGAAGTGCCTACACAGTCCTGTCTTACAAATGCATCCAAAGGTATGTGCCTGCTGGCATTCCAATGACATCCGAGTCCGAGTCGAGTCTTCCAGAAAGCACACTGAAAGCATATCCTTCGTTCACTACATGAGATGGGGGCCTGTAAGAGATGCTCATCTCTCGGAGGGACACTGTGTTGTCTCACTTTACCTGTGCGCCACCGATCGAGTTGCCAGACTTCCAATGGAAAATCCGGGCCGGGCTCTTCTGTGTGTTGCGTATACGTCGTTTGAAAGCGAAGCTGCTAACAACAGGGGATCCAAAGAGTGTTTCCTTCCAAGGGAAATGCATGACTCTCTGCTGTGCCACTGCGATGGGCCTGGTCTCGGCACAGTTGGAATCGAGGGAGCTCAGACTCTCGGTACCCGCAATTACTGTGTGCTTCCGCTTTCACGAGGCCGAAAGGAATCTATTATTGGTATTGGACTGGACAGTCTCTTTAAAACACATTGTGCTATGGGTGGCTCTCCGGGTTGCGTTTAGGCGTTCTGTGTGTTCCCCGCTGCAGATCGTTTTTCGAAAGCCTATTCAGTTCCCGTATACGGTATTCCCGTGACATCTATCTCGTTACCGTTGCTGGGTGTCCAATCCCAAGGTTACCAAGAGGATTTCTTGATGCCCATCAAAGGACCTCGAGATGCTAAGACACGAAATACGATACGAGACATTCGAAAGCACTCATATACGGCACGAGGGCGACCCGTGGAAATACATCGGTTTCTGACTCTAACACAGGCACTCTGTCTGGGCAACTGGGACAACGTAATACGATGTTTGTCCCGCATCTCAGGGAGGACTCTGTATTCTGTACATACGGCTTTACACAGCTTTCGTCTCAATTCATATTTTGCCGCGAGCAATCTACGTGTTTGATCTCGTCTATTTCGTCGCTCCGACATGAGCTCTTGTTCCCGATGCCTCTTTTTGCAAGCCGCTCCACGGTGGTAAAGTCTCATATTGTGGTTGTGTGTTGGCCGAAGATACAATAGTAACATGGAACCCTATCATCTGTTCGAATAGCTCGAAATGCTCTTCCAGTTCGGGGCAAAACTCCGTGTCCCAAGAGCAGAGTAGAGAGTGCTCCCGGATTTCCGCATCTAACAGATACATTACTTTCGAGATTCTTACCGAAACATGATACATTCCATGCCCTCGGACGGAGAGTTGTTTCGTGTGTTACTTACATATCCGTCTTCTCTGACTTCATTAGAGTTAGTTAGAGTTAGAGAAAGCACTTTCCTTTCGAACCCCCGAAATGTATGAATTGGCGCGCGGAATCTCCATAGCCAATGTGCCATTTCGCTCCTCGACTAGCATCTTGGGTACGACTCGTATTTCAGCAGACGATCCAGGGACTTCCATAACGTTGTTATTCGGTTTGAGCCAAGGATCCTGACGCGAGACATCTGCTTAAGGAAAATGGAGTGGAAACATGAGTGGGCTTTTCCAGAGTATCTAAGGAGCACTGTTGTCTATACTCTGCAGAAAGACTACCCATCCGAAACCTTAAGTAAGAAAGTACACGGCCCCAGGCGGGATGCACTGCCGGGCACCACACACTTTATAACGTAGACGGTGTGGAAAAGGCTTTTCCGAAGAGCTCTTTCAGTAGAGTTTGGACGGAGTCGACAGACAATACAGAAGCAAGAGCGGAAGCGCCATCCAGCCCGAGCCTATAGAGCTAGCGGATCCGTATTCTCTTGGAATGTGTACAACTGTTGTTGAGTGTGCTAGTGCTGCCCAACAATGGGATTGGGTCGAGCCATTGGTCCGGTATGGTTGTTGGATGTCCTACCCTTTCGTGAAATGAAAAGAGTACAGACACAAGAGCTCTGAAAGCATTGCCGGCCGTAACAAGACTGAAAGCACTTAACGAGAGAAAGGCTCGGTATCTGGACTGGACAGTAGCATACAGGACAGTACTGGAAAGGACAGGACAGTAGCATACTGGACAGTACTGGAAACAGGGTAGCGATTTCTCCGGGTTACGCTCCGGGCTCTTCAGTTACCATGTCATGTGTCATTACTGAGCTTTCTGTTACCATGTAATGTGTCAAGTAGCTTTCAGTTACCATTTCATGTGTAATTAGCGTGTTCTTTCACATTGTTGAGTGTGCCCGGAATACGGTGTAACAGCATGACAGGTGTACTACCGGAGCTTTGGGGAAGGCTTCGGGTGATACGGCTGGGGGAAACCGTATGGGAATGGACGGTACTTGTATCCGGAGTGGGTGAACGTACGAGACTATGCAGCGGAGCCTATTCTGACAGCGGAGCCTATGAAATGGAATCGGGAGTCAGAAAGAAAAAGCATATGGATTTCAACAGATCGAAAGAGTAGCTCTTGAGCACCGGCGTATGACTGCTACTATAGTCAGTCTCTTGTTTTTCTAGAAGAGAAAGCACTAGTACTAGAGGTTCCGGCATCTAGCTCTTGTTGTGTTGCCGCTGTGCTTGCAACCTCCGCAGTTCAAGAGTTGTACCGGGCGATACCGAGACAGACTTTCAGATATGGTCGGTCCAATGCAGTTACTCTTCAAGCCATGACAGTCCCACCCGGAAAATCATAATAGAGCGGATCTCCAAGGCACATTTTGAGAGCACAGCACAGCAAACCACTGGAGATTCTCTTAGCAATTCCGCCGAAAGCAGTGTTGGACGCTCGCGGGGTACGTAGAGCTACAAAACAATGCTGTCTTTCAACAGATCAAATACAGAAGTATAGACCCATCGGGCACACACAATTCGGTGTCTGGAGCTAGATGTCCGGAGCTTGGGATTACGGAACACTGGCTTTAGTCAGGTAGGTAACAATGCTGTCTTTCAATTGAGATCGAAGAGAGAAGTATAGAGCGAAGGCTAGGCGATTCGATCCGGACTGAATAGGACCCAACACCTGTATGTGTGTATTGACTCAAAAAAGAATTGTTTGGGATTACGAAGTGAAATCTCCGGAGTGGATGGTCTACCCTACCCTACGAGTCTTGTATTCGGAGTGGGTGAACGGGTGTGTGTGTGTGTGCTTGCGCGTATACCACCCCACTCTTATTGCCTGGAAGACAGAGTAGGTAGCACCACCCTAGTACGTGACGCGAGATATGGGTGGAAGTGCACTCTATTCGCTGCCCCGAAACCCAAACGTGTAGACTCTCCGCTATGAGTAACCGGAAGCGGAAGCGGAAACAAGAGCTCTGTATTTCCACTTACGTGTTTTGGATGCGCAGAGACTGATGCCGTTGCCGTATCGCGTATGATTGTACGGCCGGAGAACCCATAACTCGCCGATCGGGTCTAGCCGCAATGACAGCATAGCAACCGGAGAGTCCCACGGCAGAGATTGGAATGCTCTTCTTAAGAGGCTCCGCGGATCCAGAGAGGGAAAGGTCCATCCATTGGCATCGTGGATGCTCACAGAGGTATGTCTCTCTCGTGCATGGGTGTTTAGGGGAGTGTCTACGCGCCCAAACCATTCCAATCCGGGAAGCGAAACAGGACACTGTGTACTACAACCTTAACAAATCCCTAGAGGAGCCGTATGAGGCGGAAGCTCCAAGTACGGTTTTGCAGCCGAGCCTGTTGTAAAGCAAGGCTTAGGGACCGATATGCTGATTGGTTTAGGTAGGGCGGCCTCAGGTAACCTGTAGGGATTGACCTCCAACGCATGGGACTCACCCGGTTGTCTTAGGGAAACATAGCATGTCACCGAGGGAACGGAACGGAACAGAGTGGAGAGGGACGCCTTCCGGGCTTTTCTTAGAGATGAGGCCTTTGGGCGAAGCAAGGCAATACTGGATGGTGTGTCCACCTCCCCCCAACGTCGCTACGAAAGCGTAACACGCACTCTGCTTCTGGTGCCTAGAGGACAGAGACAGGCCATCTCGAGGCACAGCACGATACAGGCAACACCGGCGAGACCGGGCTTGGAAGGCTTTGGAGTCAGAGGGTCCATAGTACCTTAAGCGGGACGGGAGAGTGCCGCATTCTTGCAAGGGGGAAGGGATCTGTTCTTCAACAGACAACGGAGATGGGACTCGGAACAGAGTACGATACATCACCAGCCTATGGGCAACTCGAAAGCGAGACAACAAAACACCCGGAATATCCCGTGGGCGTATCTATCTGTTCTACGCACGCTATTGGAGGTGGACCTTCCGCTAAGCGAGTACACAACAGATTCTGTCATGGGTCTGACCAGAGGTGTCTATAAAAGCAGAATGCCGTATTCCGCTAGGTTACGTTGAGTGCGGAAAGCACCGGTAACAGAAAATGGAAGCACAGAATGGGCCGGAAGTTAAGATACAAGCCTGCCGATGGAGAATGCGCGGAGAAGGTACTGTACGATTACGCTTTCAGACCGCCCCGCCGAATGCATGAATGATTGAATGGAGTCTGCAAGGTAACTCTTCAATAGAAACTCGAAGGTAACTCTTATTGGGTTGCGAGCTGCCCGTGGGAAACCAGATAGGGGAAAGAGCTCTCTTCTTCGATAGCCCCAGCAATGAATGAAGGACAGGCCTTCGCTGCCCACCCATCAGAGAGGAGAGATGACCTGAGAAAGGTGCGAAATACAGATGCTTGGCCCGGTGGTACTGTACAACATGCTATCGGGGGTAATCTCTTTCTTAAGGATGTGCTTCCATGACTGGGAACGGGATCCAGCATAATGTAACTTCGAATTCCGGACCTCAACATCCAGCTGCTCATGGTGTGTCACGCTCAGTATTGGAAATGCAAGGAGAAGTGGTGGAACGTGCGGAACCACATATTGGATCACTCCAGTTCGGAACGAGAAGCTTACCGAGTAGGCTTGATGCTGCCGCTCTGCGCCCCACTCTAACCCATTCCGTAGCGCTTAACGAGATAAGACTACTCTACTGTACAACACTGAAAGAGGGGACAGAAGGGAAAAGGTTGTGAAGGTGGCCTCGTTATCCACACGCTATACCCGGGTACGAGTGTTGGCGGGTCCTGGAGTGCCTGTCAAGGGCGGAACAACAAATACCCCGGGGTGATCATCACCACCTGCTGCACCTAACCAATCGGAAGTGGAACGAGGCTCCCGAAACCAGCTGTATCATTCCACGAAAGGGTAGGGTTGGATTCCGCAGGCGATAAACAGAGTGGAGGGACGACAACAACACAAGAATAGGCTTTTTAGGGTAGGATGGAACTACTGGATTCAGAGACCTTATGGCGAACACGAAAGAATAAGGCGAAGCTTGGTAGCGCCGCGGGGGAGCATCAATCAAGGAAGGACTTCGGAAAGAAAGTACGGGTCATTTGACGGCAAAGGCAGGAATTCTGAAATCAGATGTGTAAGAAAAGAGGATATTGAGTCAGAATTCTCTCTTTTCGGACTGTCGGTTGCGATAGCAGTAAGCAATGTAAGAATCCGCGAGTGTCGCTTAAAGCGTATCTCCCCGCGGGAACAACATCCCGAATGCCAACTCTCTCTTCTAAGAGACCGAATGAAAAGGTGAGCGTACTACTTTATTTGCCTATAATAAGAGATGTGCCGTGTTGTGGATGAGATTCCGCGATTCATACCTCTTATTAGAGCGAGAGGGAAGCGCAGAGGCAGCCGTGTATCCATTACAAACCTTGCCATCCGGAAAACTCTATACGTCTGGGGTCCTAAAGAGCTGGTGTTCGGGTCTGCGTGTAGCGATCGATCCGAAACAGACATTTGCCGTTCCAACTACTCTATATTCTATAGTATACGGGGCTTGGGTTCTCTAAGAGCTTTCTCTTAATGGTGGAAAAAAGCGTTTATAGGATACGGTGGTCCGGCCGGTGGTTTGGCGCAATACACGAAATCAAAACACGTACACTAGGAAAGAGCGGAACTTTAAGTTCGAATAAGACAGGTCGACCCAGCAGCAAGACAGAATGGAATACGCGGGAGTAGGTAGGGCGCTCACCTTCGAGTGTACTCTATCGGGAAGTTTTCTTAATTCGAGTTCTGTTTCGGAATCCTAATAGCATTTTTGTACGGCTGCCCGCCCGCGGAATGGAATGTGTCGAGTATAAAGGGTAAACTCTCTGAAAGAATGTATAGCCGGAAGCGTATCCCTTCCCTCTGCTTTCTTGGAATTCCTTAACAGTGTGGTCGTGTAACCAACCCGGCGGTACGATAGCCGAAGGGAGTTACCTATCTAAGTGAAGCTCTCTTCTTTCCGAAAAGTGGAGCTGTCCAACCAACTGGAAACTCTTCAAGAAAGCATCCAAAAGGTACTACTATAGCTCTTACGGAAGAGAATGTTACCCTAAGTATAGGTCGGCGGCGGTGCCTTCTTTCTCCATGAGAGTTGTATCGTAGAAGAAATCTCTCCCCTGACAAGTACATGCCGAACGTAACCACCCGAAAACGACATGATATACCTAGGAAATATCTCTCTTCTTGGAATACCTACAGCAGCTCCCGCTAAAGCAATTGTTGCAGCTCCGGCACCCATTAATTTTGCACCTTCTAACATCTATACAATACTCTTTCAAGAGACAGACAGAGAGTTTAGAATACCAATATCGGCACAAAGGACAGACAAAACACCAATCACACGGCAAACTCGATTACACCATTATGGCAACACTACAGGTCGACCCAGCACTATAGGATTGCTCCGCCACTTTCAAAGTATACCTCTTGTCCTCCAAAATGTTTCCATTTCTGTTTCTTTTCCGACCGAATGAAACGCTTTTCTATAGAGTGTGAATGCCCAGGCCCCATCTTCTCTTACTTAAGGAGCTAACTCACCATAGGGGAATGTCTATCCTTTCGGCTTTTACCTGTTTTCCCGGAAGAGCTTCTCTATACGAAATCCGGATCTCTCCTATAGTACACCGTGTGGCCCGTAGGACGCCTTTATTTGCTGCAGGTATACCCTTGCTTTTTTATGTTCGTACCCTTTTTCGTTTCGAAAGTATAGAGGGCCGGGAACATAAACTATTATATGGAAACATCGGAAACAACCGAGAGCGGACACATTCCATTCCGCGGGCGGGCATCTATGGTATATGAGAGGAGAGAAGCGAACTCGAATACTCTCGGGAGATAGAGTTTGGCTTCGGAACAGAGAGTCTGTACAAAAAGACTTTTTCGAGGCTTCCCTAGCATACCTTTGTATAAGAGAGTTTAACTGTACACTTGGAAGAGACACATCTTCTGTTAGTGTTGCTGAAAGCTCTATAAACACTCCAAGAATGGAATTCCATACAATAATAAAGAAAAAAGGTCCTGAATCGCAGCTCTCCTATACGGTGTTTAATGATTGAATAGGTTCTGCCGCGCCATTCCTTGGGTATGTGATTGTGTGTAGTAAGAACATAACTACTACTGTATAGAGTTGCTGAATCGAGAGTACTCTCTCTTTGTTTCCAAGAAAGCAGATGGAGCTCTAGCAAAAGGGTATACGGATTGTATTAAACACCGTATAGGAGAGATGCGGGTATCCCGGTCGCTTATAAGAGAGATAGATATACTAGGCCCGACTCGGCCTATTCTCTTTCAGTCGTCGAAGCAGTATCTCTTTTCTCTTTCAGTAGAACCCCTAAGGCAGACCTCTTTTAAGGTCGGAGTTGAAGTCACGCATAACACTGCATCATCCTCGAGCGTGTATCATCACTCTCCTCTTTTTCGGGAGCTTTCAGATCTATATATGATGTTGGTTGGCCGCCCTTTGGTTGACGTTCTCTATGGGTTCGCATACGACTGAAAGAGAATAGGTATTTGTTGTTTTCCTGCTTCGCTCTTCTCCAACAATAGGACTATGATGCTTTGTGAAAGCTTTCTATGACTATACGACTCATAGTACACTCGAAGGGGAGAGCTCGACCACTAGTGTCTCTGCGGACGCACGCTTTCAAGAACTCGAGAGAAAGCACCTCCTTTTCGAAAGAGTACTCTGTCTACGGGAGCCTCCTTACTGGGAGCAGCGTAGATATCCTGCCAAACTCTGTAAAGAAGGTGTCGGAAAACGCGGAAAGCGCACATTTCTCTAGAGAGATTTCCGTTGCTACTCGAGCTATAGATTCTCTCTTTGTTGGATATGCTGTTTCGGCGTGCACGCCTTCCAATAGTATAGTCGCCACAAAAGTCTCCGAATTACTCTCTGTCTCTTGAGTATCTCTGTCTGTCTCTCGAGTCTCATTGAGAGTTGAAAGTGAATCGTTCGGGTGGGCCGAGCTCTTTGTAACTCTAGTAACAGTGGATGAAGGAGTCTACAACATGGAATTGTGTAACAACCCTAATGGACGTTGCACAGCACCCGAGCTACGGTCCGGCAGCAATAGCGCTTTCGCTAGGTTGTTCAGACTCTCACATAGGAGAACGGGACAAGACTGAATGGCAGCGTACTTGACAGACTTAAAGAAAGATTGGCAGCCGCTAGCAGACAGACTGAAAGCGTACGGGATGCTAGCATACTTGACTGACAGACTGAAAGGCAGCTAGCAAGTGACAGAGTACGCCTCGCAATTCAAGTTGGAAATGGGTATGGTAGAATGCCGTCGGAATCCAACCATTCCAATCCAATCTCTCTTCAAGTGTAAGAAAAGTCACTTTTGTGTCACCCGGGGGCACTCTGTCTTTCGAGTCCGGGTAATCGGTCCTAGGCTCTAGGCGTATATCCCCCCGAAAGTAAAAGCGTTACACAGGGACGACTGAAAGCACGAACCACCCAAAACGCACACGGTTCGGAGAGCTTTGACCATCCTCGGCTCTACAGTGTACGCGGCGGAGGTAAGCAACCGATAAGACTCTCTACTGTGTCTAAACTCTGAGTTTGGGGTTTTGGAAGAAGGTTCAGAAAGCCGAATTAGGCACCGCCGAACAGGACAGGTTTGGGGAGCCCAGAAGAAATCTGCTCTCTCTATTCTGGTTTCTGGATGCTGTTGAAATGAAAGCACTTGTATTCAACTCTTAGTAACTAAAGTGTCTGTGTCTTGTCTCTTGATTTCGCATAGCTCTTTCTGTCCCGTTGCGTTTCCCCGGCGTGAACGGTACATCCCATCCGGTTGCTTTGCTTTTTCATCCAAGTCTTTACAAGAAAGTAAGAACAAGACCTTTCTCTACCCGACCCGAGACACTCTGCTATGATTGGAGTGTGCTGCACGCAAGACAGAAACGCTCTACTTGAGAAAATGCCGGGAATTAACAGACCCACGGGATACATTGTGCTCCGAAGAGAGTGTAGATCCGAAGGCTGGGTACTCTACTACAGCATCCATTGCCCGCCCACCCATATCTCGCGTATGTTGCTGGAAACACTCCTGTGAAATGTCTCTCTCCGGCCGGAAGAAGAAGAGAATCAAGTCTATTTGTTGGTGAGCCGTGTGATGGGAGACTGTCTTGCTGGGTTCGGAGAGCACTAAGCAGTGTGTATACTGGATGTCGGCCGGCCTACATGCGGAACTCTTGACCCTACTTGTTCGGATGGGTGTTCACCCAAAAGTGTTCCCGGACTGCATGCATACATCCGTAAGTAACGTAGTGCAACATGGAAATTGGTAGAGTTCTGAAAGCAAAGCAACCAGTTCTCTTCTATAGGTCTCGGACTTTCTTATTAGCGTTACGAGAGTGATATGTACGCGGAGCCGGGGGGAGCTCTAAGCGGAGAGAATCCACCCAGCAGAGAGAAATGCTAGAAACTTTAGAGATGTGTAAGAGAAAAGCAGCATGTAGAACACCCGGTTTACGGAACACCCAGATCCAGATAACATCGTATATCCAACAAGTCTAAACTCTAAGAGAAACTTTCTTAAAGACTTTGAAGCACGGGCGAGCACCACATGGGACTGGCTGCTGGGTACCCTAAAGAACCGACAGTGTTATTACCCTCTTCCTTCGGGTCTGCCGACGTACTCTGTGAAATGCCTTGTTAGAGCGTTACGAAAGAGTGCCCTCGTTAGCTCCCTCCGGACAGCTCCACTTTCGGATGCTCGTACCTCCACTCTGTTTATCGCCTCATTGATCTCCCCAACAACAGTGATAGACCCAGCAGTTACGGCCGCCCAACTAGGGTTCCAACTCCAACGATACAGCATAGCAACCCGAATCTCTAATGCTTGAAAAGCAACTCTTTCAGTGGCATGTTTCCCATAGAAGAGCTCTACTTGTTCCAGAAGAGACAGACATTACGAGAAGAGAGAACCACCCCCCCGTAAGCGCACCCGTGTTCGGAGAAAAGAGCATGAGCTCCGTAGCCCAGTACACTCTACTCAGCGATTCTCCTTGACTACCTCGTGAAGTATACCTACGGTCTTCTCACCCATTGGAAATCTATTATGTATATTGGAAACAGAGCTCGGCAGCCAACTCAATGTGCTATGTATTCTGTTAGACAAGAGAGTTGAGTGGTTCTCTTAAGAGATAGAAACTTCCGTGTAAGAACCCTAAGAGAGTTTCCCGCCCGCTAGGTTTTATTACAAATAATAGGGCGGCAATGCTTTCTTCTTCAAGAGAGTTTCCGAATTCAAAGAGAAAGTCTTTCTTCCAACTTCCAATGAAACCTTTTTGGCTCGACAAAAGCAGGGTCCTGAGCGACGGTTATCTATCCACCTCTCCAGACACAATATCTTGAGTACCTATTAGGGTTACCACATCTGGCAGCATGTGATGTTTGGACATAGAATCGAGTCCTTGTAAATGGGCAGACCCAGGTGCTCTTATTTTACGACGGTAGGGACGATTGCTTCCATTACTGACAAGATAGACACCAAATTCTCCTTTAGGTGCTTCCACTGCGGTATAGGTAGAAGGAGCGGGTACGGAAAAACCTTCTGTATACGGTTCGAAATGGTGAATTGAGGTAGAGTAGATCCATTCGTTAGGCCGGCGGCTACTATAGAAGTGTTGCATCTGCTCCCATCTCTAATTCTATACTACTAGAATCACAGGTCCCCTCTCCAGACCACACGTGATAGTTTCCCATCATAGGGCTTTCTATCTCTAGATTCGATAGCAATTACAAAACCGCATTCCAGTGAGTGTGAAGTTCTCTCTTTTCGGAATTGAGAGGGTATAGCTCTTGGAAAATGGCTGCTCGGCTGGCTTGCTAAGTGATACACCAATTTCCGTTCGGCGTGTCAGTGGTGATGTTGGTTTGCTTGTTGTTTCCGCCAGATTAATTAATTAAAGGAGCGTATATGATGTTGGTAGTTCGACATCGAGTCTAATAGCTCTCTTTGGAATACCGGACGGCACTGAAAGCTGCAATGGAAGCACAACTCTTTTTGGGGCTCGGGGCACTGTGTACTCTACAATAGCACTTTCGGACCGTGGGCGCACTTGAAGAATCCAGCAATTTCCCGTAACGCTAGCAGCTAGAAATAGGGACGTTAGGAATAGGGCTTCCGCAGGCGATAAACAGAGTGGAGGGACGACAACAACACAAGAATAGGCTTTTTTAGGGTGCTTCGCTCTTTCCGATAAGAGGTGGGAGCTATGAGACACTTGTGGCCCGCCGCTCGATACAGTGCCGTGTTACTGGTTGTGCTTGTTGTTACAATGCTTCTGCCATTTCCATAAGGTAATCGCGAAGCGTTCTATCCATCGCTGTCTTTAAAGACTACCCTCTCTTGGCAGGTTGGTCCAGCAGCCTAACGAGGATCCCGAAACCAGCAACCCAACCTCACTAACAGAAAGTCCGGTTTCCAAAGAGAGCTATTAGACTCGATCGACATTCTATGCACAGGTCAGGTGCGCTCGCACGATTCCATGTTACACGTAAACGGTGTGTTGGGGGGGTCCCGAGTTTCCTATGCCGCCGTTTCCCTTACAGGTGCTATTAGTGCTTCGACCCGAAGCGATCGCTCTTCAATTGGAAAAGATGACTGCGAGCTCACAAACAGAATGGGACGGAAGTGGTCCGCCGGAATGCTCGTTCTGATCTTGGACGCAGTACATTGGAATCCAGAAGCACCACCACGAACGCTACCGCAACCCTTTTGTGCCAGCAGCCAACTCCGGCGTGTCAGCTTTGTTATCCTCATCAAGCCACTGTATAGCTTCCCCATTCTGTTTCCGGTTGCTCTCTTCTGTGATATAGATAGTGTTGTCAGACACCGGAAGCGAAGCGTTCTATCCAGGTACTCAAAGAAACGGAAGAGATTGGGGTTCTCGATGCTTCTCAACGCCCAAAGAGATACGCAACTCGGGATGCTTACTCCAACACAAAAGGTTCCGAGACGGAGCTTCACCAGAGTCTCGGTTAAGAACGGCTTTGCTACACGTTTCAAACGGCGCACGATTCCATGGAGAGTTTCATTCCACATCGTGCTGGAGGAAATCGCTTACGATCAGAGGCTTGGATCATTCCAAGTGGCATTTGATTCGGACATTGCACTAGGATCCGAACACTTTGTCGCATCTCTTCTATACGGATACAGTAACGATCATAGCGATCTCCTCTTGTACCTAAAGGTACGTCAGGATCCGATTTGTCATGAACATCGTAAGGTGCTGCTCTTCGCAAATCCCAGCATACCCCTGGATTGGATGGGCCGGCACGGATTGTTTTCACTTTGTACCGGGCCAAGTTAGTGGGTTTCCCTCTCTTTTGGCTCCCCCCCAACAAACTGTACTTGATAGTTGCCCATCATACGGCTCCATTCTATTTCCCCTATTCCAACCGAGAGTTCTGTTCTGCCCATTTCAGTACCGGTTTACACGCACAACGAGCATTCCGGCGGACCACTTCCGTCCCATTCTGCCCCATACAGAAGATAAAAGTAGTACACTTTACCTGAATCCGGGTTTGAGGCTTCCATTGAGTCGTATTCCGGGCGTTCGTGCCTCCACCGAATCCGCTATCGTTCTGGGGCCCGCTCCTAAATCGATTCTATTACGGGACAGAGGGGCAGCTCTCAAAGGGTATTTCTGTACTATAGGTAGTGTAGGTTTCACTTTCACTTTCAAGAAGGCGAGCTGAAAGAGCGGATTCCAAAACCCCATTCCGCCCCCACCTCGTTTCCGGTTACCTGGGTTTCTGAGGCTTCCTCTACCCGAATCTCTGTTCCCGCCGCTGAACTGCTCTTAGAGATAGGCTTACCATGTTCCATCAATCGCACCTCCTATGCCGATTTAGGCGGACCGTGCTCCACCCCGGTGATCACTCTATCGGTTCCGACGTGCCAAGAGGCCAGAGGCGAATCCGTTCACGGTCCTAGTAACACCCTGGATGGATCCTCTCTAGTACATGTTTGACTGGGCTTACACACATTCGCTTTCGTACGCTGTCCCCCCTCCGCTCACCCGTTATGCGACTATCACGTAATCGCTCCAGGCTTCAAGCCAAGTCTCTTTGGACAGAATCTGCTAGATAAGTCGGGTCAGGCAGAACCGTTGTTGCCTGTAGGGCACTTCCCCCAGAATGCTTTTATCTCTGTCTTCATGTCGCACGACCTCTTAACATGACACCACTGAATCCCCAATCCTTGGCTTTCAGTGCAGTGACAGTACCAATATCCACTAATCGTTGTTTCCAGATACGGTTGCCGGTTGACATCTCTTCTAATTCGTCGATACGAGACGCAAATTGTGTTGTAAAGGAATCAATATCTCGACATAAGCCAATAGGAAGATCTTGTGCCACTCCACCCGGTCGTATGAAACTGGCATGCATCCTGGCTCCCGATACTCTTTCATAGAATTCCAACAATTTCTCCCGCTCCTCAAACGCCCAAAGGAACGGAGTTGATGCTCCCACATCCATTGCATGAGTTGTTAAAGAAAGTGAATGATTTGAAATTCTAGTAATTTCGCGGAATAACACTCGTATATATTGAGCTCGTAAGGGTACCTCGCAATTCAAGAGTATCTCTACGGCTGAAGAATGAGCGTGTTCTTGGGCCATCGTAGAAACATAGATAGGGTCACGGAACGCAGAACTCTATTCTTACAAGTTCACTTGAATCACACTGCTTAGTGCTCTCTGAACCGTGCAATAAGGGTGTCCATAACACGGCTCTCCCACTTGAGTTACCTTATGGTATCATTATAAATGGCAGAAGCATAACGCGTAACACAGCAGAGCAGGTCGGGTCGCCTTTGGAAGCCCGGTAACCCGTATCGTGCCCGCTCTACCTCTGTTCTGTATTGTACTTTTCATTACTCTCTGAAAAGAGGTCTCTCACAAAGGTGGCTCTTGCCCTCATACAAGATGGGAGCCAGTCTAACCATGAAACCGAAAGAAAGAAGAGCACGTAGTCGGCGTTCCGCCTTGCAGCTTCGTCTTTTACGCCCGGCCCCTTGGGACGACCCACCAAATTCTCCATGTGTACTCTCCATATGCTTCCCATATGTATGTGTACTCTCCATATGTGACCTCCTTCCCGAACACTGTCCTTGCGTTCCTATCCGGTGCTCACTCCACTAGCAGAATGGTACCACGAGCCCTCTGTCCCACACATCTTCGATGAAAAGTGTAGTTCACCGGTTCCACCGAATGCGTCTCTTAGTGGTGCAGTGATGCGTCGCCATAGATCGACTTCTCCTTCACTCGCTTTAGATCTCCGATACACTTTTGTGCTGGAAGAAAACCCTAGTCCGGCCGATCCTTCCCTATGAGTAGTGCATTCACGCCGTTTGACTGCCACTCTCTACGCTGCTGGTCGTTCTGTTGACATGCTGTTGTCGTCGCCATCTTCCATATGTCACTTAGTCATCTCTTCCCCTGCTAGGAGAGCACCTCTCTAACGAGTCCCGTACAGACACGGCCTTCATTCAGTGACTCCGCGATCGCCCTCTGAACGATCAGAATAAGGTAAAGCTTGAAGAAATGTTTTGTACTCTATTAATTTCTCAGTCCCTCTAGTCGGGTGGGCGGTATGGCCCCCCTCCGAACCGTACGTGCGGGTATCCCCGCATGCGGCTCACGCCATTCATAATAATGGTAAATCAAGAACTTCTCGAAACGCAAAGGAGACTGCTCGACTGAAGCGAATGCGCTTGTTGGCCAAGCTCTTTGCTAAACCGACAGTCCGAAAAGAGAGAATTCTGACTCAATATCCTCTTTTCTTACACATCTGATTTCAGAATTCCTGCCTTTGCCGTCAAATGACCCGTACTTTCTTTCCGAAGTCCTTCCTTGATTGATGCTCCCCCGCGGCGCTACCAAGCTTCGCCTTATTCTTTCGTGTTCGCCATAAGGTCTCTGAATCCAGTAGTTCCATCCTACCCTAAAAAAGCCTATTCTTGTGTTGTTGTCGTCCCTCCACTCTGTTTATCGCCTGCGGAATCCAACCCTACCCTTTCGTGGAATGATACAGCTGGTTTCGGGAGCCTCGTTCCACTTCCGATTGGTTAGGTGCAGCAGGTGGTGATGATCACCCCGGGGTATTTGTTGTTCCGCCCTTGACAGGCACTCCAGGACCCGCCAACACTCGTACCCGGGTATAGCGTGTGGATAACGAGGCCACCTTCACAACCTTTTCCCTTCTGTCCCCTCTTTCAGTGTTGTACAGTAGAGTAGTCTTATCTCGTTAAGCGCTACGGAATGGGTTAGAGTGGGGCGCAGAGCGGCAGCATCAAGCCTACTCGGTAAGCTTCTCGTTCCGAACTGGAGTGATCCAATATGTGGTTCCGCACGTTCCACCACTTCTCCTTGCATTTCCAATACTGAGCGTGACACACCATGAGCAGCTGGATGTTGAGGTCCGGAATTCGAAGTTACATTATGCTGGATCCCGTTCCCAGTCATGGAAGCACATCCTTAAGAAAGAGATTACCCCCCGATAGCATGTTGTACAGTACCACCGGGCCAAGCATCTGTATTTCGCACCTTTCTCAGGTCATCTCTCCTCTCTGAGATGGGTGGGCAGCGAAGGCCTGTCCTTCATTCATTGCTGGGGCTATCGAAGAAGAGAGCTCTTTCCCCTATCTGGTTTCCCACGGGCAGCTCGCAACCCAATAAGAGTTACCTTCGAGTTTCTATTGAAGAGTTACCTTGCAGACTCCATTCAATCATTCATGCATTCGGCGGGGCGGTCTGAAAGCGTAATCGTACAGTACCTTCTCCGCGCATTCTCCATCGGCAGGCTTGTATCTTAACTTCCGGCCCATTCTGTGCTTCCATTTTCTGTTACCGGTGCTTTCCGCACTCAACGTAACCTAGCGGAATACGGCATTCTGCTTTTATAGACACCTCTGGTCAGACCCATGACAGAATCTGTTGTGTACTCGCTTAGCGGAAGGTCCACCTCCAATAGCGTGCGTAGAACAGATAGATACGCCCACGGGATATTCCGGGTGTTTTGTTGTCTCGCTTTCGAGTTGCCCATAGGCTGGTGATGTATCGTACTCTGTTCCGAGTCCCATCTCCGTTGTCTGTTGAAGAACAGATCCCTTCCCCCTTGCAAGAATGCGGCACTCTCCCGTCCCGCTTAAGGTACTATGGACCCTCTGACTCCAAAGCCTTCCAAGCCCGGTCTCGCCGGTGTTGCCTGTATCGTGCTGTGCCTCGAGATGGCCTGTCTCTGTCCTCTAGGCACCAGAAGCAGAGTGCGTGTTACGCTTTCGTAGCGACGTTGGGGGAGGTGGACACACCATCCAGTATTGCCTTGCTTCGCCCAAAGGCCTCATCTCTAAGAAAAGCCCGGAAGGCGTCCCTCTCCACTCTGTTCCGTTCCGTTCCCTCGGTGACATGCTATGTTTCCCTAAGACAACCGGGTGAGTCCCATGCGTTGGAGGTCAATCCCTACAGGTTACCTGAGGCCGCCCTACCTAAACCAATCAGCATATCGGTCCCTAAGCCTTGCTTTACAACAGGCTCGGCTGCAAAACCGTACTTGGAGCTTCCGCCTCATACGGCTCCTCTAGGGATTTGTTAAGGTTGTAGTACACAGTGTCCTGTTTCGCTTCCCGGATTGGAATGGTTTGGGCGCGTAGACACTCCCCTAAACACCCATGCACGAGAGAGACATACCTCTGTGAGCATCCACGATGCCAATGGATGGACCTTTCCCTCTCTGGATCCGCGGAGCCTCTTAAGAAGAGCATTCCAATCTCTGCCGTGGGACTCTCCGGTTGCTATGCTGTCATTGCGGCTAGACCCGATCGGCGAGTTATGGGTTCTCCGGCCGTACAATCATACGCGATACGGCAACGGCATCAGTCTCTCGCATCCAAAACACGTAAGTGGAAATACAGAGCTCTTGTTTCCGCTTCCGCTTCCGGTTACTCATAGCGGAGAGTCTACACGTTTGGGTTTCGGGGCAGCGAATAGAGTGCACTTCCACCCATATCTCGCGTCACGTACTAGGGTGGTGCTACCTACTCTGTCTTCCAGGCAATAAGAGTGGGGTGGTATACGCGCAAGCACACACACACACACCCGTTCACCCACTCCGAATACAAGACTCGTAGGGTAGGGTAGACCATCCACTCCGGAGATTTCACTTCGTAATCCCTAAACAATTCTTTTTTGAGTCAATACACACATACAGGTGTTGGGTCCTATTCAGTCCGGATCGAATCGCCTAGCCTTCGCTCTATACTTCTCTCTTCGATCTCTGTTGAAAGACAGCATTGTTACCTACCTGACTAAAGCCAGTGTTCCGTAATCCCAAGCTCCGGACATCTAGCTCCAGACACCGAATTGTGTGTGCCCGATGGGTCTATACTTCTGTATTTGATCTGTTGAAAGACAGCATTGTTTTGTAGCTCTACGTACCCCGCGAGCGTCCAACACTGCTTTCGGCGGAATTGCTAAGAGAATCTCCAGTGGTTTGCTGTGCTGTGCTCTCAAAATGTGCCTTGGAGATCCGCTCTATTATGATTTTCCGGGTGGGACTGTCATGGCTTGAAGAGTAACTGCATTGGACCGACCATATCTGAAAGTCTGTCTCGGTATCGCCCGGTACAACTCTTGAACTGCGGAGGTTGCAAGCACAGCGGCAACACAACAAGAGCTAGATGCCGGAACCTCTAGTACTAGTGCTTTCTCTTCTAGAAAAACAAGAGACTGACTATAGGTAGCAGTCATACGCCGGTGCTCAAGAGCTACTCTTTCGCTCTAATGAAATCCATATGCTTTTTCTTTCTGACTCCCGATTCCATTTCATAGGCTCCGCTGTCAGAATAGGCTCCGCTGCATAGTCTCGTACGTTCACCCACTCCGGATACAAGTACCGTCCATTCCCATACGGTTTCCCCCAGCCGTATCACCCGAAGCCTTCCCCAAAGCTCCGGTAGTACACCTGTCATGCTGTTACACCGTATTCCGGGCACACTCAACAATGTGAAAGAACACGCTAATTACACATGAAATGGTAACTGAAAGCTACTTGACACATTACATGGTAACAGAAAGCTCAGTAATGACACATGACATGGTAACTGAAGAGCCCGGAGCGTAACCCGGAGAAATCGCTACCCTGTTTCCAGTACTGTCCAGTATGCTACTGTCCTGTCCTTTCCATTCCTTTCCAGTATGCTACTGTCCAGTCCAGATACCGAGCCTTTCTCTCGTTAAGTGCTTTCAGTCTTGTTACGGCCGGCAATGCTTTCAGAGCTCTTGTGTCTGTACTCTTTTCATTTCACGAAAGGGTAGGACATCCAACAACCATACCGGACCAATGGCTCGACCCAATCCCATTGTTGGCACTACTAGGCCTACTCAACAACACACATTTATATCATAACTTTTCCGGATCGGTAACAGGATGCTTAAAACTCTCTGTTGGGAGATACTCGTTTTACCAGTACCGTTGAAGTTACAAATTCCGATTGGGTAATTTCGGACACTTTACTATAAGAGAGTTGGGTGGGGTTACACCTTATTATGCTCTTAAACGATACGCAATAGGTGCTGCTCCGAACACTCTCCATTCTCTATTTCGGGAAAAACACCATACGAATCTCATGGGGAAAGAACTCAATTAGGATTCTCTTTCGAACTGTATTCTCTGGAATCGACAGAGGGTTGAAAAAAAGTAGATTAGGTCTTTCGGCCCTTCGGAAAACTTTCTGCTTCGCGTTCCAGAATCGATTACTCTACTGCGTAGGCTTCCTTCCGGTCCGAGCTTTCTCCTAGAGTAGCATCCAACTCGGATGTCGAAAAGCATATGGATTTCACAAGTGAAAGCGTGTTTGTCTCCTAAGGGAAAAGGCTGTATATTGTTTTCTATGGGAGCCGTATTTGCTTGAAAAGAAGAGAGTGTTGGGGTTCTCCCGCGGGAGTAAAAGAAACAGGTACGTTATTACTGTTGTTTTAGAATTGTTAATTAAGTAATGCTCTTCCGAGTTGCCTTAAAAAGAGAGAGCTCCGCCTGGATCCGGATAGAGTTACTCCCCCCTGAAAAGAAGCTAGGGTCGTAGTAGGTGTATGAACTAGCAGCAATTCCGCCGAAAGCAGTGTTGAGTGAAACCACTCTTTAATCAATCTCTCCACAAAAGAGACTTTATCGACTTGCCGACTTCCCCGACTCTAAACAGGGCAGCACCACTACACTCTATGAAAGAGCGATGCCAACAGGTTCCACTTGTAGCTCTAGTAGAGCATTTCATAACTTTAATTAAGCAGAATTGGGAGCGGTGAAAGAGACCGGTAAGGTTTTCCATCCTACGTGTCCAACAAAAAGAGATGGGTAACTCTACAATAGATACGCAATCCGCCGGTGAAGCCCATTTATTAGAACTTTCCTCTTTCATTACTCTGTTTTAAAGAAGAGAATAAAACAACTCTTTTGAGAACCGCCCGGGCCCAGCAAAGGAAGAACTGCTCTATCGGAAACGAAACACTGTGGAATCAACACTGAACTGAAAGTGATGCTAACCAGCAGCTCAATACGCCCGGAGCCCCACCTTTTCTGTATTTCGGAGTTAAACAAGAGATACTATAAGATGCTTGACAGCTGCGTTTTCTTCAGGAGCGTGACCGCGCATTGCCATTGCTACCTCTTCGGTCGGAAAGTTTGTGATTCTCTTTCAGTTGTCTGTCGTGTCCTATAGTTATCTGTCTGAGTTGGGGGCGGGCCGGAAGTGAAGGTTGTTTCTCCAATAGAGCTAGATGCCGAGTGAAATAGAGAATGGAGAGTGTTCGGAAAGAGGTAACTGGAGTCGATAGCAGCAGAGTAAGACTGGTCTGAGAATAATGGTTCTTACACGGAATAAGAAAGACTTTCGCGGCGGATTCCTTTGTGTGCTCTTTCAGGTCAGAAAAGGGGGAGCCGCACTCTACTCGGTTTCGAAAAGAGAGAACTTCACTTGAAAGATGCGCATTTTCTCTAGTCTGCTAGCTCTACTATAACTTCAATGAACAAGAAAGCATTCTCCACTTTAAGGATTGGGTTGATAACTCTTTTCCGAATCGAATAACACTCTCCATTCTCTATAGAAGTGCTATTTTATGGAGAGCTATCGCATGCTTCTTTCCCGGTTTCGGCAGTGATACAGGTACAAAGAGTGACTGAAACGACGAATAGAGAGCTCTCTTGCTCGTCGCGAAACGCTACCTCTCACAAATACCTCTTTTTCATATCACTTCCAGAAAGAGAACGCCCAATCTCATTAAGTAAGCGCTTCCACAATCCTTGTGTTATAAAAGAAACTCGTTTTGCTCCGTGCTCCGTACTTGGTGTATCGAATCATCACTCCGGTCTCCCAACACAACAGAGGTCTCTAATAATACTCTGGGAAGGCCTTACTCTCCGGCAACTCTATAGATTCTCTCCCCTATGGATTTGTTGTGTGTGACTCCTATGATAGTCAATGAAGTGTGCTTCCAACGAAAAGACAGAGAGCAATCGCGAATCGAGCTGAAAGAGCTTTCTCGCGCTGACATCAATCGAAACCCATCTGCTAGAGTCGTCAATTCCATCTGCTAGTAAAAACCCTAAGAGAATACTTGTTGGAACGCTGGGAGATCCTTTGTGTGCTCTTTCAGGTCAGAAAAGGGGGAGCCGCACTACAAGATATATGAGATTGGGGTTTGGAATAGGACATCAAAAGCGAAACAACAGAAGATACGCGGGGAGGGGCTTTGAAGACACATAGACAAGACAGCAGGGTGCCGGGAGTATTATACTTTCTGACTCTTATGAAACGAGAACCTATGGGGGGAAAAAGGGCTTTCCACGACTCCAATTCCGAAGTGAAGAGAGCTAGGACGGTTTGCTGCAAGAGAAGATAGCGCTTTGCTGTCCGGAACAAAAAGAGTGGTATGGAAAGAGCTGGGGCGGGCGTAAACGTGCAAGTAGCAGGTATAAGAGCCCTGAAAACGGAACGGAAAGTTTCTTATATGGACCTATTCAATCAGATATGGAATGGAAAATCCGCCGAAGGCTGCAGTGTTGAAAATCCACTTGTCCGATTTCTGCTGTCCAAAAGAGGAGAGAGATCTGATAAGGTCATATTATAGGTTGTGTTCTCTTGCTGCTGGGGCAAAACACATGATGCAAAACAACCCTGGGGGGCGGGCACTCTCAGATATAGGGTATTACAGTGATGCCGGAACAGTTTCAACTCAACAACACTTGACTTGCTCTTTCATGCATAAGAAACAACAGACAACGGCCGGACCGGAAGTGGAGAGTGCTTCTCTGAACACGTTTCCGATCTCTGCCACAACAGACCGGGTAGCGCAGCTTGGCAAAGAGAGTTGTGCTCCGCTCTATAGAGAAACACCCAATGAGCAAAGAAGCGCGTAAGCCAATTCTGCTTCACATCCGGGGAAGTGTTCAAGTCTAGCATCCCGTGTACAACCCAAGACTCTTATGGGCAGCGGGACAAGACAGAGTTACCCAGCAGAGATTCGGTCGTCGGAGAGAGTTGCTTACGCTTCCATTCCAGTATCGCATCCGAGTCGTTATCGTATAGATGCTCTTATCGAATAAGTCAGTCGTTGCTGTCAGGTAACAGAGCATACAGACTTTCCCGTTCGCAGCCGAAACCATTTTCTGTGTTGGGAGAGCGAGTACGCGCACAACAACATCTCTCAATGATACACTCTGTTTGTCTGGTGGAGTATACACAGACACCACTGGTTTGAGCCCGGCCCGGAAGTGGAGAGTGAAAGCACCCGATCTCCAGCCCAGCACAAGTGTCTTACCCCGGGTGCTGTTGTACACTCTAGACTCTAGTCAAGTGAGCAACAGACAGACACATGTATCACGCGAAGCCAGCAGTACCTGATCGAACGCGAAATAGAGTGCTCACCGGGTGAAGCAGAGCCGCGATTCACTGCTTTTTCCGCCAGGTGTCATTCTTGGAGAATGTCTTGTGTCCAAGTACCCAACTCTCTCTCTCTCTTGAGCAATAGCTGCACAAACAGTGTCATTGCTAGCTCGGCTCAACACACAACACTTCCCCGGATGTATGACCTCGCTCCGCGTATAGTGTGCCACTCTCGGAATGCATGCTGGTTGTACACTCTCCACTTCCGGAGATACTCTCGTACCGAACTCTACTCTGTCTTGTACAAGACACACATTTCAGTTCGAAAGCAGACACTCCAGTAACTATGCATCACATCCAGATAGCATAGACACATACCAGGCAGAACAGTCAGTAGATCTGCACCACGGGTCCGGCAGATCGATTACTTAAGCTTTCAGTCTGCTTTTCGGTGTCTATGTAACACGCAACTGGTCCGATAGGCCTACGCGAGAGTAGAGTGCTCTCTTATTATGGCTAGGCAGGCAAGCCAGCAATCCGTGTTTCGTAAGACTCTCTTGGTATCTTGTTGCATATCTATGCCAACTCTCTGATTCTCGCCTATCGGAGTATCTCTCTAGGCGATTGGATGGTTGTACCACTCTCGGACTCGGACTCGGACCCGGATGTGTCACTCTCTTTGCTAAAGACTTTCAGACAGTGTAGTCAGTCCTTGGATCTCTGCTTTCTGTGTTGGTTACCATCTGCATCCCGTACCGTTTTATAGATGGGTTTTTACTCTTGCATCAAGTATAGTGTTGATTGTGCTAGCTCTATACACTCTGGGTGGGGGGTTGGGCACGCTACATATGCTGTTTCGGACCGTGGGCATGGCAGCGATGCAGTTGGCTTACCTCACCACCACTAGACTGAAACGCAGAGAGTGCACTGTTCGAGTCGCCCAGCAGGCCAAGGCACACGATACGCGGAGCGAGGTGCATACGTGTTTCAACCGGTAGTACCGGACATGCAGTTGTCCTATGTCCAATGATTGGGTCTGCCACTCCCGATGCCTACCTAGTCGGTCGGTCGGTCGGTTTGCTTCGATAACGTTACGGGATAGACTCTCTTTCGGTGCGGCTCTCTATCGTTCCGGCCGGGGAGAGAGATTGTGTACCATCTATCACACGGTACGGGATGCGGATGGTAACTAACGTAAGAATACCGAGAATAGTCTCTTAAGAGAGAGACACTCAACAAAGAGTCTGTGTGCCGGCCCGGCAATGCTTTGAGAGCTCTGGTGTATCTCGCTGACCACTCTCTGGAATCTCTAGTCGGAGTATACCCGGCCGGGGATGGATGTAGACTCTCTGGTTCGCTGTCGCTTCTGTGTCTGGCATTCTACTCTGATAATGAAAGCATCTCTAAGAGAATGGATGACAAATCTGCTTGTCCGATGGGTGTTCTCCACAAACCACAAGGATATAGGGACTCTCTATTTCATCTTCGGTGCAATTGCTGGAGTGATGGGAACATGCTTCTCCGTACTGATTCGTATGGAATTATCACGACCCGGCGATCAACTGCTGTTGGGGAATCATCAACTCTATATAATGTGTTAATCACGGCGCACGCGTTTTTAATGATCTTTTTTATGGTTATGCCGGCTATGATAGGTGGATCTGGTAATTGGTCTGTTCCGATTCTTATAGGTGCACCTGACATGGCATTTCCACGATTAAATAATATCTCTTTCTGGTTGTTGCCACCAAGTCTATTGCTCCTATTAAGCCCAGCATTTTTAGAAGTTGGTAGCGGAACTGGTTGGACGGTCTATCCGCCCTTAAGTGGTATTACAAGCCATTCTTCTGGAGCAGTTGATTCAGCAATTTCTAGTCTTCATCTATCTGGTGTGTCATCCATTTTAGGTGCCATCAATTTTATAACCACTATCTCCAACATGCGTGGACCTGGAATGACTATGCATAGATCACCCCTCTTTGTGTGGTCCGTTCCAGTAACAGCATTCCTACTTTTATTATCCCTTCCAGTACTTGCAGGGGCTATAACCATGTTATTAACCGATCGAAACTTTAATACCACCTTTTTTGATCCCGCTGGAGGAGGAGACCCCATCTTATACCAGCATCTCTTTTGGTTCTTCGGTTTTAGGCCCTTTTCAGATTCAACTCTGAATACGCATTGCGCTCTATGCTGGGACAGTCTGCTTAATTAATGGAACTCCTACTATGTTCATAAGTGGTTTTATAGGAAAACCCCGATCTTGTAAAAATGGAGTATCTAAGACACAATCCGCAGGTAACCAACGACATAAAAGCAGTCTAGTAGGCACCTCAGAGACTACACGCGCAACAACTCTCGAATATTCTCCGAAATCTCCTTTGAGTGGCTTGCTTGCATTATAGAAAGATGGATCTCTGGAACTCTCTTACGTAAACCAGAAAATTCTTCACTTAAAGAAAACTCTGGGACTGGAAGATCTACAACTCCAACTCCAACATCTGCTTGGAAGAAGTATTCAAATGCGCTCCGGTGCGACAGCGTATCGTTTTCGACAACAACAGGGTATGCTGAAACTCTTGCATGGTCTTAAGGGTCATATTCGACATTCCGAACGACTACTTCAACTACATAGTGTCTGTCAAGTACATTATAGACAAGTACTCCTGACTACAAAACTAGGTGCTCAATCCAATGGGTTTGCTGGATGTTGATGCGGATGGAACCCTTTTGCTTTATATGCAAGAAGAGCGGCGGAGCTATGTATTCGAGTCCAAAATACAATTATACATTCCATGGAGTCCCCTTTCAGTCTGTCTTTGGAGGCAATCTCTACTTTGAGAGTGGTAAAAAAGGATATGGTATGTACACAGTCCTTTCGAAAAGGTGTTCTCTTGCTGCTAGAAGATTACTTTCTCTTGTTACAGAAGTGCTTTCAAGTCATAAATAAAGACGATTCACCCTGATTTATTGAGGAATATTACAGTCTTTACGCGAGGAGAATGCTTTTAACTCCCGGAAAGCGCAGCACCAACAAGCATGGCAAACCCATAGAGGCAAGAAGTTGATGATATAGTCCACCTTTCTTCTATTAAGACTCGAGAGACGCACCCGGAAGTGTATATTCTCATTCTGCCTGGATTCGGTATCATAAGTCATATAGTTTCTACGTTTTCGGGAAAACCGGTCTTCGGATATCTAGGAATGGTGTATGCAATGATCAGTATAGGTGTGCTTGGCTTTCTTGTTTGGGCTCATCATATGTTTACTGTGGGCTTAGACGTTGATACCCGTGCCTACTTTACCGCAGCTACCATGATCATTGCTGTCCCCACTGGAATCAAAATCTTTAGTTGGATCGCTACCATGTGGGGGGGGTTCGATACAATACAAAACACCCATGTTATTTGCAGTCGGGTTCATCTTTTTGTTCTCCATAGGAGGACTCACTGGAATAGTCCCGGCAAATTCTGGGCTAGACATTGCTCTACATGATACTTATTATGTTGTTGCACATTTCCATTATGTACTTTCTATGGGAGCCGTATTTGCTTTATTTGCAGGATTTCACTATTGGGTTGGTAAAATCTGTGGTCGGACATACCCCGAAACTTTAGGTCAAATCCATTTTTGGATTTCTTTTTTCGGGGTGAATCCTACCCTCTTTCCAATGCATTTCTTAGGGCTTTCGGGTATGCCACGTCGCATTCCAGATTATCCAGATGCTTACGCGGGATGGAATTCCCTTTGCAGTTCTGGGTCTTATATATCCGTAGTTGGGATTCGTCGTTTCTTCGTGGTCGTAACAATCACTTCAAGCAGTGGAAATAACAACAAATGTGCTCCGAGTCCTTGGGCTGCAGAACAGAATCCAACCACACCGGAATGGATGGTACAAAGTCCTCCAGCGTTTCATACTTTTGGAGAACTGCCAGCTATCAAAGAGACGAGAGATGTGAAGTAGAAGGTCGCTACGCGAATAAGAACCTAACAGAAACACTTTCCGGGAAGTGCTAGTATGGGAGTTCAAGCAGCACTTGAAAAAGCACTAACTCAAACACGAATGTGATCGGATCGGTATGTCTTCAACACCAACACAAGCAACCCGGACAGTTGATAGCAGCACTACTAGGCCCAAATTAGAAGCCCAAGCTCTAGTACACTTCGGAAGGAGAGCTTTTTTCTCGAAGCAATCGAACCAATCAAAGCTTTGCTTCCGGGAGACTGGGCCTACTCGGTGCTTCGGCTCTCGTATTGCTCTTTCGGCTTACAGAAAACCGGAGCTTTCGATGGTATACTACAAGACGACGCTAGTAACCGGAGGCGATAGAGCGTCTAATACCGGATTTTATTGTATTCTGTTTAACAGCAACAGCAGCCCAGCCCACCAGCTCGAGGGAGAACGCATAACGAAAGTGCCTATACAATAGCGTTTCCATCCAGATTACAAGAGAGTACTCGAAAGAAACCTCTCAAAACAGAACTTAGAGTGCTCTTCCGGAGCGATTTGCTTCTCTGGTAGCAGATCCAACAATCTTATGGGCTGTCTCGAACCTGTATGGATTGGCAGCCTATGCGCTTTACGACTCGGAAGGCATGTCGGGCGGGAGGGCTCCATAAAGACAGGGAAGCCCGGGAACTCTCATAGGCTTTGGAAGATACTCTTTTTTGGAGTCTATGGATTGTAAGGTGTGTCATTTCTGTAATTCTGTAGGTGAACAACTGCGAAACAGAGGCAACTAGCTCCGCGCAATAGCTACCTTATTCGAGAGTCGTTGTAAGCAGGCAGCACTCTAACCAAAACACCCTGGACTGGATACGCGTTTGGCATCCGAAGGTATCAACCCAACACTGGACAGTCTCCTCTGCTTGTGCTGCTTTGACTATAGCACATCCAATCTCCCAAGCAGTGTCTGTTTCGAAAGAGATTGAAACCCGGAATGCTTCAAGCACTCCCGCATCGACAGACCTACAGAGTTGCTTGTTGGCGCAATAAGAGATGATTCACTCTCCTATAGGCGTGCTAATGAATCAATCGTCTGTTTGGAATTGCATGGCAAACTACCCTATCGTACTTTCTGCCCATTCTGTCTCCGGTGCTTTTTCCGTAAGCAACACAATCCGCCAGGTTCCAGTGTGTGCACATCTATAGCGTTTGTCGAAGGAAGGGCTCTCTTTCCGGCCGGAGAGTTTTCTTTAAGTGAAGAGACTTTTGAGCAGTGCACCCAGTGCTTTTAACTCCCGGGAAGCAAGTAGCACTCTACTATCACTTGGGCATCTCCCGATTCTATCAGCAATACTCCCGAACCACGTGACCCAATACTACAGTGACAGTCCTCTAAGACACTCTCCTATCGAAACGGAGCCGAGTTGCACGCGGAAGAAAAGCACCTCTCTCCTTCCTCTTCCTAGAACTTCGGGATTCGGAGCCGGGGTGGTCTTATAAGCAGCACCGGCGGACACTCCCGGGAAGCACTCTGAAAGGTGTTCGGAGATGGGCACTCTGGTCCAGACATGTCCAAGAAGTCCTTCCGGTTTTGCTTCAATTAGGCGGCGATCTCCCATTCCATTCCATTCCATGCGTGCCATCGTCCACTACGTTTCGAGCTTTCCGTTTAGAAGTTGATCTAGCGCATAGGCTGCCAAACAACAGACATGCGGACTCTATAAGAGCGGCACCCAGAGTATACCCACTGTAGCGGAACCATGCATGCACCGCGCACAGAGGTTGCTTGTCAAAACCTCTTCTTCCAAAACAGGCTATTCTGAATGCGGCAGAGAAAGAGCTGTTGGTCGGCTGTTGCGATACGCACCAGGTAGGTAACAGTTCATCCAGCTACCTGTTTCGAAAAGGTGTGAGGCGAGTCGAGATCGGCTCTGTAACCTTGCCACAATGTCATCGCGTATAGGCAGTTCTACGGCACATCTGTGGACCTAACTACAAGTGAGCGGACTCGAACGCATTCCAGGTTGAAGAGAGTGTCTCCGCGGGTCCCATACAGATATCTGACAATACCTTCCCATCGTTCTGTGTCTCGAAAAAGCAAGCCCTCTGGCACCAAACAAATCGTGCTTCGAACTGTATACCGAGAGAGAAAGACGCATGAGACCTGTAACCCTCGGGCACATCTCGCTACGCTATAGACTCTATCTTCAAGGACATCCGATCTCGACTCGCCTAACACCTTTCAGATCTCCAAAAGTCATTCTATGCTTTCAGTCACTTGAGCCAGAGAGTCTAGCTGTCCTATACGACTACAACTTGGAGCCAGCGTACGCCCACGACACCCAAGCGGCAGAGGCAAAGACAGTGACTCTTAAGAAACCTCTCTTCGAGGAGTCCATGTTATAGACTTTCCAGAAATCGTACACGATGGCACAAGCACTGTATAGAGTCTGGCCGGCCAATACTTGTCATTCCATTCCGATCCGATACGCGAGCTCCATGTCTTTTACAAGTGTATACCGGAAGCAAAGGCAATCAACAAGACTCATTGCTTCAATAACCACTCTAAAGTCAAAGAGCAAAGCCAGGCTTTGTAAGCGCCCGCTCTTTCTGTACAGCATTGCACTTGCCGAGCGTGATTGGTTCTGCACCCAAACACTTGAAAGCAGCACACTTCAAGAAGACACCCTGGAAGAGAGCACTCCGCTACTAGGTAACACTCTTCTAGAGGTTGGTATGAGAGACATGAGAGGATTTACTGTGTCGATGTCCTCGAAATGGTGAATAAAGCGCCCGACTACTAGGAGAACGAGGCGCGGGGTCCCATACACTCTTAGGTGGCACAATGCTCTCTCTCCTCGAAAAAGCAGAGCTTTCCAATAGAGAGCTTTCCTAGTCTAGCTCTGGAACTACCCTCGTGAGCGACTCTTACGAAACACTCAGTACTCTATCCGGCCTGCATCGCAACTGGCACAGTGCCACTCTCCTATTGGGTCCGAGCTTCCCAAGCTCTATGCGGTTGGGGAACTCTGCTTGGGTCTTACCATCTTTATTGTAAAGATTTGAGTCTTTGGAGAACTTCTTAAGAATATTCCGCGCCGAGGATTTGTGCTTGTGGGCCAGGGTGAATATGGCAGACCAGCGGATCTGGTGGTCGACAATCGTGCGGACTTGGACAATGTTGTCGCGGCACCTGTAGTAGGAAAGCAACCGGATCGCTATGCCCGCGGACCAATTCACGATGTCTCCGTCGCTCACGTTCGTAAAGCTTGCCACGTGGATGGGCCAGGGTCTTCTTCGGCTAATGATACCTTTTTCCAGCAGCCTTCGGAGTATCTTTTTGATAGGCGCCTCTATCTTTATCTGTATGGAATTCCATGCGGAGAGATCTGTCCCACTGAACTCCCGAACCCCTATACAAGCACTTCCGGACACTCATGCCCGCTGCAAGTGGCACGTCCGATGGGTTGCTAAAAGAGAGGAGCTCTTCCGGAGGTTTACGGTCCAGCTCAGGTGTTCTTCGGACGGTTTTTCCAGATAGTGGCACGTCCAGACTCTCTCCGCTCAGCATCCCATACGGTTGACTCGGGCGACTCTGACTACCTAGGTTTTTCAAAGAAACTGGATGGCGGAGCGTAGGTGGAAAGCTGTTTGAAGGATACGGTGCTTTACCCGTAGACGCTTCTCCAGCTCTCTCACGAAGGGTATTGGAGTCCTAGTCGGGACTTTACGAATGACCGTACCGGGGAATTCTACCGTACTCCGTGCAGCTATTGTGTTTCTGCCTTCAGAGCCTACAAGGTTCAGGCCGGATTGTTGGAAGTGGGCGATACGTTTTTGGATTGCCAGCTCTACGGGACCCACGAAACCCAGTAGTAAGCAGTCGGCATATCGCGCGTAACAAATCCTTTCCAAGGCAGAAGAGGTGTGTTGGGAAAGCGTACTACGGTACTGGCCTTTCTCTGACCGGAGAAGTCTCGCCGAGCCCAGCTCTTTCCGGTGCTTTTCAACAGCCTGCTTAGGGTATCTCATGGCCCAATTCTGCTTACTGCGTGCTCTACCGCCGTATAAAGCCTTCGGGGAACACCCGGCATTACGGGCGCAAAGGAGGCAGCTAGATGGCGTGTTTGTGACGGCAAGCCGGCAACTAGCGAGTCTGAGAGTCCCCCTTCGGTTGCTAGTGTTTGGGGTGTACGCAAACGGCAATACAGGCAATACGTAGGATGCCGGCCCGCTCTCTTGCTTTGGCTTCTCGAAAGCACCTATTCTCTTAACTATCGGAATTTCGTACTTCTTTCGGAGCATCCCTATCTCCTGATCGAGCTTCTTTAGGTAGATGTGCCACGGTTGGGCCGAGAGTACACTTTGTTGGACGGAGTCAGGGCCCTTCTCACCTCCGGCGGAAAATACTTTATGAATGAAGTAACAGAACTTGGGATCGTCGATCTCTTCTTTAAGGATTGGGATGAGTCGATGTCGGTCGAAGTGCTGCTTACACTTCCGGATGTCGAATTCAAGAAACCTGCAAGAGGTGCCCCACTCTTCTTTGATCCGTTGAGCAAGAGAGTTGCTGCCTCGACTATCAGACTCGGCGTACATGGAATCGAGTACCATTCTGATCGCCTCTTTCATGCTCTTTTCTTGGGGAAGCACTACTGTGAGCGGTCTAAACTTCGAGCCTTCTGTATAACAAAATGAAATGGGGAAACCGTTTTTTGACTATGTCTTTGAATCGATTACTAAAGACCCGGATATGGAGTTCGGCCCAACAACCGGTGGTGTCTTTCTGCCTCTAATAATGCTTCGCTCCGTATTGAGAGTGAGATAGATACTCCCAGGACCGGAATGAGTCTCCCTGCCCGATGGGTCTACATCCATCCCAGAATGCTTTCGGGTACTGTTCACTTCCCTTTATTCTTGTAACCGTCACCTGTAATCCGCGCAGGTGTGTCCGCACCCCCTATCGTCCGAGAACACCAGTATCTTACCCCCCGGGAGTAAACTGTCCCGTATGAGCATTCGGTACATGTCTCCGTGAACTGTTGAGGTGCCACTACTAGAGCCCCCGATCTCTTTTGGGCGTCTAGGGTTCGCGGTTCATTGCTGTGCGGAAACACTCGGCTACCCTATTCCCGAAAGCTTTCGGGACCACCTACCACTAGATCTGTCGGCCGGAGGGGTTTATGGAATGGAAAGCAAACGCCGAGCTCCCAACGAAATACAGATGCTAAGCCCCGCGCCTCATTAAGATCATATTGGCATACTCTCCCAAGAAAGAAAGAGCAGACCCCATTGAAGACGGGAGTGAGGTACAACAAGAGTGCCCTTCTCACGGAGCCGTACGTGAACGTTACCTACCGCTCATACAGCTCCAAGCCATCCAGTTCTGCCATGCATGGAAGTATAGATGAATCGACATCAATTCCGCATGCGGTTAGTGTAGTCTAGTTTGCCGCAATCAGAACAGAGATCCCTTACTATTACTTTGAAAGAAGACGCTCATCCGCTCGCGCAACCGGAGAACTGAGAGTGTTCGGGAGGGGAGGATGGTCATTCTTTCCAGCAGTGAGTGAGCGCCTACAGAGCGGAAGCGGAAGAAAGCGCATTTTCCTGCTGGCATTTCGATGCACATCTTAGAGTAGTCGGTGTGTGGTGCCCAAGCCAAGCTCTTACCGCTGCGCTACACATACGATTTACTTGCTAGCAAGTACTCTAATGCACCCAATCCCTGGAATCAGAGAGACCGAAAGTCCAATCCCGTAAGGAGATCTAGTGGAAAGTGCAGAAGCACGCTATACATACCATTGAGTCGGTACGCAGGCAGATCGGCAGACAGTTCCATAAACGCCTTTGCTTGTTCCAGAGAGTTCCCCCGGTTGAAAGAAACGCTATTCGATATCTCTATTGATCGGAGATCGGCAGCACTAGCATGGAGGCACTCTCGTATGGGCAATGCTTTCAGTCGACTTCCACTCCATTTCGATTAGCAACATTGCGTGGATGACTTCCAACCCGAAATGCCCGAGCTCTTTTCATTCACAAGTCCAGCAGCCTAACACATAGGTCGTCCGGAAATACGATTGGAAGAGATGCTCTAGTAGTCGGGCCTTTAGGTCATGAAGAGAAGAGTGCAGCCAGAACTCTGTCTGTCGCAGTTCTGGAAAGTGCATTAGCATCTCCGGAGGTCATACTCTTTAGGCGTTAGAGTCATGGCAGTTGTCTTTCGGAAGCAAGTAGTCCCCCGTGAGCCGAGCATCACGTATTCTGGGCGTAGCTGTTGAACGTGTATGTGATAGAGCGATTGAAGTTGCTGTTGGGTTTGGGATGCTTGTGTAAGAGGTGTTGGTAACCGCGGTGCTGTCTTGTTATGGAGAGTGCTTGGAGAGTCGCAAAAGGTGACACCATGGATGGCGAGCGTATCTGTAGCTGTAGCTGTACGCCCACTTCCCGACTGCAATGAAACAGTTAGGTCCGCCGCGCAACTAGGTCTTGGCTTTCGCCTTAATTCGAAAAACGCACCTAGAGTAGAGTACATTTACTTTGTAAACTGACAGAGATGTCACTGTCTAAACAAGAGAGTCTGGCCGGCCCCCGGTTGCTGCTGTATCACAAACTTGGCTGCTGGTGCTCTTTAAGAAGAGAGTAGACTCTCCAATCGATTCGGGAGCTTTCTGAGGTTGCATCACTCCGCCCGGGAAACTAGAGTTGTAAGTTTAGACACATCTCTAAACAAATGGACAAAGGGTAGTTCTGTTTTGTTATTATATCCCTCGGCTCCATGCGGCGGCTTCTAAATAGGTCTTGGAAACCCAGGCAATTTATCCAAATCAAGGGCTTCACTGATGCTGTTGGCGATGACAATGTTGACAGAATATCGTATGTCCGGATCTCTGCTTTTCTCTTATAGTATTAAAGGCTTTAATAAGGTATTTCCAAATCTGTCTTTCTTAACGGATGCCCGGAACTCCAACAAGAAGAGAGCGTTTTTCGGATCGTTGTTACCTTGTTTCTAAGTCGACACAGTGCTACCCGGACCTACAGAGAGTGAAAGCAGCACTTTACACAACACTTTTAAGAAGAGAATCTATTATAAGTGGACCGGAAAGGAGTTATTTACACACAAGAAGCCCCACCCCAGATACACTTTCAGAAGGATTGGGTCCCGACTCGGAGCTAGTTCAAACAATAGACCTCTAACTACCAAAAACGTACCTAAGAAAGCAGAGTTCAATGCATGGTTGCCCAGTTATATCGGGGAAGAGGCTCTGTGCATGGGACATATCTGTAATATCACAATTCCCTAGAGTTTATACGGAGGATTTCTGTTAGAGCTGCTAGAGTACCCTTTTCGAACCGGACGGAATACGAGAGTCAGGCGCGGAGAGTTCATAGGTGAGTTAACGTTTATAAGAGAGTTGACAGACAGGATGCTCTTAAACACAAGAGTAAACGCGGGGCTTGGGGAGAGTAGTATACAATTCCGAAGGGCCGGGCGTAGGGTAGAGCTCTACTTTGCCTTCCCGAATATGGAAGTGGATGCCGGAGAGAATAGGCCTTCTTACGCTGCGACTACTAGGCCATGTAGCTATTCTATATCCGTTTACCCCCTATCGGTTTTGTTGGATGATAAAAAGAGTGGTACCAGACTCTAAGAAGGTGAGAGTTTTATTCATGAGGTTACCGGAACCGTAATAGCATGTCCGGAATCGGGCCGAGCAGCTCTACATGATCGAATAAGGAAACAGTGTAAGAGAGGAACGAACGCAAACGTCTACACCTCTAACACTTAAGCGTACGCTTTTGGTATCATTGTTTCTGCTGCTACCGAACCTCCGGGGGCGCATGCTTCATAGTGCTCTTAGCGATTCCATCCCAATAATATTCTGTTGTTCCGGAAAGGGAGTAGGTTTTCCAGATAACAACGAGTCTAGGTGGAGATGCAGTAAATCGAGTGCAGCGAAACATGATGCATAGGAGAGTTCGAATACTTTAGGTAGATGTGTTTGGAACGGAAGTCCAAGGAGAACGCTACCGACTTTCAAAGCAATACCTTTGATCCGTGAAAGATGAAGTGAGTGAAGACTGTGTTCTCGCATCCGAAAGGGGAGTAACTGCGTAGAGGCTAAACTGAAAAGTGGTATCTCTAATGAAACACTAGACTCGTATAGATGCATTTTCTAGGAGAGCAACACTATACACTCGCGAGATTGCAACACCGAGAGCTCTGTTTCCAAAGCAAGCCGAGGGTATTGGCGCAGAAGAGAGTATTCCCCCGAACGACACAGCAACTCGAAAGAGATACTATTTGCCTGCTGAAGAATCTGGAAAGGGCGGAGCTCCAGAAACACTATACGATTGAAAACTCCCGAAACCGATGCTATCTATACCGAAAATCGAGGGATTAGGGATGCATCTACACTGTGAAAAAGGGAGGATTCTCTTATGGAATGTTATAACGGGTGGTAAAGAGCCGGATTCCACAATACCGGTTTTCCGAAGTCTAATCCCGCCCCCACCCCAACGATTTCACACAACAAGAAAACGATTAATTGTGTAAGAGACGTTTTCTAAAAGGCGTATTCTCCAACACAACAGAGAAGGCACACATGAAATGGATACCACTGCCGACCGATATAATACTATGAAAACTGGAGTGATCTAAGAAAAGCCAGCAGCAAAGGCACCCCATTCTGCTATAGCTTCTTTGCTAGCTTGTTTTGTATGATATGACACGCCGCCAATAGACGACTAAAACTAGGAGACATTGGGGAACCTTATCTATACGAGCTTTCGGACTAGGTGTTCGAGAAGACAGTGCATTTAAAGACAGAGTTTCCAAGACTATTTGCGCGCATGCTGTTCGGAACGGATTTGAATTGGCCATGCTTCGAGTTTTCTAGGTGTTGTTGTCGTCGGCATTCCCCTCCGCTTCTCTACGTCCTAGTAGCTCTATTCTTTTCTCCGCTCTCTTATAGTGTTGTTTCGACCTCCCGCATTCGACGTCCCCCCAGAGTTATGCGCATAGCGTAGCGACAAGATTGGTTATTCTGTAGGTTCCAGGTTTCAATCAGACATGTAACATCCAGAGTTATACACGCACGGTGCGTTTTTCGTGCCTTTGCTTTCAGACCGATCCGAAGCCGTTCTTTCCAGTCTCTCGACTCGATAAGGGATATCTATCCAGCAGCACAATGGGCAGGCACGGTATAGACGGAAACAGAGGGAACCGGGACCTCCGGGACTAGCTCTCTATTTGAAAAAGGTTTGTTACGTGGTCATGTGCTCTCTTGAAAAAGAAGATCCAACAAGAGGTTCTCCCCTATGAGTGTCTCGAAACACAACCGATATTCCCTGTACGGATTCTGCCGGTAGCCTCTTATAGTTACAGGGGATCAAACCGTGGGTGGACGACAACAACACAAGGGGTGCTAACATCCAGGCAATTGAAAAGCGATCTGTTTTGGAAACGGTAAGAACATAAAACACTCTTTAGAGTCAGAGAGATGCAAGGCTCGAGAAAAAGATATAGGGTTCTTCCTCGGGCCGAACGCGGAATACTCTCGGTAACATAGAATGCAGAGCGTCGAATAGGAATGGAACGAGCTTATAAGTCAAAAAGAGATCCCGCCGAAACTACTCACCTCAGTGTTGGACCGATCCACTCTCGGTAACATAGAAGTCTTTCTTTTCCCGGAATACCCAAAACACGCTGTCTAATTATGAATTAGTAGTACTCTCGTAAAGCTCTCTTCTTTTATGTGTTGAAAGCAGATCCTTCCAGTTTTATATGAATAGCGTTCGGGAATTGTATTACTTTTTATACACGTATCGGATTCTGAAATGTCAAAAGCAAGGCCTATCCATTTCTCATGGGTAAGTGCTACAAGCTCTCGTGCATGGGACCCGATATTACTTTCAGTCCGAGTCCGGGTGCCTGTCGCGTGTATTGTGAAACCTTTACTACCGAATCGGAGTGTGCTCTCTTGCTTGTGTTGGACGCCGAGCATGTAGGGGAGGGGGTCTCTCTAGCGGTATTTCACTTTGGTAAGGAAGATCACTCAAAAGTGGAACTTCTATCTGAAAGGAAAGTTCACGGACCGAGACGTAATTCATATAAAACTGGAATGTTTGGAATCTGTAAAGAAGCTGACATTGCTAGCAGAGAAGGAAGGGTTGTTATACTCTCTCCGGCTCCGGCATCCACTCTCAATAGTGCATTCCGCTCATGCAGCCTATCAACTCTACAATGGGTTACGCAACAACAGAGGTCTCTAATCCAAGATCTGCTTCAAGACATTTACAACTAGAGTATAAAACGCTTGGACTTTCAGATATAAGCGTTAGGTATTCTAGAGTATTACTGTACTGTACTGGGGAACTGTGTAGAGAGTCTTTGTACCCACGATAGGCTCGATCGCTAGTGAAGATTGGGTGGGGGCGGGCCGGAAGTGAAGCTCTATAAATTCCAAAACCAACACATACATATTCGACAATGGAGAAGTGATATCCTTTCCGCGCAGAAGACACACAGCTAAGAGCGTAGCGGGACAATGCTGCAACCCCGGAAAACTCCAGCAGAGAGTACAGCTCTATATGCTCTATTTCCGCTACCGGTATAAGAGCTCTCAAAAAAAGAGTACACTCGACTCTCCCCTATGGGTGTTCTAGCGATTCTCAGTCCCCGCTTTCCGCGCCATAATACTATGAGACAATACTTTCAGGCGTCTCTTAAGACAGACATGAAACACCCGATCTCCAGCACTAGTGCTTTTCTTCCGCGAGCTCTGCATGTTGCGTTTTAAGCGGCCGGCTTACTTGTTGTCTGAAACACCCGACATCGATTCGGGCTCTGGAAGGATACTTGATAGAGACTGAGAACACTCTATAGCACTCTAACAGTCGGGACTCAAAGTGGCATATGCGCCTTTTCGCGGTTTCAAATACTCAATTTCGTTTAATAGGTTAGACACACTCTTGTTAACTTATGCTAGGGGGAACTCTCTGTTTGGCTGCTAGAGACTCTTGGGATCGGAGACAGACCTACAGAGTTGGGGCTTTCGGAAAATGGAACAGTACTACCTACCCTACCGAGAAACCAGAGAGATTTGATGCCAAGCAGAAACATACTCTATGAAATCCCGAGGAAGAGTGCTTTAGGCGATGCGGAGTGAAGCACCGGATATCTATTGCAGGTGTTACCTGTACTGGAGAGAATCGATTACGCGAGAGACTCAGTGTTCCGAATAGAGTGGATGGCACACATTTGGGAGTGGAACCCAGCCTTCTATACTAGGAGAGGGAAGCACTCTGGACCCGAACCGGATGTCAGACGGAGGTGGACCCGAACCGAAAAGGGTAGTGTTGCCACTCTTTTCCAAGGGGACACTATAGAAAGCGGAAGGCGAAACAGCACTTTCGATAGGTAAACAAAACAGAGACTAGACTCGGAAACCGCAAGGCAAGTTACGAGGTTGCGTCAACAAAGCATTTCGGGCAACCGGATAACCTACGCTTAACCGCACGGTGGGTTTTCGTAATCGAACGGCATGATGTTTCAATGCCAGCAAACAGTAATGTTCCAAGCAGTCCAAGCACTCTCGTATGAGGGAGAAATGACTCTATCGCTAGCTCCCTCAACTAAAGGGAAACACCGGAGAGATCTTGTACGAAGCGGAAGCGGAATGTCGGCTGAGTCACGAATCCCAAAAGAGGTGGTGTCCCAAGGAACTCGGGTTACGATACGGCCGCAAGAGGACGACAACATGTGTGTGTAGTACCACTCTGTTATCTGGTTGTTGTAAAGAGGTACGGAGGCGTGCAAGAAAGGTTTCCGAAGGGCCGGGCGTAGGGTAGAGCTCTACTTTCCCGGTATGTTTGGTGCGCGAGGCTGGGGATGCGAAAATGCCCTGAACCAATTAAAGAGAGAGTACCAGGCGGAGCATATGCTATTACTGGGACACCTAACCAACAAAGACAACAGACCTTCCATTGGGTGGTACGTACCTGTCGTTTACTGGTATAGAAGAGCTTTGGGCGCGAGACTCTGTCACTGGAGAGATACGCTACGGTCTTAAAAGAACTCAAATAGCCCCGTGGTAACGCCTGATATGGTTTTAAGAACCACTAAGTCCAGCATAGCTCCCGGGTAGCGACTGTTTATACACTGGTTGCTGACTGCCTTCTCGAAAGGTACTCTTTGCTGCCTTCTCGAATCGATTACTTTCTGCCGGATCCAGGAGAAACCTACTTATACACTCATAAAGATGGAAAATACGGGAGCGAAGCAACAGGCGTTACAACGGTCAGGTTCCGGGCGGGATTACGTAACGAGCACACTGTCTCTATCTCTATACGAGGGTAGTTGAATGCAAGTCAGAGGATCGGAAGGTGTGTTTCCGCGGAGCTGGGTATCTTTCGCTATAGAGATGGTAATGGACTCTGCCTTTGGACACGGAAGCTAGAATTCGAACCATGTGTCCGGCGGCCTACAAGCTCATAGACACCACTCTGTTATCTGGAATTGTAAAGAGGTACGGAGGCGTGCAAGAAAGGTTTCGAAGGGCCGGGCGTAGGGTCCACCTCTCGTCTGACATCCGGCGCATAGTGATGTGGAAGGGCTCTCGCTCAACGGATAAGAGTCTAGCACTTCTAACATACGGTAACCTCGATGTCGGCTCTTCTAAAAACTACTATATTTCTGCTCTGGAACAGAATCGAATCGAGGGACTTCCAGCAGGGAGCTTCCGAGATCAGACGGATATTCTTGAAATAGAGGATCGGAAAGGATCGGAAAAGATATGGAAAGCTCTACTTTGCAAGGCCCACCAGGTGCCACTCAAACCAGTATTCGGAAATCCGGAAGTACCATACAGATAGACTATCTCGATCACTGTGTGAGTTCTATAGAGATAGATATGCGTTCGTGAAAGGTCAATCCATCTTTCCGAAGTCTCTCATTGCTCTTCGCGACTTGTGTACCCCGGGCATCTAACGAAGATCTCTGACACACCTGTCTAGCATACCTGAGAAGAGAGCTCTCCTATGAAGCACTGTTTCCGCTTGTTGGGGGCCAGCACTTCTTGCTGTTCGGAGCGCGAGTTACGAGTGATCTAGAGAGGTAGCGTAGCCATCCAATATGTGCATGCTTGCATGTCCGCCTAAATCGTTAGGTGCACTTTCTTATACGAGTCTGAGATGTGACACCAACTCAAGAAATAGGAACGGGACAAGACTGAAAGCAACCCTTCCGGTCCCGATACACATTTCGATAACGCGCAGAAAGACGCTAGTAGTATAGATTGCGGAAGTGACAGGGTACGGAACCCAATGTCTACTTTAGCAACCCTAGCAACTCGTTAGAGCCCCATGGAATTGCGTACGCCTATGCATGGACATGTCTGGCTTTCCACCAGTTGAAGACAGGTTCGGGCCCGATGCTTTCGTAAGTCCTATAAAGGAGACACGAAATCGAGGAGAAACCACCCGTAGGCCTGATCGATTCTGTACTGGAAGGATACTTGATAGATGCGCATTCGCTTCGCGATTCCCGTACGCATGGTGTTTCGGGGCTGCGTCTCTTAACTTGACGCTAGTCGTGACGATAGTGGTTTACGTTAGGGTTCGGAACAACCCAATGGAAAGAGCTGGGGCGAGCGCTGCTGTCTTATAGGTTGCTGGAAGTACTAGCTCCATTGTATACAAATGCACTTCCCGCCTATAGAGTAGAAGTGAACTCTTTGTTTGAAGCTGTGTCTGTTTCCAAAACACTATAGCTAGCTGGATGAAACTCGGAATAAGAGTCCAGTCGGGGCGGGGGACAATGACACCGTAATGCCGGATTCGTAGCTTCCCCAAACAAGATGTGTGTTTCTGCAGAGTGTGTGACACACTTGAAAGCAGCACCGAGCCAAACTGCGTCTTGCGACATAGAGACTACCCGGGGCCAGTCGTTTTTGCTGGTACAAATGTTTGGGCTCTGACACTCTGTAAAGCAAGGCTTAGGGACCGAGCGCTAGACTTGACAGCTGGACTTGAGAGGTCTGTCGACACCCCAAAGCATACTAATAGTGGAGATACTCGGGAAATAGGCGAGTTCGCTGTCTCTTTCAGAGTCAATAGAGAGTTCCCACCCTATATCAGGTATGCACGTAATGCCGGAGGAGTCCAGGGTATCTACTCTATAAGAGGCTTCGAAAAGTACATTGGTGTACCTACCAGCTCTCTTCCGAGAATTCTGTACTCGAGTCGTTCACTGTGTCTCCAACCTCGTCCATGGAATGTGGACACCCAACACATTCGAGAGCAAAGGCTACTGGGAGACTCCAGCAACACCGAATGAAATAGACTCTAGTCTTGATAAAGAGACAACACCCTTACTTTCGAGGCTACTGGGTCGGCGTGGCGACTTGCTTACTTATGGAATGAAAGTTGCTTTCACCGCTCTTGCTGTCCCAAGTCCAGTTCAAGACTGTGCGTTATGACACTCTCCATGAAAGATACTCTCAAGATGCCTAACCGATTCCGAGAACTGCTTTACCTTTCCGCAAGTAGTCGGGTCGAAAACACGTTACATTGCCGTTGGAGTTGGGTCTTAGGGTGAGACAATACTAGACTCTTTCTGCCGCACCTGTAGGTCTGGCTGCTGTAGCGTTTCATAAAAGCAAAGACTCCGATTATGTAGTCTTTCAGTTCGCCTATCGTCGATACCTTTGTTGTACACTTGCTTTCAGAACGACAGGTAATCCTTTGTTGTTGGTCGTCCATCGAGCCTATCGGTAGTAGGCGCATTCTAGGGTGTCTCTTTTGAGCGTGGTGTTACGAATTCGGAGACAGCTAGAACACTGTATGATCGCGTGTTGCATTCAAAAGACGATACGCGGTTCACTGTGCATCTAGTTCGGATAGAGCCGGGGTTGGACCTCTTTTGTTGGACACTACCGTTGGAAACACATCATAAAAGACGCACCGCACCGTATGATATGATTGGAAAGCAGGATAAGGCATCTGGCAGAGTAGAGTATCTCTTGGAAACACTGATGGCAAATGGGACTGCTACTATCCGATGTAGCCAAACTGGGTGTACCGTATCTACTGTGCTAGGGGATCGAACACTATACGGGGGGCACGGTCACTAAGACTCGGAATGCAACCCTGTCTTGAAGCTCTCGCAAGTAAGGGTATCCAAGCTACTTTACGAGCCTACCCAATCGGGCCAACACCTAGTCCAAGCTCGGGTTCCCGTAACTCATAGATAGCTCTAGGCAGTGCTAGACTTGCGAGGCTGGAATCGGTTGCTCGGAGTATAGCGGGTACACTATGACTTTCAGGTTTGTTTGTAAGTCTGTTAGGCTGCCTGTATTTCATAAGAGAGCGTATACGACCCAACTAGAGATAGCAACTTTCGTTGGTCAGTTTTGGTTACCCTAGCACTAGTCTCCCTCCTCTACCGTGTTTCCAGAAACCGTACCTACTGTGTTTTGCTCCCTTGGGTGTGTTGCACACTTTCAAACCTGCTGTCGTCGATGCCGCGGGACTCTCTCTTCTCTTATAGTGCCGAATTCAAAGCATCCATATCTTTCAGCTGAATATGCTCTACTTCGGATGATGCTCTTCACCACGGGATTACCTATCGGCCTGACAGAAACGTGGCTTGTTGAATCCTCCAAACAGAGAGTCACTAGTAGGTCACCTGTTTGCTGTTACTCAACTCTCTGGAACATCGACCACTCTGCAGCGGGGGGACTCGGAATAAAGAGCGAAGAAGCAGTGCGCCGGAGCAATATCCGTGCTACCTTGTGTACTACTATTCCGGAAAAGTCGAAAGCAAGGCTCTACTACAAGCTCGAAGAGACACGGGAAGCTCCTCCACCAAAAGTATACCCCGGGAGTCTATCGAATCGAACGATAGTCTATTGTTGGTTGAGCTGGAACCGAAACTCGAGGAAGAAGTAGGTCTTTTCCATACATATCGATTGCGAATCGCTTCTACTCACGGAAAGGTACGGTCCAGCAAGCCGCTTTTGGTTGTGGGGCGGGGACTTGGGATCTTGAAATACGAGCCATTCCGGAGAGCAGAGTACCGTATCGCCTATAAGACAGAAGCAGTTGAGTCCGGAGAAAGATAGATATGCATGCTCTTTTAACGAATCTAGAGAGAAAGAGAGAGTATAAGGCAATGGGTACCCAAGTAATCGCGTAGAGCTTTGGGTAGACAGCGAAGAGTCAGAAACCCGTACATCTCTTAAGACAATTGCATTTTATCAGTGAAGGCAACTACATTTAGGAGGAGCAGCGGACCCATTTCAGCTATAAGAGAAGAGAGTACACACTATAGGACCGGAACTCGCTGTAGTTGGATGGAAAACGCTTGAGTTCATTCTGACTAGAGACTCTGGAAATAGTGTTGCATTCCGAGCCTTTGGGTATCCGCCGAAAGCAGAAAACATAGATCACCGCGCCACTCGATTCGGAAACAGACTGTCTTAAAAGCAGCACTCTCTTCTCTCCTTGTTGGATAAGAGCAGCTTTCGAACCGTATACGTGTTTAATAAGTTTATCGGAAGTGTCTGGGAGAGTTGTGTTGAGAAGAACCTGTGTCGTCCGCGTTTCGCATGGTTGCCATATCGGTTAAGACAGCAAAACTCTATAAGTCCAAGAAATTCCGGGAGTTGGATCTCATATCCGAGTCTCTATTCTATAGTTCCGAAACAACAGCTTTTACCTGAAAGCAGAATAAGGTGCTGCCATGCCCCGGGTATAGAGCGGAAAGAGAATGTAATGTGCCACTTGATACACTCGATTCGTTACGGGTCCGTAGTTGTCGAGATGCTCTCTGTGCTACTAACAACTCGATGTCCCGGACCCAAACCCAAACAAGAAGTTAATACAAAAAAGCTACACGCACACTGCTGCTGGAGGAGACACCGGTTCGAACCATTCAAAGCAAACAAGCACTGGGAGACTTACAACTTAACAAGACCAAACGCCAAGCATACCCAAAGGAGATAGCGGCAGAATGCTTGAGGAAAAGTGTACTGTACTACTTTGAAACGGGGCTGGAGATACGACAGATCGGAATTCTCTGCTGTTACAAAAGTGTTTGTTTCCCCCCGATTGAGGAGGCTCTCAACTCTATCTATCGATTTAGCATCCGGTAAGTAACATAGGGATGATTGTCCCGCAGCCGACCGGATTCTCTGTTTCGAGAGAGGTATGGGCTGCAACTACTCTAAATAGTCAGACACACTTTCTTAGAGGAGAGTTTCTAGAGACTACTTCATGCTTCCAAGAGAGCTAGCAGCGGCTGTTTCTACTACTCCGTGTTTGAGTTTCTCGAGGTTCCGAATAGAGTAGAGTGCTTTACCCCTCCTGCGTGACCGGTACTCTCGGGTGCTTCTTGTGTGTAGTTACGGACCTCTTTTTTGAGACACTTGTGTTGGTCTAACGGACCTATCTACCTTCTGGCGTGCTGTATGGGTGGAAACGACTCTGTATACTTGTGTTTTATTGAAGTGTTCCCTATTCGCACAGGGTGTAACAACCGGGGTATCGAACTCGAGTAAGCGGTTACACTTTCTGCTATAGCTTCTTTGCACTGAGATAGTTATCCAATGGGGAAGCCCTACCTAACTCTACTCTCGATTTCTCTTATACGAATCAAGGCTCTATTCTATCCTATGGAAACCTGCCTCTTCGCCAAGCATGGGGAATTCGCCGACGCTACTACCATGTCTTTCCGCCGTGTGGAATCGATCGATGACTACCCTATCTCTAAGAAAGTGTCTTTCAAGGAAGGGCTCTTTCGAAAAGGGGCGTTTGGAGCGACGAGAGAGGGGAATTATTGGCTACCCGAGAACCATACTCTGTCCTAGGAACTGCTTCGACGACGATAGGCATAAAGGCATGATTCGTTCCACGAATCTCACTGCACTGACCATAGTAAACTCCTTCTCGTTGTACCAAAAGACTTGTCTGATTTAAACGACCAGGTACAGCATCACATTTGACACCTGAGGAAGGTACAGCCCAACTATGAAGTACATCCGAAGATGTTACAAGAACACGTATATTCGTTGTTGCTGGTACAACAACTCTATTGTCCACTTCTAATAAACGTGATTGACCCAATTCTGGATCTTCTTCTGGAATCGTATAACTGTCAAAAGTGATTGATTGTGCATCTCCACTGTTATAGTCCGAATACTCATAAGGTTGGGTCGACGCCCAACAAACTGTACTTGCACGTTTCCCCCGCATACGGCTCTCAACTCTCATGACTCTCGGAGAGTGCACTATTTATTGTTGGTAGTTCTCCTATGGAAGATAAAAGATGGAAACCCATACTACTAGAGCGAAGCGAGACGAGATAAGAGTGGTTCGGTGGATTTTATATCTCTGGTGCCGTTGAACAAAATATTGTGAATCTCTCCTTTCCTCCTGGAACTCTCCGCGTTGTTTCTATAAGGATAGAAAGTTGAATTGTGTCTGCTTTTCCGGGCTCAAGTTGCTTTTCAAAGACAATAGGACCGGCGGATACTCTGAAAGTACAAATGGCGTTGCTCTCTGCGTTGGGTGTCTCGTAACAATATCGCGCAAAAAGGAGCTTCTAAAAAGTCTTTTGGGTCAGGATGCTTTAATAGGACCTCTTTTCAGAGTTGGGAATGGGCAAAGCAGCTTTGATCAACTACTCTGTCTGCAATTCCGAAATGGAGAGATACTCTCGTACCGGCCCCAATTCTTAAAACCGTACGCTTTCTGTCCGAGGAAAGATAACTAAACGATAAGCACCTCTTTTTTTCAGGTATATCTATGCCATTCGATGCACAACTCTGTTACATTCTGATTCGGGTTGCTATGCGCTTTTCTGTTCTGTATTCTGATTGTGCTCCGCGTTTCTCCTATCCCCTTCGGTGTCATTCTTGCCTCGCATTCGAGAGAGTTTAGCAGCCTTAAGAGAGTTCCAACTTTGGGTTCTCCGCCCCCAGCAATCCAACCCAAGCAAAACAGAGTAGTGTATCACTGCATCTCTCCTTCGGGACTCTATTGAGTTAGCTCTTGCTTCTGTATTGTCTTTAGAGTCCGGGTAATCGGTCCGGTTGAAACTCTCTTCTTTCTATTTCTTTATATCTATATCTTAAGAGAGCAGAATGCGGCTGTCAAACCAATCACACTAGTAGAGTGGGCAGCCATCGATAGAGTTTCGAAGTTGTACCGTATCTCTTGTGGAATTCCGAAGTCATAATACATAATAGTATAGTAGAGAGTCTCGCTTCGGGTATCTTTTTTGCTGCCTGTGTATGCACAAGTGTTAGGTGGCATCACTCCGCTATTTGCTTCCCGGGCTCTATTGGATTGCACCTTAGTGCGGGATACGACTGTTTGGGTGCTTCCGGATGCACAGTGTTTGGGGAAGCCAAGTGAGTAGGCAACCCAACAACCCGTATGCGACAGAGAGCTCTCTTGTATTAGGTAACACTCAAGTGCTCTGTTTGGGGCGTTTGGTTTTTCGAGAATCACTGGGCATTTCGAGAAGGGCAGTTCCATCCGAGCAGCATGCTTCCATACCCGACCGCATCTCTACAGTCGCTCCAACCCATACACGGACAATACGACCCTTTTGGGTCCTGTTAAGACATACCGTGTCCAACCATACTCAGAGTCTTTCAGGTGGTGGGCGCCATGTCATTGACCGAATTCCGAGCATGCTTCTTAGGGCACATTCTTATCGTGTTAACACTCATGAATGCTCTCGAAGAAAGTGTATCGGAGAATCCACGAGTCAATCGGATGTGCAAATGGATGAAGACCACCCATCGGGGAAGAGCTCTCACTGCATTTCGGGGCCGGCCAAGAGAGCCGCTTGTAACAGGTATACCTATCCCCGGGAGTGGTATCACTTCTATACGAGGTTCGAGAGCCCGTGCGAGACAATGGAATTGGAAAAGAGCAGACTTCTATGAAGCGGTACGGGAGAGATACACTCGAAACAAAGCGTTTCTGTCGCGTACTACGCGTTTTCACTTGTGTTGCGTATCTTTATTATATGTGCTTGACATGAAGGTGAGCTTGTGGCCCATCTCCGTACCCTCGATACTGGATGCGTCACGTACCGCAGCTTTCTCTGTCTTATAGTAGTGGTTCGGTGACCTCTCCATTCTATAGTGCTCTACCCGAGGCCAACGTCGAAGGTGGTTGAGGCAGCAGACACATTGCATGTTGTGTCCAAAGCTACACTGTTAGTGAGCGTAACCCGACCTCTGAATCTTCCGAAGCACACTCCATGCCTATTCGGTGTTTCACTCTTCGGAGACCCAAAAGAGTCGCTCACGGGCTGTCTGGTATTCTGTAAGAACCTGTAATAGACTCGCATAACACCTTTCAGTCTGTCTTTAAGTCAGTATTAGATGCGCACAACCCAAGAGTACCGAGAGCGTGCAGCACACTCCAATCATTCGCGTCGCGGGAGCAAGCAGCACATCGCTTGAAGTCAGAGGGCCCGTACTACCACACCACCCAAATAGGGACCGGAGAGCGGACCATATCCACTGAAAGAGAATCGGCCTATGTATACGTAACCCGAGACATCCAATAGGTCCTGCCACCACGCCGCAGGGCAGCTCTCATGGGTTCTGTGATTGCTGGATGACAGGCCAACCCAATAGCAGCGGGGGTACAGTACAACTTGTAACGTACCAATACCCGAGTGTCGCTTTCGGACTGCGTCGCATACTACAGACAGAAAGAGAATCGGCCTTTCCGGTACCCAATGGTGGTTGAAATCTCGCATCGAGAGCAAGCAACACACTCGATTCCGTTTAGGTCTCTTATTTGGGGCCCAAGAACACACCCGAAACCATCCAACAAGACAGTGTTAGGTTCCATGAACCCGTGCGATCTCTTCTGTAGAGTAGTCCCGCATCAAGAGTACTGTTGTTCCGGTTCAATCACTAAGAGATGTGGTATCCGGGATACCAACTGCCGGGGATACACTCTGTTAGAGAGCGGAAGTCGGGTCATAACTCTCTTATCGGAAAGAGCTTCCATACCCAACAGAATACAGAGCTGTAAAGCCGTATGAGAGACAGAGCTTTCTTGTACGGTTCTTCTCGGGCGAATCGGCGTACCCCGCCCCGTGCGTGGGGCTTCTTTTGCTCTTTCCACCATACAGGGAATTGGAGGTAGCATTCTACCGATGTCAAGTCATGGACTGGTGTCTTCTGCCCTTTTTTTATGTGTTGGTGTTCTATATGACCGACATAAGACTCGACTTGTTAGATATTACGGAGGTTCAGTTAGCACCATGCCGAATCTCTCTACCATTTTCTTATCTTCCACTTTGGCCAATATGAGTTCACCTGGTACTAGCAGCTTTATCGGGGAATTTCTCATATTAGTTGGAGCTTTCCAAAAACATAGCTTAATAGCAACCTTTTCCGCGCTTGGGATGCTTTTAGGCGCCGCGTATTCTCTTTGGGTGTATAATCGTTCGGTGTCTGGAAATTTAAAACCCGATTTCATCCATAAATTCTCCGATCCAAATGGCAGAGAAGTCTCCATTTTTATACCTTTTATTGTTGGAGGGGCGACCGTCCAAACTACCAAATAAAGAAGGGGAAACAAATGAGATCTCTTTCGAGTGTGCTTTCGAAGGGACGGAGTAGTCATCCTTATAGGGTGTTTTGGTTTCGTTGAGGCAGAGTACTCCTTTGGATCCTTTTCAGTAGAGGAGAGTTTCTAGGAGGGAGCAAGAGCGGGGGCACCTCGACCCCCTGTTAAGCGACTAGGTGCAGACTCTCCAACTATAGAAGCACGAAACGGAAGAGCTTTCTACTTCGTATCGAAAAGGATAAAGTGGAGTATCTATCTTTACGATATCCGAAAAGAGAGGAGTACGGGCAACCTTGCATGGTACTTCGACCGTGTCTCCGAGGTAAAGTTGAACGAGCTTGAATGCGTAAGGGTTGGACGAGCCCATAACTCGAGCGTTCGGTCTGTTTTTATCGAAGAAATAGAAAGCCGCGTGCCCTTTACCATGAGACGGACTAAAAGTGATTATGGAAGCACCACCCATAGGAGATTCGATAACAAAAGAGTGGAAACCAGCAGCACGACCGAGGTATTCGAAAAACAGAGAATAACAAAAGAGTAACGTAAGCGATAGACTTTTTGGTAGTACCGGTGAACCAGATGGCCGCGGCGATGGAATGGATTCTGGGGCGGATGACTCGTAGTATATCTATCTAAAAGCGAAAAGCACTGAGTGTACGGTTCTTAAAATGGGCTTTCAGCGGAGAGATTGAAACGAGATTGGGCCGCGACTCTCTATTGGACGGAAACTCTCTTAGGGTGTCTCAAAAGTCTCCGAATTACTCTCTGTCTCTTGAGTATCTCTGTCTGTCTCTCGAGTCTCATTGAGAGTTGAAAGTGAATCGTTCGGGTGGGCCGAGCTCTTTGTAACTCTAGTAACAGTGGATGAAGGAGTCTACAACATGGAATTGTGTAACAACCCTAATGGACGTTGCACAGCACCCGAGCTACGGTCCGGCAGCAATAGCGCTTTCGCTAGGTTGTTCAGACTCTCACATAGGAGAACGGGACAAGACTGAATGGCAGCGTACTTGACATACTTAAAGAAAGATTGGCAGCCGCTAGCAGACAGACTGAAAGCGTACGGGATGCTAGCATACTTGACTGACAGACTGAAAGGCAGCTAGCAAGTGACAGAGTACGCCTCGCAATTCAAGTTGGAAATGGGTATGGTAGAATGCCGTCGGAATCCAACCATTCCAATCCAATCTCTCTTCAAGTGTAAGAAAAGTCACTTTTGTGTCACCCGGGGGCACTCTGTCTTTCGAGTCCGGGTAATCGGTCCTAGGCTCTAGGCGTATATCCCCCCGAAAGTAAAAGCGTTACACAGGGACGACTGAAAGCACGAACCACCCAAAACGCACACGGTTCGGAGAGCTTTGACCATCCTCGGCTCTACAGTGTACGCGGCGGAGGTAAGCAACCGATAAGACTCTCTACTGTGTCTAAACTCTGAGTTTGGGGTTTTGGAAGAAGGTTCAGAAAGCCGAATTAGGCACCGCCGAACAGGACAGGTTTGGGGAGCCCAGAAGAAATCTGCTCTCTCTATTCTGGTTTCTGGATGCTGTTGAAATGAAAGCACTTGTATTCAACTCTTAGTAACTAAAGTGTCTGTGTCTTGTCTCTTGATTTCGCATAGCTCTTTCTGTCCCGTTGCGTTTCCCCGGCGTGAACGGTACATCCCATCCGGTTGCTTTGCTTTTTCATCCAAGTCTTTACAAGAAAGTAAGAACAAGACCTTTCTCTACCCGACCCGAGACACTCTGCTATGATTGGAGTGTGCTGCACGCAAGACAGAAACGCTCTACTTGAGAAAATGCCGGGAATGTCACATCTTTGTATGCAGTTCGTACCAAAAGCAAAGATCCATACAGAGTTGCCCTTGGACTTCCCTATGTTTCCGATCTACTCTACCTAAAAGAATCAAAAACCGAAACGCCGAACACCTAAAACGCACTTCCATAATGATGTGAAATCCATATTGTGTACAGACATACTAACACAAGACAAGAAAGGTTTCGTCCGACTGGCATCTTAGGCACTAGAGCACTTTCCATGGAAGAGAAATGGCGGGAACCGGCAGTAGTCCATCTTCCGAAACAGAAAGAGAGCACCTAGAAGAGCATGGCGCAACAACCTTCAAACACAGCATTTTGGATCGATAATGTAGCATTTATGAACTGATATCGAGGCCCGGCAGACTACATTAGAGACTAGAAGTGGTATTTTGTTTAAAAGCAGAGTGCGTTTTGGGTGGTTCGTGCTTTCAGAGATGGTAGAAGCCAATAACGGGCTCGGCATATCTATCTTCCAAACAAGAAAGTGGAATACGGTCCCGGTCTTCGTAAGAGTTTTCAATCCGGAAGTAACTTCTAGTGGCTCTTCAAACAGCGCGTATTCGGAGAGTCAGGGGGTTGGATCTGCTCTCTTCTTAAAATACGGAATGGAGCGGAGCGGACCAGAGTTCTTCCTCTTTGATAATACCAATCGAATCCTAGTAAAACGAATCTTGTTAGTAGTCCGTGCGAAGCTAGAAAACTTTCTGTTGTGTTGTATCGTTACCACCTGTAGTTTACCGTATACACTAGTAGTGGCTCTTCTTTCACTAGTTCACATTCTCTTTCTTTCACTGCTTTGGAATAGATATGCTATATTGTTTTTTTTCCGGGTTATCTCTTCTCGACTGGCATCTTAGGCACTACCCACTTTCGATTTGTCATCCAATCTCCCACTTTCCACTCTATTCGGAACACTCTTATATTTAGCAGCCTTACAGTTTTCTCTTGCCCTCGCGTAGCGATGGTTCTGTCATTTCCCTAGTCGTTTTGTGTGTACTGCGTTGCTTGCTCTAACGTCGGGGTCACAACGAAACAAGGAGAGTCTACTAAGAGATCTCTTGGAAGCGGCTCCATCTCCACCTACCGGCATTTTTAGGTCTCCTCTTACAACTCTAAACCGTGTTTTACCTTGTAATTAGAAGCGAAGCAGTGCATACACGTATTGCTTTTTTAAAAGAGAATATAGGACCCAACACCTTTCTTACTCTTATAGTGCCGAAATGGGTTATGAGCGGTAGGTAACAGAGCGATCTCTTTCAGGTGGAACGGGAACCAATCCTTTTAACGGGATATCTATCTCTCTTCTTGGAATATCGAAAGCAAAGCCTGACATCGATAAATACGCTTCGGGCCAGGTCGACTCTATTCGATTCTCTATATCCTTTTTGAAAGATGCTATCGTAGAGCGTCCGCGAAAAGGCTCAATAGAAAGAGAATGGATGGACGGTACTTTGAGTTCCTCGGAAAGGAGAGTATTCCTGAAACATCTCTAGTAAACTCAAAAGGGTTACGAGACAACAACGAAAAGAGCTCACAGCGAAAACTGGAGTGATCTAAGAAAAGCCAGCAGCAAAGGCACCTTTAGGATTCGACGATAAAGCACATCTTGGTAGTAAGAGAGTAATCTCCAAGCAGCTTTCGGAAAGGTAGTAACTTTACCTCTTGTGTTCCGTTCCGAGTGATAAGGTAAGCATCGTATACAAAGACTCTCTACAGGAGAGACAATTCCCTTCTTGATTCCGCATAAGAGGTGCGCTACCCAGTGGTTCCGCGTTCTACTAAGAGTTCCCCATTGGATGATTGGTTGTATGGCGGCTAATTACGTAATCGAAAAAGAGCCGTATGCCTCAATGACACCCTAAGAGAGACTAAAAAGTGTAACTACCATTGGAAACACATCATACAAGACGCACCGCACCGTATGATATGATTGGAAAAGCAGGATAAGGCATCTGGCAGAGTAGAGTATCTCTTGGAAACACTGATAGTGAGTTGAGTTACTTCACTCTGTATTCGCTGTATAAGAACACTTGCGTTTTCCAACAGCTCTTTACTCTCCAATGTTTTTGAACCATACTGCTTCCAACCTGTTCACATCCAATGTTGTGCTCTCCGAAAAAAGGCGATTTCCGGGTGTTGCTGGAAGAATCCATAAGTTAAGTATCCGGGTTTGACAGCTATGATGGTGCCGGAAGATTACTCTCTCCTTTAGAAGAAAACATAAAGATCAGTCCATTCTCTTTCTATTGAGCCTTTCATTTGTATGGGAAACTGGGCGTCGAAAAAGACATCTCTCCTATAATGTGTTTTAAAGAGAGACTTTCGGGGCGAGTAACAAGACCTCTGTGCCGGCCCCACTGTTTTGTATCCGAGTTCATCAATGGGTACCGCCGGGAGACTCTATATGAATCGTTCGGGTGGGAAGAGATGCAGCCGGAACGGAAATAATCTCAGAGCATTCCATTACTGGGGTTTTGAAAAGAGAGATGGTACACTCGCGTATAAAGAGAATCGATAAGATCGGTACGACAAGTAAAGGTAGTAGTACTTTCCGCTCCCATGAAAAAAAGAGAATTCAATCCAATTCCAGCGAATCTGCTCTTTCAAGAAACGCGACCTTACTTAAAGGTAGTGCCCGGCGCGTGATTCTCTTAAGAAAGCACTCTACTCTATGTTGTGTGTTGAGCTTCGTGAAAGAGTTGAAGTAGGCGCCCCTATAACCTTCGGTAGCGGAAGTGGATCGAACATAAAGCGAAGTACTCTCCGGCTTCTTTATTACGGACCTTAAAACCACCTTTAAAAGGATTCCATTCTTGGAGTGTTTTTCCTTTTTGAATCGAGACTATAAGAGTAAGAAACTCGGCGTAGACTACTGTAGAGAGTGCACTTGTTGGATCGCTTTTGGAAGAAGAGCTTTTTGAATCGAGAGGATATAGGCGCTTGTGTCTAGGTCGGATACGGAGTTAAGAGTACCTTTCCAGCATCTCTTTATTGAGTTCGGCTTGAATCATGTAACGCTCGGCTCCCGAAACCCCCAGGTGTTGTGCTCCGCTCTCTATCGGACCTGTTACCGCTTCTTTTGGAATGATAGAGGTTGTTGCTGCTCTACTCTTTTGTTATACCTTATATTAGGGGCTTGTTGAAATCCATATGCTTTTTAGGGGAAGTGCTGCCGGGTGGTTTGCTCTCTTAACACAAGTGGACAGATCTCTCTAGAATTCGACACTTTCCAACGGAGAGTCTTTCTTCTTTGCCGAATTAAAACCCGGAGAGAATGTGCCCGACCGGAATCTTTTCTTACAGAGAGTGCTATGGTATTGCGTGCCCCGAAACTCTACCTTCAGAGGACCTATTCGGCATATACATTGCTGCTTCCAACAGTACACTCTTGTTTAGGGGTTTTCTCTCCTGTACTACTATACGGAATAGGGTGGTTTATGCCTCTTTCTACAATGAATTGAACTCGCAGGAAAGCATATGCTTCTCGATACACGAGATAACATAGAGAATCCGCGTGCTTTTGACAGGTCTCTCCTTTCTCGTTCGTAAAGCACTCTTCTCTCTTGTTCCGCACCATGGGCGGGTCTCTCTGTTGTGTTACTCACATTTCGTTAGAGCGATCTCTTTCAGGGGCATATCTATCTCTAAGAGAGCGGTTTCTTGATTGGATGGGGGACGCTTTGGGCTCGGGGATTGACTTCGGATCGAACGCAAACGGAGCGCTTACAGATTCTGGTACATGGACAGAAACGCTTTGACACTCGCGGATTCTGTCTTTATGAAATGCAGATACTCTATACTCTATTTGCATATTCGGTTTTCGGGGCGCAGCAAATCCTTAATAGAACACTATCGCTATAATCCGTAGAAAGAGGTATCTTCCAGTGAGTCTAGAGCCAGAATATCGAATCCTTGAATAGCATGCACATTCTGCATTTCCCGAAACTAAATGTGTAACAAGCAAAACACATCCTCCTATAAGAGAATCTTTGGAGAGCAGCACTTCAAGGCAATACGCTCTATACGAGGTGCAGACTTTGGAGAGGTAATCGTATTCATAACAGAACCCGGGTGGGGGGACACTTTCAAGATAGATATACATTCGGTAAGAAAATCCTAATTGTATGAATTCACTACGTGTACGAAAGCTGCTGGGAAGGTGTTACACTCTGGGGCTGCCTTGTCTTCTTCAGCGGGACCTTATGGCTTTGTATCGTCTTGGAAACCTCTATACTAGTGTAAAACAAGTGTCTAAAAAGAAAAAAGGTATATAAACCCTACCCTGCTTCAAGATTGCATATCTCATAACGGGCAGCAGAATGCATTGATTACGCTATTGATTTACTCTCTTACAGAATTGTACAGGGAAATCCTTACTTAATTCTCTATAAGAGATGCCAAATAGACGAACTCAATAAAGAGATGCTGGAAAGGTCTCTCCTCTGAACAACAAGAGTATAACTGCTTGAAGTGGAGCACTACTCGAATCGATAGAACCACCAGGGGACGCAAAATCGGAGATCGTAGCATTGCTTTCAGTCTTGTCAAGTGTACAGACTCTTCAAAAAGTATTTATGAGCCCATAAAGGAACGAGAATCCTCCCACGATTGGTTTGTATGGATTGTTTTCCGGTGTGATACTGGGGTTGACTTACCGGAATTAGACACTTTCTTTGTATAAGATGCTAGCACTTTTCCACTTGAAACTCTGTAGGAGAGGGGCGCCAGCGGCCTATGGATAAGGTTCTATAAACTCGGAAGATCGTTCATCTCTCTTATTGTGTGCTTTGTTGGAAGTCGAAGGTGCTATTGGATCCGCGCGGTATTCCTTGAATCGAGAGTTGAGTCCAGCTGTTCCGACCTCTTTCAAAAGAGAGCTTTCCAGTTGTGTTGGTATTCTTCCATCTCTAAAAAAACGATACATACACCTAGGGGAGGGAGGGCTACATACACGTTTATTACGAAAGTAAGAGAGAAGTGAAAGCGAGTTCTGCTTACGATACTAGACCCGATCGGCGAGTTATGGGTTCTCCGGCCGTACAATCATACGCGATACGGCAACGGCATCAGTCTCTGCGCATCCAAAACACGTAAGTGGAAATACAGAGCTCTTGTTTCCGCTTCCGCTTCCGGTTACTCATAGCGGAGAGTCTACACGTTTGGGTTTCGGGGCAGCGAATAGAGTGCACTTCCACCCATATCTCGCGTCACGTACTAGGGTGGTGCTACCTACTCTGTCTTCCAGGCAATAAGAGTGGGGTGGTATACGCGCAAGCACACACACACACACCCGTTCACCCACTCCGAATACAAGACTCGTAGGGTAGGGTAGACCATCCACTCCGGAGATTTCACTTCGTAATCCCTAAACAATTCTTTTTTGAGTCAATACACACATACAGGTGTTGGGTCCTATTCAGTCCGGATCGAATCGCCTAGCCTTCGCTCTATACTTCTCTCTTCGATCTCAATGAAAGACAGCATTGTTACCTACCTGACTAAAGCCAGTGTTCCGTAATCCCAAGCTCCGGACATCTAGCTCCAGACACCGAATTGTGTGTGCCCGATGGGTCTATACTTCTGTATTTGATCTCGTTGAAAGACAGCATTGTTTTGTAGCTCTACGTACCCCGCGAGCGTCCAACACTGCTTTCGGCGGAATTGCTAAGAGAATCTCCAGTGGTTTGCTGTGCTGTGCTCTCAAAATGTGCCTTGGAGATCCGCTCTATTATGATTTTCCGGGTGGGACTGTCATGGCTTGAAGAGTAACTGCATTGGACCGACCATATCTGAAAGTCTGTCTCGGTATCGCCCGGTACAACTCTTGAACTGCGGAGGTTGCAAGCACAGCGGCAACACAACAAGAGCTAGATGCCGGAACCTCTAGTACTAGTGCTTTCTCTTCTAGAAAAACAAGAGACTGACTATAGGTAGCAGTCATACGCCGGTGCTCAAGAGCTACTCTTTCGATCTCGTTGAAATCCATATGCTTTTTCTTTCTGACTCCCGATTCCATTTCATAGGCTCCGCTGTCAGAAGAGTCTCCGCTGCATAGTCTCGTACGTTCACCCACTCCGGATACAAGTACCGTCCATTCCCATACGGTTTCCCCCAGCCGTATCACCCGAAGCCTTCCCCAAAGCTCCGGTAGTACACCTGTCATGCTGTTACACCGTATTCCGGGCACACTCAACAATGTGAAAGAACACGCTAATTACACATGAAATGGTAACTGAAAGCTACTTGACACATTACATGGTAACAGAAAGCTCAGTAATGACACATGACATGGTAACTGAAGAGCCCGGAGCGTAACCCGGAGAAATCGCTACCCTGTTTCCAGTACTGTCCAGTATGCTACTGTCCTGTCCTTTCCAGTACTGTCCTGTATGCTACTGTCCAGTCCAGATACCGAGCCTTTCTCTCGTTAAGTGCTTTCAGTCTTGTTACGGCCGGCAATGCTTTCAGAGCTCTTGTGTCTGTACTCTTTTCATTTCACGAAAGGGTAGGACATCCAACAACCATACCGGACCAATGGCTCGACCCAATCCCATTGTTGGGCAGCACTAGCACACTCAACAACAGTTGTACACATTCCAAGAGAATACGGATCCGCTAGCTCTATAGGCTCGGGCTGGATGGCGCTTCCGCTCTTGCTTCTGTATTGTCTGTCGACTCCGTCCAAACTCTACTGAAAGAGCTCTTCGGAAAAGCCTTTTCCACACCGTCTACGTTATAAAGTGTGTGGTGCCCGGCAGTGCATCCCGCCTGGGGCCGTGTACTTTCTGGCTTAGGGTTTCGGATGGGTAGTCTTTCTGCAGAGTATAGACAACAGTGCTCCTTAGATACTCTGGAAAAGCCCACTCATGTTTCCACTCCATTTTCCTTAAGCAGATGTCTCGCGTCAGGATCCTTGGCTCAAACCGAATAACAACGTTATGGAAGTCCCTGGATCGTCTGCTGAAATACGAGTCGTACCCAAGATGCTAGTCGAGGAGCGAAATGGCACATTGGCTATGGAGATTCCGCGCGCCAATTCATACATTTCGGGGGTTCGAAAGGAAAGTGCTTTCTCTAACTCTCTATAACTCTAATGAAGTCAGAGAAGACGGATATGTAAGTAACACACGAAACAACTCTCCGTCCGAGGGCATGGAATGTATCATGTTTCGGTAAGAATCTCGAAAGTAATGTATCTGTTAGATGCGGAAATCCGGGAGCACTCTCTACTCTGCTCTTGGGACACGGAGTTTTGCCCCGAACTGGAAGAGCATTTCGAGCTATTCGAACAGATGATAGGGTTCCATGTTACTATTGTATCTTCGGCCAACACACAACCACAATATGAGACTTTACCACCGTGGAGCGGCTTGCAAAAAGAGGCATCGGGAACAAGAGCTCATGTCGGAGCGACGAAATAGACGAGATCAAACACGTAGATTGCTCGCGGCAAAATATGAATTGAGACGAAAGCTGTGTAAAGCCGTATGTACAGAATACAGAGTCCTCCCTGAGATGCGGGACAAACATCGTATTACGTTGTCCCAGTTGCCCAGACAGAGTGCCTGTGTTAGAGTCAGAAACCGATGTATTTCCACGGGTCGCCCTCGTGCCGTATATGAGTGCTTTCGAATGTCTCGTATCGTATTTCGTGTCTTAGCATCTCGAGGTCCTTTGATGGGCATCAAGAAATCCTCTTGGTAACCTTGGGATTGGACACCCAGCAACGGTAACGAGATAGATGTCACGGGAATACCGTATACGGGAACTGAATAGGCTTTCGAAAAACGATCTGCAGCGGGGAACACACAGAACGCCTAAACGCAACCCGGAGAGCCACCCATAGCACAATGTGTTTTAAAGAGACTGTCCAGTCCAATACCAATAATATATCCTTTCGGCCTCGTGAAAGCGGAAGCACACAGTAATTGCGGGTACCGAGAGTCTGAGCTCCCTCGATTCCAACTGTGCCGAGACCAGGCCCATCGCAGTGGCACAGCAGAGAGTCATGCATTTCCCTTGGAAGGAAACACTCTTTGGATCCCCTGTTGTTAGCAGCTTCGCTTTCAAACGACGTATACGCAACACACAGAAGAGCCCGGCCCGGATTTTCCATTGGAAGTCTGGCAACTCGATCGGTGGCGCACAGGTAAAGTGAGACAACACAGTGTCCCTCCGAGAGATGAGCATCTCTTACAGGCCCCCATCTCATGTAGTGAACGAAGGATATGCTTTCAGTGTGCTTTCTGGAAGACTCGACTCGGACTCGGATGTCATTGGAATGCCAGCAGGCACATACCTTTGGATGCATTTGTAAGACAGGACTGTGTAGGCACTTCTCTTAGGGGCTGTGGAATACGTTTGGTAAAACGGTACGGGATATCTATCTTCACGCGATGTGAGACATGCACTGCACTGCACACGCTAAAGCACACGTATCGAGCACCTCTAGAAACCCTTTGAGAGCTCCCCTCCAGCATACACTTGAGTTTCCATGTCTGTCAAGAGAAATGGTTCTAGATACCTCGTCGGCCACCGCTAAGCGATCTCCAGCGCATTTCCGGCATACGCAGCAAACCGTATTCCACTTTCAGGCGTTCTCGGAAACCCGGTTAACGACTCGCAAATTCCCTTGAATCAGACCTAAGGGAGTACTACTACGGTCCAGATAGACCTCCCAGCCATGACAGTCCCAGCCATCCGACTACAGACTCGAAGAGTAATGGAGCACCACAGATTCATAGAAACATGGGGCTTGCTATTGAGCTTACAGACAGAATGCACGCTACAGAAAGGAGGGTAGTAACTGCTGAAGAGAGCTCTTCGACAAATGGTATCAAGAGCATCTCTGTACATAACCGGTGTTGCCCTACGCTTTATGGTTCGAGGGCCCGTTGGTCCATCATCCATTTCAGTACTCTACTCTTTGGACGGAGCCGCATGCGGGGATACCCGCACGTACGGTTCCTTTGAGAAGGGTGTGAACCCAAACCTATCCGTCCCGACGAGCGGTCCAAGGAGCTGCATCCCTACTCACCTGGTCCATGCACATCGCTCTCTCCAGGAGGTTGGCCGCCTATCCTAGAAATGCCTATGTCAACCAATATTCCCCCGGGCTCGCTCTGGTTTAGTCTCAAGGTACTCTTGTTTCTATTTCTATTTATATGGGTCCGTGCAGCATTTCCACGATATCGTTATGATCAATTAATGGGACTTGGCCGGAAGGTGTTCTTGCCTCTCTCATTAGCTCGGGTAGTCTCCGTTGCCGGTGTTTTAGTAACCTTTCAATGGCTCCCATAATCGAATTCCGGGTATTCTGCTTCTGCTGTGCTCGGAATTCTCTTTGGAAAGCGGGCTAGTCCCCGAAAATGCCCATAGGTTTGGGTGGGCTCGATCTGTTTTCGAGAAAAGGTCCCGTTTCTTTCCATCTGGGATTGTCTGCCAGGCCAGATCTCTTCAGAGAATACAAAATCGAAAACGTACACTGTAGTTCCAGCGGAAATACTCTTCTTAATTCTACCACTGCTACTAGGAGTTGCCTTTTTAGTGCTCGCGGAGCGTAAAGTAATGGCTTTTGTGCAACGTCGAAAGGGTCCGGATGTTGTTGGCTCGTTCGGATTGTTACAACCGATAGCAGATGGTGTGAAATTGCTGCTAAAAGAACCTATTTCACCAAGTAGTGCGAATGTCTCCCTGTTTCGAATGGCTCCAGTGGCCACATTTCTGTTAAGTCTGGTCGCCCGGGCCGTTGTACCTTTTTATTATTATATGGTATTGTCAGATCTGAACATAGGGCTACTTTATTTGTTTGCAATCTCTTCGCTAGGAGTTTATGGAATTATTCTGGCAGGTCGGTCTAGTAATAAGGGGGCGGCCGTTCGGTCGCCTATGAGACTCTCTTGTGCTTGCCTATGGGGTTGAAGCAGGTGGTGTTGAACGATCTACTCTACACAGGTGTGACGGGGCTACACATTTTATGGAGCGATACGGTTCCGGTAAAAACAAGGGGGTATCAAACCTCGGCCGGGATCGAGTGGAAGTCATACACAGATGCACGGACTCCGAAGAGAGCAGCTTCCAAGCCCAACAAATACGCTAGTCCCGGAGGTCCCGTAACGTACAGTGAACGTCTCTCTTAAGAGTGTGAAGAGCTGGCAGGCATCGCACTCACTTTAAGAAAAAGAGGTATTGAGTATCAACGCTACTGGAGGGACTTTAATGGAGTCTGAGAGGTGTGTTGCCACCCAAGGTGTTCCGCTGTCTCTATCTTATCTGTCCGCGGCAGCAATTCGGAAGTGTCTTTGCATCAACTACGCGGGTTGGACTTGACTGGCATTCTTTAAGTTAGAGTTAAGGGGAACGCAATACAGCACTGGTGCGATTCTCGCAGCCAATCCATTCTCTTATAAGACAGAACTACTATGAGTTATGACTGCACTGAGTTATTACTGCACTGAGTTATGCACCTTTTTCCAGAGACCTATTGCGTATTGTCCGGGATACGGGCCCTTGTCGAATCCGAAAGCAGCATGCCGCAACCACTGGATGGTCTAGGAAATGTCGGGGGAAGTACTACCCATGGTGAACCTCTCCTTGTGATCGGGAGGAAGAGATGCCGGGCGGAAGTACCGAATCGGAGTTCCCTTAGGTAGCCACCGACCAAAAGAGTGCTCCTTACACTTCCGTGCTTGGAACAGCGCTTTCGCAAAGAGGTAACAGGTTGTTCTCTGCCTGAACTGGGATCGCTCGCCTGCTAGGTAAGATTGGGAGCGACTGTGTTTGAGAACATATGACCTTACTGGGTTGGGGGACACGGGGCGGAACGACCTCTCGATCTACTGCATTCCCGAAAGACAGGTCCGGAAAGGTGCAACCTCTTATAGGGGCAGCTAGCCACCAGGAGATCTCCTTGGACGTTGTCTGGGCCAAGAGCCATAGGAGAGTTGCGGTTGCCATTCTGTATAGTATAGTGTTGATACCGGCACCCAGCTAGATAGGATGGATTCAGCTGGTAGTGAGAGTCCTCTGAGTACCAGCATAATACCATCTTGTATTGCTATCCCTATGCTGCGGGAAAGGACTCTGTCTCCCTACGCGCCAGCAAAGCCAGAAAGCATTCCAATCTCTACTCTTCTTCTGGAAAAACGGATAAGTCCGACGTCATAGGCGCAGTGCGGAGCGGAATGGAGTGTATTGAGAGCTGCTTTCGAATACGGGAACACATACAAAAAAGGGAAGCAATCCATCTTTTGGAGATCGCTTTAAGAGCTCTGGTGCTGCCCACTCTCTTTCCGTAAATGTGTCTCAGCATCATGCTAGGTGTGCGTCTTCGACTCTTACACGCGGTTGGACAAATTGTGCTGCCGATCGGGACACCGTATCCAATCCGTGAAGTCACCGGAATAGCATGTCGGGAAGCAAGCCCTTATTTAGGTATCCCGCCGCAAGGGTTTCGGAATGGTCGAATAAGGACAATTGAAAGACATCGTCATGCTGTTAGGTACTCTTTTTAGGAGTTCGGCAACGAGGATCTGGGGAAAGCTTCTTAAAGAGCTCTTTAATTAGAGTTTGGACAGTACAGTACTGGAATGGACACAACAACCCGGAGCTAACAAACTGGGCGCACGGACTTTCCGCTTAGGTACCTCGCTGACTTAGCTCTTTTTAAAGCATACAGATCTGACTCTACTCTAAGATGCTGTGCCACGAGATCCGAGATGCTCTTGCTACGTTGCTTTGTGCAAGCAATTCCATTATCGTTCCGTGTATATGAGTCGGATTTCCGGTGTGTGTAGTCCCGCCCCATAGCACTTTCGAAACGGCACGCGAAAGCAGTCATGTATCCGATATCCGAGTTTCGGAGGACAGAATAGAAGACTGAAAGCAACCCGCGGGTGACAGCAAAGTGTAACTCACAGAGGTACAGTGTGTACAAAACGACTGCAATCAGAGAAGTCAATAGTGCTGCTGCCAAGAGTAAGAGCTGTATCTGTTGTTCTGTAACGATATAAATCCACCGTCCAGACGCCCCAAAGAAAGCTGTTCCTTCGGGTCACGCCGGCAACGGCTGGGATTGGTCTTCGTGCAAGTAGCAGGTACGCGCTCCAACTCTAGCAGCGTACTAACGATACTCTATTTCATATAGAGATTATAAAGGTGGCTTTAAGTCTACTTTTATAATTGATTTAGTGTTCAGTGTACCCCGAGATAGGTGCTTTTTATAATCGAATCGGATGGATGCCCGGGCATTGAGATGGAAGGACGCTTTCAAAGGCGAAAGGCCATGGGGAGATACCGTCTGGGATCCATGGATCTCCGATCGGGACACCTTATCCAAGCTCCGTGGCAAGCTCTGCGCTATTTGGAGTTGAAAAACGTAGCGAACTGAAACATCTTAGTAGCTAAAGGAAGGGAAATCAACCGAGACCC
>JAKCVP010000378.1:0-30000 GCA_023512835.1 Taxillus chinensis | reverse complement strand
CAATTCCAAAAGAGAGCAGTCCCCTTTCAGTCTGTCTTTGGCCGCCTCCCTCTCCTACTATGATATAAAAGAGAGCTCAAAACCATTCTGTCTAGAAACGCTTTGGGGTTCCGGTACCGGTATTGGATGTCCGAAGGGAAAGCATGCCTTGTTGTGGAAATGAAAACGCGTACGAAAGTAGCCCCGTTTTTAGCGAGTCGAGGAGTTAGGCACGGAAAAAGGAGATGTGAATCCGAAGAGAAGGCGTAAAGTAGACAGTAGAGTTGCTGGATAGAACTACTAGAGAGGAACAACTGGGGAGAAAGTGATACTATTGTGTCCCCGGCCGGACCCTATCTCACTTTTTCGATTTTTAAGAGAGCAGACAGGGTTAAGGACTAGCAGCTCTTTCTCTAAACACTCAACAACAGACTCGACGAGAGCGATATCCGGATCCGGTTGCTTTATGTTCCATCTCGAAAGACATCTAGTAAAGTAGCGTACAGTCTTTTCTTGAGTGACTCTACTAGTGTAATCGGAAGCTATTCGCATTCTGCATTCTCTTCTCTGTAAATCTCCGGACATTGTGGGCACTCGGGGGTGTGGCACTTGTTTCATTAGAGTCTATGCCAGCAGAAAGAGCTCTTGAAAAGAGAGGGTAATCTCTTAAGGGAACCAAAAGTCGCTAGGGTTATAGAGTTGGATGTAACTGACCGTGACTTTAGTTCATGGAAAGCGAGGCATCTGCCCGGTATAGACAAGAAAGTAACCGACTTTCACATAGCTCCTTGTATTCTTTTCAACTCATAAGAGAGCAGATATTCTAACCGCCCCACTTCTCTAAGCTATAAATCCGGAACGAGATTAGGACGCGAGAACAACCATAGGATTCTCTTTTCTTTATGGAATGTTTTTAGGTTGTTTAGCTCCGACTTCAAGTCTTCTTTTCAACTCATAAGAGAGCAGCAGAGAGTTTCTTTTCCAGGAAGCGTATTTCTTAAAAAACCGTACGAGGGGCGGCGCGTGTTCCAACTCTATTATACATGCAAAGGCTCGAGAAATATAGGTTATGAGAGCGCTTTCAGACCTCTCTTTTACTTTCCGACGTTCCAAGAAGAGAGATTTCCGTTGCTTAAGTAAGATGGATCGCCTACGCGCAAGGTACTCTCGCATACAAAATTGAGATACCCTCTGAGCAAAGACACTATACTAGACTCTTTTGCCTTCGGTTGAACACACTCTCCATTTCCAAGAGAAGAGAGGTCTCTCCTTTTAGAGTTCCAATAAGAATATATAATAGTAGTTATCGATTGATGCATGATGATACTGTACCAGGTTGCCCCATGAGTGAGATAGATATCCGTATATTCCCTTAACTCTCGAGTCGCGTTTCCGGCATTTCTTATTTCTAGGAGTGAGCCGCCCAGTATCCACGGAGCATTCGAACATCCGGAGTCAAACATGTAAAGCCAAAACATTGCTAGTTGGATTACGAACTGTAAGTGCCATTCCAGATTCTCTTATCTTATAGAGTAACAAGTGAGTGTTTTTCTTTCGATGATACGACTCAAAAGCACCGGAGTGAAAGACTTTCTCTCGAGCCTTTGCATGTATATCTATAGGTTTCATGCAGGCGGAGAGGGTACTCTATAGTTTTGTGGAAGACTACTCTCTTTTCGGATACTTGAACACATGGATTTCGAACATGAACGTGCGTTGAGAAGTCCAGGAAGGAGATCGACAACATGGCTTGCGCATTGCAACTGCTCTCTTATGAGTTGAAAAGAAGACTTGAAGTCGGAGCTCCAGTAGGAAACTCTTTTGTTGTCTGGCAACGTTAGTAGCTCGTAGAAAACAACTAGGGTAACTAGGGTAGGGAGCGTAAGCGAGGGCATTCAATCAGACACGACATGATAAGCTATAGTTCCGAAACAACAGCACTTACCAAACCCGTGGGAAGGGAAGAGTACTGTGCAAACACTCTTACTCTGGGCCTAGGCGATGTTCTGAGAGCATACGGAAGCCTAAATCTTGTATCCTAAACAAAAGTGCTTCGTCCAAGACAAGAGAGGGAATAACGCCTCTTTGTTGCTGCTCTCTTGTTAGAATGACAATCTTGCAGTGAAGAGAAAGTTACCTTTGAATTTCATGAGTAGACGGAGCTCAGTGTTGGAAAACAGTTCTCAAGTTCTCTTAAACAAGAGTTGGCAGCATTGACTAGAGCTATCTTTCAGGTATAGACAATACAGATATGGAATATCTATCCTGTTTCCAGTACTGTCCTGTCCATTCTGTACTGATAGAGCTCTTATAGAACTACTCTAGAGAGAAGAGAGAGTTCGGTATACTGTGTTGAGTTACACTCAACCATAAGAGAGACAGTGTTTCGACAGATCGCAGAGATGTCAAGCTCTTGAAAGACAGAGAGAGTACTCTCAGCGGAGAGATCTTGTACAGTACACTTTAGAGTACAGAGTCTTGTCTGCTCTCTAGAGTAGTCTACTTCGAGCAGAGTGTAACGCATATGAGACCCCGTGGCTTGCATGGCACCTTTCGGGGGCACCTAATAAGTCTTGTTCCGAACAGACACAATACAGCACAAAAGCGCATAGCGAATAGCAGTAGTTCTCTCTCGATTCGAGACTGGTAGTTCTGAGCTCCGGTGTATGTTGGTATTGTCCGGTCGGCTTGCTGGGGTACGCTGGGTTGGAAAGACTCGGGTAAGCACCCATTCCAGAGTACGAATACACTCGGAGAGCTCCACCAACGCCTATGAACTGCACATAAAGACTTAAAGACAGACTGAAAGCGTACGGGAATGTCTTATGCGGGTATTCGCAGAAACAAGTAAGACAGCAACCGGGGGCCGGCCAGACTCTCTGCTCTCTCCAAAGAGTCCCGAACAAGTCACAGTAACAGTCACACCATATCCCGGCCTGTATGATGCTATTGATACCATTTGACGAAGTAACAAATAGACAATCTGCTATGGCTACTGAAAGACTGAAAGCACACCGGAAGTAACACTGGGTATACGACTCATAGTCGATAAGAAGTGCTTGCTCTTCGGAAAGATTGGTTTCTATCCCCCGGGCTTGGACCATGTCTCCCGAACACTCTCAGTACATATGGCGCCAGACTCCCACGTATCGAGGTCGGAATGGTTTCGGGTGTGTGCACGTCTAACCGAGTGCCCGGGCATTGAGAGATGCTTGAATGCTTCCGGTAGGTAGCACTGGCAGTATTGGTGTAACCAATATCAATAAGTGTATCCCGGGGCCCGGATGAGTTGGGTTCAGAGACGCACCAAGTGCTTGTTTGGAAGATGGTTGCATTGCCAGCAAGCAATATCGACAGATTGCAAGAGATATGGTTCGAGTTATGCTTATAGCACTCTCACTCTCTTGTCATCAATCCAGTTAAACAAGTAACTCTTCCGGGAATGTCATCTTTGCAGTGCTTCAGTCCCTCTTACGAGATGCCGCAAATCCATCTGTCCCGTAATAGAGCGTTACGCCACTCATCCGATTTCAGTATTCTAAAAGAGAAGAGAGTCGACAGACACTTTTGGAAAACGTTAACCACTCGGCGAAGGGGCCCTGTGGACACACCCGATTCGAAAAGAGAGCACTCTTAACACTACCGATATCGATCAATTAAGAGCTGCGGGAAGGCATAATGGAGAAAACGCAGTTCAAAGAATGACATAATCGGAGAAAAAGGAAGCCTCAAAACGAAGCAAATCGTGCAACAGCGGAATCTCTTAGGGAAACCGCGGAAAGTCCGTGCGCCCAGTTTGTGCTATCCGGGTTGTTGTGTCCATTCTGTACTGATAGAGCTCTAGCAAAAGGGTATACGGGACGGGCAGCCCAATCTATTTCAGACAGGAAATGGAGGGGAAAGAGCTCTGTTTTCGAGTGTTTCAGAGTTCGGGCCCGTAATACCTGTCTTTTCTCCTGCGTGTTGCTTGTCTATTCCGAAAAGTCGAGTAAGCAAGCCTCTCTTTCAAGTAGTCATCCCAATCCAGAAAGAGACCGGCCGAATCTTGTCTCCCTTCCGTTACTCCGAGTCGTGTACAGACCCGAGAGCCATAACCCGGTCCGCCCCCGCGCTCCCTATTGTATATTTCTTTACGTATTTACAGTTACACTTGACTCTATTTGTGTGACTTGCCAAGCAAGCAAGAGCAGAATGACAGGAAACCACCCGTCTCTTACCCGACTGAAAGCCACCATACAGAGTGCACAGCCCGAGCAGCCCAATCTCTCCTATAATGTGTTTTAAAGTTCTGGTAGCAAGCAGAATAGAATACAGTTCTTTGTACGACGTGTACGTTTTCGAAAGAGAAAAGAGAGCGATAGCTGCACCCGAAAGCCGACAAGAGTTGCTTTGAAGTCAGAGATTTCCTACCCACTCCAATTCCGAAGTGAAGAGAGCTAGGACTCTTAGCAGCCAGCAATTCGATAGTGTGAGCACGCTTCTCCGATTGGAATGACACCGAAGGGAGACACGGCTGCCTATTCTTGAAATGGATACGCCGGACCCACCTACCCACTCTTCCAGGTACGACGGTGTTATTCATGATATGTATGATATTCCCTCTGAAAAAGGAATGCCATGCTCTCTGGGAAGTACTTCTAGTGTTGCGGAGAGCGCTCCCTTAAGGCCCGGTCCCGTACTCTCTCCTCTCCTTGTGCACTTTTAGTTTCATATGTCTGTTGTCATTCTGCCGTGTTCGATTCGACTCTATGTTAGATTTCTTTGAATTCGATTCCGATCTACTGGGTCTTATTCTGTGTCCCGTGCTAGGCAGCATTACTCCTCTTTTCATTCCTAATTCAAGAAAACGACCGATACGAGGGATTGGTCTTTGCGCCTCTCTGCTTACTTTTTTGTATCCCCCTGTTCCTCGGATACAATTCGATCCTTCTACGGCCAAATCTCAATTTGTGGAAAGCCTTCGATGGCTGCCTTTTGAAAACATGACATGTTATTGGGGTATAGACGGTATCTCTTTATTCTTCTTGATATTGACCACATTTCTGATCCCTATGTGCATTTTAGTGGGTTGGTCTGGTATTAGCAGTTTTGGGAAAGAGTATCTTACAGCATCTTTAGTTAGTGAAGTGATCTTGATCGCCGTGTTCTGCATGCTGGATCCTATACTATTCTATGTTCTTCCCGAAAGCGTTCCAATCCCTATGTTGTGCGGAGCTGAGCATCTGAATTTCGCTGGGATAGAGTTTCCTCTTCCGGGGCCTTTTGAAGTAAACCCCCTACGGGCGGTCTCTTCTCTTATAGAGAGTTCCGCGAAGCTTTCGGGAATCGGGGTAGTCTAGTGTTTCCGCAGAGTGTTTCCGAACCCTAAGAAAAGCTCTCTTTCTGAAACTCTTGTTCGGGGAGGGTACCGTAGTGGGTAAACCGCCGACTCGGGTCTTGTTTGGATATGCAGGAAGGGGTGCTCCTAGGTGTTTTGTTTGAGTTGAGAGGTTAGGGGGGTGTGGAAACACTAGCGCGAATTCGGGTAACGGCTACAAGGGATATGGAATGGAAACAGTCTCTGGGAAGGACGTAAACTCGTAAACCGGGATACTCGTCCTGGTCTGTGTTGTGTTTGCAGCCCCGAAACCGGGTGGGTACCTCGCTGACTTGAGCTCTCTATGGGTGAGAAGACCTGAAGTTGCTGTCTAAAAAGGGGAGGATCGACCCGTTCCGTACTATTCATATCATAAAGAAAAGAGAATACGGGTATAGATATACATATTTCCGGCCTCTGTAACACCTGTGTAGAGCTGAAAGGCGGAACGCCGACTACGTGCTCTTCTTTCTCTTTCATGGTTAGACTGGTCCATAAAGAAAAGAGTTCCACACCTTTTTGCTCCTTATAAGACAGAGTGATTACGCGTGCCGAACCGCCATAGATGCTGGAAGCACTCTTAGCTGGGCCCAAGCGGAAACAGTGCTCTCTCTCTTGTTCCGGCCGGCTTACTCTTTCAACAGATTTACTTCTTTAGCGTAACCCGACATCGACTCATTTGCTACTCTCCCAATCCTTAAACTCTTTTCTTTATGATATGAATAGTAGTTTTCCGACTGTAAAGCAAGAGTGAGACAGGTTCGAGTCTACACGATTTGTTGATACACTTCCAAAAAGCAAAGTGACACATCCTCTTAGAGTCCAGGCAGCGATACATGTCGAAGAGTGTTCGAAAGGCGTATCTTTGGACGGAGCCGTATGCGGGGATACCCGCACGTACGGTTCCTTTGAGAAGGGAGTGGCTACCTACTGGAGCTCCGACTTCAAGTCTCTTCTTTTCAACTGCGGGAAATTGTGGGGTCACCCCTCACTCTACCATTATAATTGGGGTCTGGGGTTCGAGAAAAAGAAAGATCCAGGCGGCATATCAGTTTTTCCTGTATACTTTACTAGGATCTGTGTTTATGCTCTTAGCAATTCTGTTGATTCTTCTCCAAACAGGTACCACCGATTTACAACTCTTATTAACAAGTGAATTTAGTGAGCGGCGCCAACTCTTTCTATGGATTGCTTCTTTCGCGTCTTTCGCCGTCAAAGTTCCCATGGTACCAGTGCATATTTGGTTACCCGAAGCTCATGTAGAGGCACCTACGGCAGGATCAGTCCTATTGGCTGGAATTCTTTTAAAATTGGGCACCTACGGGTTTTTAAGATTTTCCATACCCATGTTTCCCGAAGCGACACTTCGTTCCACTCCTTTCATTTATACTCCAAGCGCGATTGCTATACTATATACTTCCTCGACCACTTCAAGACAGATCGATCTTAAGAAGATCATTGCTTACTCCTCCGTAGCCCATATGAATCTTGTGACTATTGGTATGTTTAGTCGGGCGGCGGCCGTTCTTAGGATACCTATTGGAAGAGTTATGGAAACAATATGGAAATAACACATGTTCCGGGCGTTCGACCCATCAACCCACTAGAAATTGGGGAGAAAACACAGCATGTCGCAACAAACAACTCTGAAAAAGGGTACTTTTATGTTAATAACACAACTTTAGGCCCGAACGAAAACGAATAAGAGCGCGAGCGACTCTCTTTTCCAATCATAGCAGAGTTTCCAGTAAACCCTAAGAAAGCACTTTCTCTTTCCGACTCCAGTAGTGCTTCAGTCGACGCATGTACTGTCCCGATTCGAGCGTCCAAACCATAAGAGAGATACGACCCTATCGTCCGAAGAGCACGTAAAGCGATGAGTTGAGCCTGCGCTGGCGAACCTATGTGTTTTTGAACCATACTGCTTCCAACAGAACCCTTTTCATTCAAGCCTGTCCGAAAAGAGAGCTCTTCTTAGGGTTCCCCCGCTGTTTACTCGGGGACCGAGTGGTAAGGCATTCTCTAAAGGGGCACGGATCACTCATTATGCCATTGGGGACAGGTGCACGAACGACAACTCCAAACGTAATCTCCGATCCAAGACTACTTTAGGTGGAACCCGCGAGATCCAGCGTGTGCCAAGAGTTTTCCCGGTCTAAAGAGAAACGCTTTCTATAGGGGAGAAGAGAATGGGTACGCTGTGCCGTGGGGCAGTTTCGGGAACTTAAGCGATTCTTACAGGTGGATCGAGTCCCACTAACGCTTGTATCTCCATCTCTCGTCGTATACATATAAACGTTTCGCCTTTAACCTAACTCTTTGTAATCCGGCCGGTATCCGCTCCCGCCTCAAAACAAGTATTATAGTATAGTTATATAGAATGTTATGCTGCTCTTCTCTCTGACCTGAAAGTGACTCTTACAAGAAAGCAAACCACTACACTTATGCTCTGAACTGCTGTCTAACCCATGGGTCGGGCACAGGCATCTCCAACATATCTGCTTTGAGTCTGCTGCTCGAGTTCAGTGACTGGATTTCAGTAGTTACTTTGCTCATCTCCAATGTGTGCTATCTCTGGTATTCTCGTGTTCCGCAATGGAACGTCACGCATCTCTGTGCAGACTGTGTCAGTCATAGAGTGTGCAACTCTGTATGGTGGCTTTCAGTCGGGTAAGCGTACCTGGACCTGTTGTGCGCACAACCCCGGTTACTGGCATTCTCTCCCGAGATCGTGTTTGAGCTGCCTGGGCTACCACGATACAGACTGTAGTGTACTACTTTTCGCTTACGAAACACAAGCGCTCGGGGTTCTAAACGACAGTAAGAGAATCCGGTCGGCTTTAGAATGCCAAGTGGACATACTGTGTCTTTGGCATGGTGCCTTTCGTGCTCTTTCAGTGCAGTGAAAAGGTGGTTTGCTTTCAGTCTTTCAGTCTGTGTGCAATGTCTCGGCATACTGTGTCTTTGGAGTGGAGTGGAATGGTTGTCTGTTTAAGGCTTGTCAGGCGTAACAGATTGCACAGAGTACTGCTCCATCCACTATAGATATCCGGTAGTCAGAGTGGAAACAGTATGCGTACGCTCTGTTGGAAGTGTTATGGGCCGACAGCGGAATGCTTCGTAGACCAGAATCCCTGGGTGTGGGCAATCAAAACGGCATCCGGAGCTTGCAGCGAACTTGCTTTCAGTCTTTCAGTCTGTCTTTGGATGAACTGACTTCGGAACAGAGAATCGAGAGTGTGCTTCTAGAGCTTTGTGCCCTAAGGCCTGGTTGTACACTCTCCGTTCGGTGTTTTAACTCTTGGGTGTGCTTGAGACACACGTACTTGACGCTCTCTCTCTTACACCTCCGGTTGGTCAGGTGACGACAAGTCTTGTTGGAGGCAAGCCATTCTCTGGGTGGACCAGAAAGCTGGGTGGTTGGGCTATAGTCCGCTTTTTGCGCGAGTAACCTCTACGGCTCCGCTGGACGACCCGCCAACACTCGTTCCAATAGAGGCCGTTTGTGATGGTTCCCAAGGATCCAATACCACACTTAGGTCTACGTTGCCACATTGTGCTATGGCAGAAGTTCGGCCTGCTTTGTTGGAGAGTTAGGGTGTCTTACGAATATTCCAAAAGTCTACTCCGGGCCCTATGGTTGTCTCAAGCAGCGCTACCCGGTTCTACTTGACTAAGAAGCGCTCGTCCGAGTGTGCTTTAACTCTTTTACGGACAGACAGAAAACAAGGCACCCCGCCTCATGAGTCGAATCAGGGGCCCCAAGGCTGAAAGGCGGAACGCCGACTACGTGCTCTTCTTTCTTTCGGTTTCATGGTTAGACTGGCTCCCAAAGCAAAAGCGTAAGCAACTCGGTGCTCTTTTGGCTTCCCTAAACTCTTTAGATCTATACATAAAGAAATAAGGTAGGTAAATATACCCTTTCCGTCAGAATGAGTCCCTTGGGACATGGGCTTCTTCCGCCAACAGTGAACGATGCAGGATCACATCCCGCGCATATTCTACATTATAGCCTGCAACTGATTCCGCTTCCGCTTCTGGGAGATCAAACGGAGCTCGATTCGTTTCTGCGAGACGAGAAATGAAGAACATTACCAATACAGGGAACAAGGGAATACCGGACCATATCTGCTTTTGCGCCATGACAATCTCACTCGAATTACGGGGACCTACACATATTAGTACAGTATACCGGACCGGCCAGAACCACACGTGCCAGTTTCCCAGCATGTGGCTCGTCCTTGTTGCGGCTATCCTTTCCGAGGCGAAAGCAAACCACACAGAATTCCAATAGCGACCTAGACACATATGGAATAGGGTAGTGTGCCATGCATTTCCCCACAGAGAATTCGGCGAGTTCGCTTTCTGGATTGGATGTTGGGTACCCCAGTACGGCATGATATGGCCGGCTTCACGCTCTTGAGGTATCTCTCCACTCTCTAGAGAGCTGTGTTATGCATTTGTTGGGCCGCCCATTCCCAATTCTTGTTGCCCGGCGGATATCCTGTATTCCAAAGCTCTTGAGAGTGTGTCGAGTATAGAATGGTTATGCGGCTTTTTCGGGAGTCCCGGCCGGCCTATTACCGTCCCGATCTCTCCACTCTCCGGATTGCGATACGCGTTTTAGTCCATGCAAGGCGGCAGCACTTTCAGGTCAGAGAGTCCCGGCCGGCCGTAAAGCGTTTTCACTTGTGTTGCTATCTTTATTAGATGTGCTTGAAGCTCTACCCTTTCTGCCAATCCTAGAAGAGAGACTGAAAGCGTACGGTGCTTTTTGCATCCTTAAAGAGAGTATACCTTTCCGCGCCCCGAGCTCTTTCTTCCATCTCCTAAAGCCCTTTCATCTGCTTTCTTGGAATTCCTTAACAGCGGGCGGCATCGTAGCCCAGGTTTTCCCGTAGTACTATGGCCGATCTGTCACCCAAAATCCGATCAGCGCTTTCGCTAGGTGCAGACTCTCCATTTAGTCCATTCTCTTTGAATTCGGGTAACGGCTGCATTGATTGAAGTGCCCATCAGATTCGGTCGGACCGCCCCACTTCTGAAAGCATTTCTTCTGACCTCCTAGTTGGGTGATCCCTTGCTCCGTTCGGTGTGTCTGCTCGTCGTGTAGGCCTTCTTCTTGCTTCTGTTTCACCTACGGTATGGTTGTTCTAGCACCTGGATAGTACCTGGACCCTTGTGCTTCGCCTCATAGAAAGCTGCCCTATTACTCGAGAGAGAACCCAACATCCAATCCAGAAAGCATAGCCTTGCGACGCGCGGACATTCCCCATGCTGCGGTTCCCTCCGGTCCGTTCCCGGGTTGGGTTAGGGGTGCATCCGTCAGGCGAATTCGCTTACCTTCGGATCCAAACGCCCCAACATAACAAGGCGCACAATAAGAATAAGACCTATAGAGACTTCATAAGGGACCATTTGAGCTGCAGATCGTAACGCTCCTAGAAAGGCATATTTCGAATATAGACCCAACAATCCACTAGTGGATCACTCTCTTAAGAACCGTACGAGCACGTATACCACCCCACCGCGCTTACGGCTCTAAACATCCCACTGGCCGGCCGTACCCTCCCGTTCGGGGTCTTTCAGTGCAGTGAAAAGGTGGTTTGCTTTCGGTGAGTGAGATAGAGAGGTCTGTTGGAATAGGGTTGCTTATTGGGTTCGGATCAGATAACACAGAGACGGAACGGACTATCGGATACGATTACGAAAAAGGGCGAAGCTACCTGTCGAGAAAGAAAGCTCTCTCCGAGCGTAACGTTGGTGGCGGGAGCAGAGCTTCAAGCACATCTAATAAAGATAGCAACACAAGTGAAAACGCTGGCAGCTGTGGCTTGCTCCATCCAGTCCATATCCGCTATGATGGTCGGATTCCCTGTGTTCTGGAAGTGCCCACTCTAGGCTTCGGTCTTTCTCCAGGGCGCGTCGAATTCGTGTAGTCTGCGTATGGGTTGATAGGCTCCTTCCACTTGGTAGAGTGTGTACTATGAGCCCTCTTGCCCACGCATCTAACCCCCGCGTGGTTCACCGGTTCCACCCCTTCTTTTGGAGCGGAGCATAGTGCTTTAGGTTACGCTTTGTGTGTCAGAACACCTTATGGTTTGATGACAGCTGCCAGCGTTCTTGAAGGGGAGATCCGAATGCACTTCATGAAAGAAGAGCCCTCCCTGGATGCGCTAGCGATCGGCACATAACAATTGGAGTGGTTGCTCTGGTAGTCTCTCGCGTTCATGAGCGATTCCATGCCCCGTACCCTCTCTGCGTGGAGGAAGTGGGATTAACGCGTTAGCAGAACCCGGCCCACTGCTCTTGGACAAACAGAAGGTGACTTTCGCTTCCGCCCTCACTGAACCGACTTGATTCTGAACTACGATGCATCTCAAGTCTTACCGAAATCGGATTGCCTTTTCGTGCCATATTCGCGTTATGTACTTTTTTTCCGTGACATGGGAGCGTTACGACTCGCTGCTACATTCCCTAAGTCCCGGCCGGCCGTAAAGCGTTTTCACTTGTGTTGCGTATCTTTATTATAAGTGCTTGAAGCTGGGCAAAGATGTGGAAAAGCGTTCACGAAACCATACGCTATCGCTTCCACAGTGACTCCGTGTATGTGCTGCTATGACAACCTCTGTCGATTCCAACGCAACTTATCCTTTTTTAGAAGACGTAACACACTACGCGAGCCTCCGGACGAAGCCAACAAAAACCCTATCCGAATTAAAAAAAGAAATGGAAGTTTCATTAAGGTGGTATACCAGCCTGTTCTGGAAGTGCCAATCGGAGCATAGAAATCCGTAAAGGAATTTGTATGTATAGCAACTGCTGTCGTGCTCGTAGCTCGAAAGTATCTTTTTTCTGGGTACATGGTAAACCATACATTCTGCTGTTCGCTATTCCACCGATGCATAAACAGCTCCAGTTTGCGGATTCCATTCTCAGATGAGGCCAGAAAGTGTATTGGCAACTTGGCAACGAGGTGATTCATCATGCTCAAGCAGCCGATCGGTTAGGGACTGTGGATAGAGCATCAAATTCCCAGTAATGGAATGAGAAGTGGGTCCATGTAAATGATCGAGACCTCGCAAACAACAACGCATACCATACCCAAGATGGAGTTCGGAACCCAAAGGGAATCGTTGAGTGCACTTGATCTGCTTTGTCTTAGTGGACCTAAGCCGATACCCTACGAGTCTGGGTTTGGTGAAGCTCGGCCTCCGAACTGTACGTGAGACTTTGCTCTGCCTCATAAAGCTCCGGCGGGGGAAGAAGTTTCGGGAGAGGTCAAATCTTGCTCGTACAGACAGATGCACATCAAGTCATCCACTAGCGCTTCGCGTGCTCTCTACTCTTCCTAGCTAAACGATACAGTTATCTGCTCGGCTCACCAACCCATTCTGTCTCGCCCCCCCTTATGGAATGGTTCTCTTACGCCCCTCCCCACGTCCGCTTTTCCAAGTCCCGTACTACGCGTTTTCACTTGTGTTGCGTATCTTTATTATAAGTGCTTGAAGCTTTGCCAACACACATGTTTCTTGGACTGCTTCTTGGAATTCCCGTTCCCACCGCGGTAAGGCCGGACAGTTGGAATTCTCCCGTTCCCTGGTCCAATACTTGTTGGATGCGGGATCTACTCCACTAGGAGCGGTACGGACGTAGAGCGACCTCCTATTGCGTACCGCGTAGGATGCTTAACGCCACTTCGCCAACAGGCGTTACCTGTATTTCTCTCTCTTTCAGTGTGGTCAGCACAGGGTGTTTCCGAGCAGCGAGGCTTACCTCCCATTCGAAGTTCATCCAAAGTGCCTTTCCCTTATGCACGAATTCTGTTATTATGGAAAAAGCACTCTGCCATTCTATGTGAGAACCGAAAGGTGAAGGAGTCAACTGAGCATCTAAGCGGCGGGATTGAATACCCGGATCGAATCAGAGTTCACGCCGCCCATACCTAGAGCTAGGAGGCGTGGGCCACAAGCACATAAGGGTCGCACGACAGATGCACACCCAACAGACAGATGCACACTCCAACATGTGCAATATGCATGGATTGGTTGTAGTAGTTACCTTCCATCCGCTTTCGGCTCGTTGGTAAGGCATCAAGTTGTTTGCGTACACCCCAAACACAAGCAACACCCGGTACAGCGACAGCCAAACCAGCTCTATAAAGAGAGAAATTGGGACTCATCTGGTCATTTCGTCGTTGCTCATTCCCTAGGAGTAACAAGTGTGCTTTTCTCTTCAGCGAGCTCTGTCTTCATGTTGCATAGACCTCATTTAAATAGCAGAGTACGAAACAAGAGTAAACGGAGCACACCGCAGAAAGCTTCTAAACAGCAGAAGTGCCCCTTTTCGAGCACTCTGAAGTAAATGCAGCACGGGAACGACACGAAATGAGGCGTTTCTAGCTCTTGTGTCATAGCGTCTCCCAAATCTGTCTGGAAAGCGAATGGGGCTTGCTTTTACCCATACTCCACTTACTCCGGAGCGTATGAATGGTGGGCTGCTGGCATGTATATAGAAAAAAAGGGGGAATGCTGGGATAGGAATGGGAATTATAGTACCATTGGAAGAAGGGGCACCTGTGGGAACATCTCTACTGACGAACCCTCTCAAGAGTACGGGTGCTGCCGTGCCACGAGGAACGACCATGGAAGTAATGAAAAAGCAAACGTTTTGTAGTGGGACCATTCTCTATCGAGCTCCTATCAATATCAGACAAAATGAAAGTGTTCGCAACGCATACCGACCGGGTACACGCCCAATCCAAGAAGTCGTTCGAACTCCCCTTTCGGATCTCCCTCGAAATACGTATTGGTATCGGTATGTCCACTTGATGTGTCCTGTTTCGCTTCCCGGTTTAAGAGATAGATAGCCCGGTGGCAATAGACTCGATGGAAAGGTGTGCACTATTACTCGAGAGTGGGCACTTCCAACACAGGGACTGGGAGAATACGGAATGGAAGAGTCCACAAGAGATTGCATTTGCCTAAAGCTACAGATTCTCTATCCCATAAGGCAGAAACTTCCGTGTAAGAACCCGACCCGAGGGAGGACTGATTTCGGAGTGTGCACTTCCCGGTAGCGGTAGAGAGATGCACTTCGTTTGCCAAGTTACAAAGCCTGTCTTCCCCTATGGTAGTGGGATTGGAGATGTCGAACCGAACCTGTTTCCCTGCGGCGTATAGAGTTTGGAACGAGGTGAGAGTCCTAATGCTGCTGGTTGGATCGCGTGTGTACCCTTATCAGTGTGAAACGCTATCCGCTTGCATATCTATCTCATATGCGCTATGCGTCCTATCTCGCAAGAGTACAGTACCCGCTGCAGAGAGTGCACATTCCTCCGGGCTCTTCTCTTATTGTGACTCTATAACTCCATAACAATACAGAAGCAAGAGTGTTGCCGCTGTTCTGCTCAAGTCATGTCGGGACCATTCCGCTTATGGCATTGTTCCGTAAGGTGGTTTGCCAGCTGCTATAGATAGCCCACAAGAGTTTCAGTGATGCAGAGAGCCTTCCATTCATGGATTGGGCGTGGACGTGGTAGCATGGTTGTTCCAATACTGTATCATGTCCCGGAATCAGAGACTAATGGCTCAAGTGGACAGATCTAGAGAGAATGCCTTCCATAACACACATAACATGTGCAAAGCATACGGTGTGTATAGCAGCTATCCATTCTCTTACTGTCCAAACTCTCCCCTTTCCAGAAAGCCTACAGTCCCATCTGCCAGCCCGAAACAGTGTACTCTCTAGTGTTGCTGCCTATCACACTCTCGATTTCCAAACTCTTCCGGCTATTCTGTATGCTATTGCTTCCCAATTTTGGTACAGAAACTCTAGAGGTCGAGCAGATGCCTCGCTTTCGCTGCTTTGTGTGACTTGCCAAGCAAATAGAGAGTTGCCCGTACGGGAAACAGACTGAAAGCGTACGGTGCTTTCCGCGTACAGTGTTTTGTTACACACAATTGGTACCGCCTTAACTCTCTAGTTTGAGATCGGTCTGCTTTCTGTGTTGGTAGCTTGTATTCTGTATTCCAAGAGAAAGTGCTCTTAGTCGAGTGAAAGTGCTGTACTTTGGAAGCTACACCAGTATCGTATCCACTTCTTTTAACAGTGTGCATTGCTCGACCTCTAGTGTTTCGTGTTTCCGGTAGAGAGTTCGGTGTTCTACATTCCAAGAAGAGAGATAGATATCCCGTTCGATCCAAGAGCTTACCAGATCCGTATCCCTCCGAAAAGAAATCGCTACTGAAACACCCTAAGAAGAGCTCTCCTGGTCACCCGAGTTCATGTTCTGTCACGCTACCCTAGAGTTGGGAGAGCAACACGCATGGCATATCCCGGGGTTCATACATGTCTCGAAGACAATTGGAACGATGTGGAGTCTAGCTGTCTGGTATCTGTGGAACAGTCGAAGGCATTCAAGCGTGTTTGATCGGGAATCCCTCTATGTTGTGCCGGAGAAGCTGCGTTACGAAAGAGAAGGGAATACAACAATAAATCAATAAAAGACTATGTATAGAGATCGGAAGAAGACGGTTCATCATAGACCTTACGTGCCGGAGCTTACTTAGCGCAATTATTAAAATTCTTTGATGGAGATTGGTAGCATCATTTAAGTAAATACAGACTGATATCGTAGATACATGAGCTTGTAAGACAGCAACACCAAATTCCAGACCGGTTAATGCAAGCACTATTAATAAAGGACCCAGATCTCCTATGAAATAAAATAGCTCATTCATACATAAGCATAGTCCAAGCGAACCCACTTATGATCTTTACCGAACTATGACCGGCCATCATATTCGAAATAAACCTATTCCTGAGCTTAATGCGCGAAAACAAATGAGGGATTAGCTCAAGGATACTCAAAAAGGCGCTAATGGAAGCGGGACTCTCGGGTAGTGCGATGCTTAAAATTGAAGCCCATTTCTTTTAAATCCAACGAGAGTAATACCAATCAAAAGAGAACAAGAAAGAGCCAAAGTAATAATTAATTGACTTTGTAACAGTGAAGCTATACGGTATCAAACCCCAGGGAGTAGAAATAACGAAAAAAGAAAAGTGACTGAGATGCGAGGGGAAAACTTTATTTAACATTTCCCGGACCTACCTATTTGTTCACCGTTTACTGGCCCGGTACCGAAATCATAAAATAGCTCTAAGAAGGATTGAAATGCTTTGTTGGTACTGAGTTTCCTCCTTTTTTAAAAACCAAATGAAAAAAGAGTAGACCAAACAGAGAGTTATAAAAATAAACAATGCTGGATTTGTGAATGAAATACAAGTTCTATATTCATAGAGAGCAATGGAGAAATTCAAATTGCTCAGAGGACTTTTGGGCGTAACCTTCGACTCTGGCGTAGAGGTGTTTCTATTTCCCCTAAGAAAGGAGGGTCCGGATGTGTTGGGAGTGGTGTAGAGTACCTCGATATTTGTATAGGGAAGAGAATCCGGGAGGTACTACTTCCTCTATCTATAGGCTTTCTTCCGCTCTTGCAAGAGGTACGTCGATCCCCCACCACCCATATATTATAGCAAACTCGGAGAACCCAAGGGGCGAAGACAGAGGCTCTTTCCCAGTATAGCTCTCTTTCGAACTGCGTGAGCAACAAACAACTCCCTCTCTTTCCAAAAGCAGAATCTAAGAGGCCGAAATTGGTACGCAAACTCTTCAACTCAAAAAGAAAAACAGTTCCTCGAATCCAACGCCGCGGTACGCAAACTCTCTTCAAAGATTGCCACTTGTAAGGGACCGACTTGCCTTCTCCCATGAAAAAATGTTCCACTCACTTCATGTGACTTGTAAGTTCTCTCGAATAGATCGCTTCGCCCAACTTCGGAGCAACGCATCAATATGCTTCCCTCTACAGTTCGAAAAGACAAGCAGCATTTCTTAGAAGACTGTTTCCAGTCCCAAAGTGTGTTCCGATTCCATTCACTGCATGCACAAAGTAACATTTTGTATAAAAGCGAGACAGCGAGAGAAAGAGGTCGGTCGAAACCGGGAAGTTTCAAGAGTGAAACACCAACCACTTGCTAGTTGTCTCTTCTGTCGGGTCAAGTCACCCTCGGGATTGCTTTCAGTCTGTCTGCCGATTAAGAAAGGTACCCAAGAAAAGGTAGCGGTTCCGTTCCGTATCTATTAAGATGAGTCTGGTGTTAGTGATTCTCTTCTTACAGCGTTGTATCCAATCCGAAATGGGTGGCCTGTCTGGCTTCACTTATAGAGCACTACTGAGAGACCTTTCGCTTCTGCCTTCTTGAAAGGCTTAATAAAGCTCGGGATGCCCGGAAGGAATACACGTTAGGTTACTGCGGTTCCCACGGCGAGGCCCAACAAAGGTACGCCTGATTCCATTTCGCATTCCGTAATTCTGTCCATGTAGTTAAGGTCTATTCGGGAGTGTCCTTTTCGGACTTTGATGGCGCACTACTCTCTACTTCTCTCTTATTGTAGTAGTGTCACTGGAATGGGTAGGCTTGTGCTTTCAGTCTGGTGCGTCCGGGAAAACGCCGTAAGAGAAGAGAATCACTAACAATTTTGTATCATAATAAGACTTAGAGCAGGAGTGGAAGGATTTAAACCCAGTTACCCGGCATTCTCAATCAACATCAGATGGTGCATACGCAAGTGTGTAAGAGAAAACTCAAGCCCGTACGAAGTTCAAACTCTCAGGACTGAATAGTGAGGGTGGTCCACGGCGGGACGGTACTTGCTGGGATGTGTGGAACTGCATGAAGAAGGTATAGGGCGAGCGGGAGAGTCTGTCGTTTGGCTGTATAAGGAGAGTCATTGTTAAACACAAATAAGAGAGGGAAGTCTTGTAAGGGAGAGAATCTTTCTGGAAAGGAGTCACGATCTGAACTCGGTAGCACCAACCCCCAGGGAATACATTTCGGAAATAGTGGAATACGCAAGCGAAAGAGCGAAGCGAAAGGTATTGTCTTCTCTTTCTATAGCCTAAAAAAGGCGAATTAACGAGAGAAAGGCTCGGTATCTGGACTGGACAGTAGCATACAGGACAGTACTGGAAAGGACAGGACAGTAGCATACTGGACAGTACTGGAAACAGGGTAGCGATTTCTCCGGGTTACGCTCCGGGCTCTTCAGTTACCATGTCATGTGTCATTACTGAGCTTTCTGTTACCATGTAATGTGTCAAGTAGCTTTCAGTTACCATTTCATGTGTAATTAGCGTGTTCTTTCACATTGTTGAGTGTGCCCGGAATACGGTGTAACAGCATGACAGGTGTACTACCGGAGCTTTGGGGAAGGCTTCGGGTGATACGGCTGGGGGAAACCGTATGGGAATGGACGGTACTTGTATCCGGAGTGGGTGAACGTACGAGACTATGCAGCGGAGACTATTCTGACAGCGGAGCCTATGAAATGGAATCGGGAGTCAGAAAGAAAAAGCATATGGATTTCAACGAGATCGAAAGAGTAGCTCTTGAGCACCGGCGTATGACTGCTACCTATAGTCAGTCTCTTGTTTTTCTAGAAGAGAAAGCACTAGTACTAGAGGTTCCGGCATCTAGCTCTTGTTGTGTTGCCGCTGTGCTTGCAACCTCCGCAGTTCAAGAGTTGTACCGGGCGATACCGAGACAGACTTTCAGATATGGTCGGTCCAATGCAGTTACTCTTCAAGCCATGACAGTCCCACCCGGAAAATCATAATAGAGCGGATCTCCAAGGCACATTTTGAGAGCACAGCACAGCAAACCACTGGAGATTCTCTTAGCAATTCCGCCGAAAGCAGTGTTGGACGCTCGCGGGGTACGTAGAGCTACAAAACAATGCTGTCTTTCATCAGATAAATACAGAAGTATAGACCCATCGGGCACACACAATTCGGTGTCTGGAGCTAGATGTCCGGAGCTTGGGATTACGGAACACTGGCTTTAGTCAGGTAGGTAACAATGCTGTCTTTCAACGAGATCGAAGAGAGAAGTATAGAGCGAAGGCTAGGCGATTCGATCCGGACTGAATAGGACCCAACACCTGTATGTGTGTATTGACTCAAAAAAGAATTGTTTAGGGATTACGAAGTGAAATCTCCGGAGTGGATGGTCTACCCTACCCTACGAGTCTTGTATTCGGAGTGGGTGAACGGGTGTGTGTGTGTGTGCTTGCGCGTATACCACCCCACTCTTATTGCCTGGAAGACAGAGTAGGTAGCACCACCCTAGTACGTGACGCGAGATATGGGTGGAAGTGCACTCTATTCGCTGCCCCGAAACCCAAACGTGTAGACTCTCCGCTATGAGTAACCGGAAGCGGAAGCGGAAACAAGAGCTCTGTATTTCCACTTACGTGTTTTGGATGCGCAGAGACTGATGCCGTTGCCGTATCGCGTATGATTGTACGGCCGGAGAACCCATAACTCGCCGATCGGGACTGACGGGGCTCGAACCCGCAGCTTCCGCCGTGACAGGGCGGTGCTCTAACCAGTTGAACTACATTCCCCATACGAGAGAGATCTGCTTTTACTTTATGATGAAGCACTGTAAACTACGAAGATAAACAGAAACACTACTACAGGACTCCCAGTAAACGCACTTTTTAAGAGATTGAGCGGAACAGAGTTATGAATAGAGGAAACATCTAACTTTTAACGGAAAGATTCTTAAAGATCGAGCAATGCATCTCGTAGAGAGAGAGAGTACCGACCGTATGGGTGTACACCAATCTCTTAAAAAGAGAGAGAGAACGAAGAGACTTCTCTGTTAGAGGTTTCCGGGAGCTGTCTAAAAGAGAACTGGCAGCTATTCTTTTAATAAGGATAAAGCATAAGAGTTGGTACGAGCAGAAACAACACAACCCTCTTGTCGAGTCCGCGGGCACATCCCCCTTTCTCGCGTATACAACTGCTTGCCTTAAAAGCACTTCTTAATCTGAAACACCCTAAGAAGAGCTCTCCTGGAAACCGGGTGTCTGCTGTTGGTGCTGGGAAGTTGTGTAATAAGCAGCCCATAGACAAATGGAGAGCGTGTATCAAGGGTGCTGTCTTTCACTTACCGGATAAAATAGCAGCTATGATCGTAAGCTCGGCCGGCCAGACTCTTACTCTTAGGGTGTTTCAAAGCGGAGAGCTCTTTCAGTAGAGTTTCTTAAGTATCATTCAAAGCCGACTGCCTATCGTATAAGAGATAGATATCCAACCTTTAGGTCCCTGTTCTATAAACTATACGGGAGAGACCTTACATCCGGGGAAGTGTTTCTTGTCCTTCCACAAGAGTTCCAGTGAGTTACTTGTAAACCTTTTCGCATTTATTCAGAGTATAATAAAAGCCCCAGCGTTTCTGTCCTTGGAAGCCCGGGAGAGAGATTTACTGAATCTCGTAAGGCGCGTCGCGTATCAAGAGAGTCCGAAAGCCTGTTTCCAACCATGCCATTAGGTGAGCTCGCTATCATATGAGATGGTATTCTTTATAAAGTAGTAAAACGACAGGGTCCGTTCCGTGTTTCCTCTATCAACCGTAGTCTGCTTCGCGTTCCAGTTCATCATTGGGAATCGGTTCTTGTCTCTACTTAAGAAAAGCTCTCTTTCTGAAACTCTTAAGTATCATTCAAAGCTCTATATAGGTTGAAAATGTGGATTTGGCCCGAACTGTTCGGCGATATACCTCTTTTTTTGTGTTGGCAGTGTAGAGAGAAAAGAGCATGGTCCCACTTTCGATTGGCGGCGGAACTCCCAGGAAAACGCATCGATGAAACGGTATACTCCTATCCCTACTTAAGAGACTGAAAGACACACAGTAAAGCCAGACTTGTAGCTTCGCACGGAGTACCTCATTTTATTCAAGCGTGAAACACATTCGTTTAAAAAAGTATCTATTTCTCTTTTTTTTTCTTTCGTTAAGGTCCCTTTTAAGTCTTCCAGTAAGTCAGGTGTTACAGTGGAGAGCAGTAGAGTTTCATAGAGAGCTATTTGGTCTATGGGCATTCGATCGCAGAATCCATTTACCGCAGCGTATATTACTAGAATTTGTTTTTCCAATGGAAAAGGTGTATATTGTGGTTGTTTTAGTATTTCTGTAAGCCTTTCCCCTCGATTAAGTAAGGCCTTAGTTGCAGCATCCAGGTCAGAGCCAAATTGAGCAAAGGCGGCGACTTCTCTATATTGTGCCAATTCTAGTTTTAAAGTCCCGCATACTTGTTTCATTGCTATATACTGAGCGGCCGACCCGACTCGACTGACAGATAATCCCACGTTAATTGCAGGTCTAATTCCGCGAAAAAAGAGCTCTGTTTCCAAACAGATTTGTCCATCAGTAATGGATATAACATTGGTAGGAATATAGGCCGATACGTCTCCAGCTTGTGTTTCAATAACGGGTAAGGCGGTCAAGCTACCAGCGCCTGTTTTTTCCGAGCGTTTAGCAGCTCTTTCTAAAAGACGGGAATGTAAATAGAACACATCGCCTGGGAAAGCCTCACGGCCCGGTGGTCGGCGTAACAATAATGACATTTGTCTATATGCAACAGCCTGTTTACTAAGATCATCATAAATGATTAATGCGTGCATTCCTTTATCGCGGAAATATTCCCCCATGGAACACCCAGAATAAGGGGCCAGAAATTGAAGAGGAGCTGGATCCGATGCTGTTGCTGCTACAAGAATTGAATATTCCAAAGCCTTCGCGGATGAAAGAATTTGCACTAATTGTGCCACAGTGGAGCGTTTCTGTCCTATCGCTACATAGACACAATACAAAAATGTTTTACTTTCAGATTGGTGCTTTTGCGTGTTTTGGTTTAATATGGTATCTATAGCTATCGCTGTTTTTCCAGTTTGTCGGTCCCCTATTATAAGTTCTCGTTGACCACGGCCTATAGGAACAAGGCTATCTACCGCTTTTAACCCGGTTTGCATCGGCTCGTAAACAGATTGACGTTCTATAATACCGGGCCCTTTCACTTCGACACGTCTTTTCTCTATATCGAGTAGAGCCCCTCTTCCATCTATAGGGACTCCCAAAGCGTCGACCACACGGCCTAGCATACCAATTCCAGCTGGAACATCCACTATAGCTCCAGTGCGCATGACAAGATCTCCTTCTTTAATAGCGGTATCACTACCAAAGAGAACAATCCCGACATTCTCCCTCTCCAGATTCAACGCAATTCCTTTCACACCCTTCTCAAAGGACACCATTTCCCCAGCTTTAATCTCGTACAATCCATAAACAAGTGCAATCCCATCTCCAACAGAGACAACTTTCCCGATCTCTCCCACTTTCAGATGTATGTTGCTAATTCGACTCTCTAATAAAGTGGTAAGTTCGGCAGCTCTATGCACCATATGGGCTGGTTTCTGTTGAGTTACGGGTCTTCTTCTTAAAGTGTACTGTACAAGATCTCTCCGCTGAGAGTACTCTCTGTCTCTTTCAGTCTGTCAAGAGAGCATTCACCTTTCCCCGGCGCTGGTGGTGCAACTCGAGCCCCGTACGTAACTCTATTGTTGCAGTTGTACATACACTCTATAAGACGTTCTTGTCTGCTTCTTTGTTGTGTAAGTCCCGGAAACATCCATGAACCCGGTGCCCAATTGGTACTTCTCACGATAAAAGCAGAGTGCACTAATTGCGGACAGAGAATGCACTGGATGGCTGGTACTCTTCAGACGTGTTTGCACAACCAGAAGTCAGAGTACTCTTCTTTTGCGCTCCACTCTGTTCCGCTCATGCAGCCTATCAACTCTACAGGGTTTCATATACCCAGTGCCATTGGATAAGATACTTCCATCCGCATACGGCACACTCCGTTCCGGGAAGTCTCCGCATCCCAATACTCTTTTATTTGAATAGCAGAGAAAGAGAGCAAGCATAGAGAATCCGAGGACGCACAATACCCGTTGGTGTGGCTTTCAGTCTTGTTACGGCCGAAAAAACGCTTGTGTTTGGGCACTGGTAGCGTACTCTCTTGTGGAATACGGCAGTTCTTCTCTTGCAGAGAGCACACAAAGGACGTCTTATAGAGTCTGAATTCTTGGCCGGTACCCTAAGAAAGCACTCTCTTTTCTGTCTTACTCTGCAGTGTTTGTCTGTCAGCAGCCCGGACCACAGAGGCGATTCGGCACATTGGAAACCTCCCCAGCCCAGAATACAGTCAGACTGAAAGCAAAAGTGTTCTGTCTCTAAGAAAAGCTCTGTTAGATTCGTTAACTCGGCATACGGGCTCATAGACTCTCGAAGGGTATCCAGTCAGGAGTGTGCTCTCTGATTCTGATATGGTTAGGTGCTTCCCCACGGCAGAGAAGAGCTCCGATATCACCTACGAAGAGCAAGTCGCCTCTCGTAGCACTCTGGGTCTTGGAGGTGTCTACAGTCTCTAACTCTAAGAGATTGCATGCATGATTGGGTGTGCTCCGGGCGGGGCATCGATCCAGTCACCTAAAGCAGAAGCACTCTCGGATTGGACGGTAGTCATGCTTCCAATACCAGTGCGCTACCCAAGCTCGACCCTGTGCTACAGAAACTCTACTAGTAGCTCGTAGAATGCTTACGCCAGTCAGAGAAAAGCCGAGTGATACGTGCATACACTTCAACTCGCCGATTCCGTATAGTAGTACAGTACACCTTTCTTTAGAGTGTCCTGGTTGTGCTGCGCTTTCCGGGTCTAGGATGCCCCCCTTCGATGTTTGTTGCGTGTAGTACTCTCTTGGGTGTGCCTGATTCCGGTACCCTAAGAATGCGCTTTCTCTCTCTCTCTTTCAGAGTCTTAAGAGAATAGCATTGGGTAAGACAGGTTTTGTATCGACATCGAGTGCATGGACCTGACAGGATACACTCTTGGAACAGAGAATCCGGAGGCAGCGATGCATGTGCCTTTCGTTTCTAGTTGCGGTACAACAGGTGTTGAAAAGCAATGACCGACTGTCCCAGAAGAGATGGCTTTCCGTTTCCTCCATTCGAACCCCAACCAGGTAGAGCCTATGGGATTGGGTAATGTAGCCATTCTGCTCCAAAGAGAGAAAGCACTGTTAGATCCGGACAGGCCCGCAACATCTCGCCTTAACCGTCTACGCCAAGTGCGATGGTATACTCTGTCATAGAAGAGCTCTTGGGTTGTGTTACTTTTCGGAGTCTTCTTTGTGCGAGCCGTATGCGGGGATACCCGCACGTACGGTTCGGAGGGGGGCCGGAAGTGAAGCTGTCGGGGAAACCCACCCTATTTGTTCCATGATCTATGGGTCTACTGGAGCTACCCACTTTGATCAATTAGCCAAGATGTATACCGGATACGAAATCGCCGGTGCTCGATCTATTGGTATTTATATTGGTATTCTTTCTATCGCTGTCGGATTCCTATTCAAGATTTCTTCAGTGCCTTTTCGGGCGGCTTACGGACGGCCCTATAGGTTCGGTGGTTGGTACCTCAAGCAGCGGTTTTCCAATCTTACCCTCTCTTAGAGCCTGAAACTCATCACTACCTCGTAAGGGCGGAGAGACCCTCGCATGTTACAAGAAAGCCGCGTATATGCTTGAAGTTGACACACTTCCCTAGAATAGACTCGCTCAGGTGTGTTGTCACACAAGATAAGCGAGCATTTCCATCCGGGCGAATCGAAGTTCTCTTCCGGTCCACTGTCCACCCAGTCCAGTTCAATACACAGTCGAATCACGCAACGCACGCTGCTGGTGTGCTTCCAGCCCCTAGAAGAGAAACACGGTGCCGTACTGCATGGGAGCGGATGACCTCTCTCCTTTGGAACAAGTAGAAATAAGATATCTCGGTAACGCGAAAACTCTTTGGGGCTGTATTGGCGAGATCCACGTGCACTGCCCAACACACAAACCGCCTGGAAGTCCGAGGACCTGTAGTACTCCCCGCTCCCGCCTAACTCGCGCCAAGCATCACCGCCCTTGTCCCTTTTTGTTGGACCTCTTGTGTCTGTGTAGGAGTATAGCGACCCAATTGTTGTACCCGAACCGGCTGAAAGTGAAAGCGAGAAGGATGATGATCTGTTGCCTCTATACACTCCGTATCCGAATCCGACCTAAAGGCAAAACTCGTCATCAAGCCCTCTTCCATTTCCAGAATCTGTACCATCGATGCCACACAGATAGCCAACTCGAATATCGAATAAAGCATGAACCGGGCGAGAAATTGGAACAAGACATCCGGAGGAGTGGAAATAGCAGCAGTGAGCAGCGGAAACACCATCCAATAACGACGATTTTTCGTGAAGGTGTCCAAAGACAGAGCCTGGGGTTCTTTCAAACGGATCAAAAGGAGAGGTACCTGGGAGCATACCGATGGAATGCACGAAATACGAAAAGTGAACATCATATGGTCATAGATCTTGGGTTGTAACTGGATCATGAGCGGCGAGGAGTTGGATGTTGCACCCACGCAGTAAGGAAAGTGCAATACATTTGGAACTGCCCGGGGAGGAGTTAGGCACTGGCACAAGGAGAAGCGAGCACCACTTAAAAGGAAGAATCTCGTGTATTGGGTCCTTTTTGAAATCGTGGAAATGGGGATGCCCGCGGACCAAATCTGATGACTTAAGAAGGGAAAGCAGAAGTAAGAGCATGCTATTGGAGACGTTGCCACATATGTCGGGAAGGCCTCCGTTGATTGTGTACGAACCAAATACGACGAGTCCAAACGGAGGGTAATCAAGGGTTTCGCTATTGGAGATATTAACTCTTCCGGGAACCAGTAACGCGTAAACCATGTCCAACCAAGACCGATCCATATCCGAAAAGAACGGATTCGAACTTCTCCGAGAACTGTTTCCGGTGCCAAATGTGTAAGAGCAGCAGAGCAGAGAGTAATTCAAAGGTATAGTACACGGAGTTGCCGCATACATAGTGATACGTCCATTCGCGCTCCGGGCGGGGCACAATCCAGTCACAATCGGGAAGACCAGTAGCCTGCCCTCTCTGAAAGCGTAAACCACTAGAGACCCAGCTTTAAGTGCCCGTTGGTCCATATTGTTCCAATTCCAAACAGCACCCATGGTAGCTTACCTTCCGCTTCCCAGCTCGCAACCCAATAAGAGTTACCTTCGAGTTTCTATTGAAGAGTTACCTTGCAGACTCCATTCAATCATTCATGCATTCGGCGGGGCGGTCTGAAAGCGTAATCGTACAGTACCTTCTCCGCGCATTCTCCATCGGCAGGCTTGTATCTTAACTTCCGGCCCATTCTGTGCTTCCATTTTCTGTTACCGGTGCTTTCCGCACTCAACGTAACCTAGCGGAATACGGCATTCTGCTTTTATAGACACCTCTGGTCAGACCCATGACAGAATCTGTTGTGTACTCGCTTAGCGGAAGGTCCACCTCCAATAGCGTGCGTAGAACAGATAGATACGCCCACGGGATATTCCGGGTGTTTTGTTGTCTCGCTTTCGAGTTGCCCATAGGCTGGTGATGTATCGTACTCTGTTCCGAGTCCCATCTCCGTTGTCTGTTGAAGAACAGATCCCTTCCCCCTTGCAAGAATGCGGCACTCTCCCGTCCCGCTTAAGGTACTATGGACCCTCTGACTCCAAAGCCTTCCAAGCCCGGTCTCGCCGGTGTTGCCTGTATCGTGCTGTGCCTCGAGATGGCCTGTCTCTGTCCTCTAGGCACCAGAAGCAGAGTGCGTGTTACGCTTTCGTAGCGACGTTGGGGGAGGTGGACACACCATCCAGTATTGCCTTGCTTCGCCCAAAGGCCTCATCTCTAAGAAAAGCCCGGAAGGCGTCCCTCTCCACTCTGTTCCGTTCCGTTCCCTCGGTGACATGCTATGTTTCCCTAAGACAACCGGGTGAGTCCCATGCGTTGGAGGTCAATCCCTACAGGTTACCTGAGGCCGCCCTACCTAAACCAATCAGCATATCGGTCCCTAAGCCTTGCTTTACAACAGGCTCGGCTGCAAAACCGTACTTGGAGCTTCCGCCTCATACGGCTCCTCTAGGGATTTGTTAAGGTTGTAGTACACAGTGTCCTGTTTCGCTTCCCGGATTGGAATGGTTTGGGCGCGTAGACACTCCCCTAAACACCCATGACGAGAGAGACATACCTCTGTGAGCATCCACGATGCCAATGGATGGACCTTTCCCTCTCTGGATCCGCGGAGCCTCTTAAGAAGAGCATTCCAATCTCTGCCGTGGGACTCTCCGGTTGCTATGCTGTCATTGCGGCTAGACCCGATCGGCGAGTTATGGGTTCTCCGGCCGTACAATCATACGCGATACGGCAACGGCATCAGTCTCTGCGCATCCAAAACACGTAAGTGGAAATACAGAGCTCTTGTTTCCGCTTCCGCTTCCGGTTACTCATAGCGGAGAGTCTACACGTTTGGGTTTCGGGGCAGCGAATAGAGTGCACTTCCACCCATATCTCGCGTCACGTACTAGGGTGGTGCTACCTACTCTGTCTTCCAGGCGCAATAAGAGTGGGGTGGTATACGCGCAAGCACACACACACACACCCGTTCACCCACTCCGAATACAAGACTCGTAGGGTAGGACCATCCACTCCGGAGATTTCACTTCGTAATCCCATATCAATTCTTTTTTGAGTCAATACACACATACAGGTGTTGGGTCCTATTCAGTCCGGATCGAATCGCCTAGCCTTCGCTCTATACTTCTCTCTTCGATCTCTATTGAAAGACAGCATTGTTACCTACCTGACTAAAGCCAGTGTTCCGTAATCCCAAGCTCCGGACATCTAGCTCCAGACACCGAATTGTGTGTGCCCGATGGGTCTATACTTCTGTATTTGATCTGTATGAAAGACAGCATTGTTTTGTAGCTCTACGTACCCCGCGAGCGTCCAACACTGCTTTCGGCGGAATTGCTAAGAGAATCTCCAGTGGTTTGCTGTGCTGTGCTCTCAAAATGTGCCTTGGAGATCCGCTCTATTATGATTTTCCGGGTGGGACTGTCATGGCTTGAAGAGTAACTGCATTGGACCGACCATATCTGAAAGTCTGTCTCGGTATCGCCCGGTACAACTCTTGAACTGCGGAGGTTGCAAGCACAGCGGCAACACAACAAGAGCTAGATGCCGGAACCTCTAGTACTAGTGCTTTCTCTTCTAGAAAAACAAGAGACTGACTATAGGCGGCAGTCATACGCCGGTGCTCAAGAGCTACTCTTTCGTCTGTATGAAATCCATATGCTTTTTCTTTCTGACTCCCGATTCCATTTCATAGGCTCCGCTGTCAGAATAGGCTCCGCTGCATAGTCTCGTACGTTCACCCACTCCGGATACAAGTACCGTCCATTCCCATACGGTTTCCCCCAGCCGTATCACCCGAAGCCTTCCCCAAAGCTCCGGTAGTACACCTGTCATGCTGTTACACCGTATTCCGGGCACACTCAACAATGTGAAAGAACACGCTAATTACACATGAAATGGTAACTGAAAGCTACTTGACACATTACATGGTAACAGAAAGCTCAGTAATGACACATGACATGGTAACTGAAGAGCCCGGAGCGTAACCCGGAGAAATCGCTACCCTGTTTCCAGTACTGTCCAGTATGCTACTGTCCTGTCCTTTCCAGTACTGTCCTGTATGCTACTGTCCAGTCCAGATACCGAGCCTTTCTCTCGTTAAGTGCTTTCAGTCTTGTTACGGCCGGCAATGCTTTCAGAGCTCTTGTGTCTGTACTCTTTTCATTTCACGAAAGGGTAGGACATCCAACAACCATACCGGACCAATGGCTCGACCCAATCCCATTGTTGGGCAGCACTAGCACACTCAACAACAGTTGTACACATTCCAAGAGAATACGGATCCGCTAGCTCTATAGGCTCGGGCTGGATGGCGCTTCCGCTCTTGCTTCTGTATTGTCTGTCGACTCCGTCCAAACTCTACTGAAAGAGCTCTTCGGAAAAGCCTTTTCCACACCGTCTACGTTATAAAGTGTGTGGTGCCCGGCAGTGCATCCCGCCTGGGGCCGTGTACTTTCTTGCGGGGTTTCGGATGGGTAGTCTTTCTGCAGAGTATAGACAACAGTGCTCCTTAGATACTCTGGAAAAGCCCACTCATGTTTCCACTCCATTTTCCTTAAGCAGATGTCTCGCGTCAGGATCCTTGGCTCAAACCGAATAACAACGTTATGGAAGTCCCTGGATCGTCTGCTGAAATACGAGTCGTACCCAAGATGCTAGTCGAGGAGCGAAATGGCACATTGGCTATGGAGATTCCGCGCGCCAATTCATACATTTCGGGGGTTCGAAAGGAAAGTGCTTTCTCTAACTCTATATAACTCTAATGAAGTCAGAGAAGACGGATATGTAAGTAACACACGAAACAACTCTCCGTCCGAGGGCATGGAATGTATCATGTTTCGGTAAGAATCTCGAAAGTAATGTATCTGTTAGATGCGGAAATCCGGGAGCACTCTCTACTCTGCTCTTGGGACACGGAGTTTTTGCCCCGAACTGGAAGAGCATTTCGAGCTATTCGAACAGATGATAGGGTTCCATGTTACTATTGTATCTTCGGCCAACACACAACCACAATATGAGACTTTACCACCGTGGAGCGGCTTGCAAAAAGAGGCATCGGGAACAAGAGCTCATGTCGGAGCGACGAAATAGACGAGATCAAACACGTAGATTGCTCGCGGCAAAATATGAATTGAGACGAAAGCTGTGTAAAGCCGTATGTACAGAATACAGAGTCCTCCCTGAGATGCGGGACA
>JAKCVP010000377.1:0-176572 GCA_023512835.1 Taxillus chinensis | reverse complement strand
GCCAAAATCGACAGACAGGGCGCCTTCAGCAGGAAGCGCATTCGAGACGAGACTGATGCTTGGATCCCACTTGGCTTTGTTCATCCGGCATGTTCTAGAGGAGCAAAAGGGATATACCTGCACGGTAGGCATTTCCACGTCGAAGCTGCTGAGCAAGCTCATCGGGAATGTGAACAAGCCGAAAGGTCAGACTACTCTTCTGCCACCTTACGAGCTTTCACAGCACGATACAAGCAATGTGGTCTCGTTCCTAGATAAGCACGACATCGGAGCTGTCCCAGGTATTGGATTCAAACTTGCACAAAAGGTACGTGAACATTACCTGGGCCGAACGGCCGAATTCAGCACCGGCCTTGTATACGGCGGCTCGAAGGAAAAGATTAATGTTGGCGACATCCGGGCCATGCCAGGTCTGACCCCTTCGGTATTGGAAACCTTGCTCTCTGGACCGGGAGCGCCGCACGGTATCGGTTTCAAGGTCTTCGGTCTCATCCATGGCGTAGACGACACTGAAGTCATGGAAGCCCGCAATGTCCCGCGCCAGATCTCTATTGAAGACAGCTATATTCGACTTGATACGATGGACGCAGTCCTCAAGGAGCTGACCAGTGCATCGGCAAGACTGGTCGAACGCATGCGCATCGATTTGACAGAAATAGACGATGCGCCCGAGTCGTCGTCTGGTCAGCTACGCTGGATCGGTCGGCCTGAAACGATCAGACTCAGTACACGACCACGTCAGCCTATTGGTGCCGACGGAAAGCGCCCACGAACGTTTGCGCGTATCTCCCGATCTGGGCCTCTACCACAATTTGTATTCAATCTAGACGAACATCTAGACGCAATTGCTAAACGCTTGGTAAAAGAGTCGCTTGTGCCGCTCTTCAAGAGACTGCATCCTGAGAAGAGTGGGTGGAACCTGAGCTTGATGAATGTGGCCGTTACCAACATGGTTGACGTTGGATCCACGTCCAAGGCTTCTGTGGGTCGAGATATCCAGGCTCTGTTCAGCCGACAAGAAGAACATCTCAAAGACTTTCGTGTCGAGTCATCTTCACCCGAGCCACCAGACGCAAAGCACGTAGTCTTCGGTGAAGGGCAGACACAATCCACAGAGTGTGGCACCGCCACTTGGGAGGACGATTTCGATGATGATGATGACGACGACGACGAGGCTTCAGGAGATGGATTTTACTGTTCTATGTGTGCAAAGACCATGCCAATATTTGCGCGAGGGGCTCATGAACGTTTCCATGAGGATGCTAGGTGAAAGGGCAGGTAAATGCAGAACATATGCATGGCCAAGATGTTGCGCATCGGTTTACTAACCAAAGGTGATCATCCCGATCGCTAAACACGGCAACAACGCTTGTCCCCCGCAAATGTTGCAAGAGGCTGTCCTTGTCGTTCAAGCATAATTGTTCCCTATATAATCCTTTTGCCGCGGATGTAGCCGAGGTCGCCTTGACATTATTTCGCGTGCAGAGTAGTTCCAGAATAAAGTAAAAGGTCGACCAGCCAGGCAGCGATTATTCTTCTCAACACCTCAGCCCGTCAGCATCACCAACGGTCGTGCTCTCTGTCCCGAGATACTGGACGACGAGCTTTGAGTTTCTGAACATCTAATAACATAATTCGCCTTCGCAATGCCAAACAAGTCAAGATGGTCGTTTCCGATCCCTGAGGTTACGGTCCCGACTTTCTTATTTGGTGGCCCCGAGGCTCCGCTCCCAGACAAGGCATGCTTCATTGACGCCGAGAACCCCGACAAGCACTACCTAACCTACGATGACTACCGCACATGGGCAAAGCGATTTGCAATAGGTCTGAAGAAGGCCGGACTCCAGCCCGGAGACACAGTGCAGATCTATTCCGGCAACTCGCTGTTCTTCCCAGCTTTCTTGATGGGTACAATCATGGCTGGCGGCAAATTCACAGCATCCAACCCGGCTTACAACACGCGCGAGGTTGCGTATCAAATGCAGAACGCAGACACCAAATTCTTTGTCCTGCACAATGGATTTATCCAAAAGGGTCTGGACGCTGCGAATGAGTCGGGGGTCAAGCGGGAGAACATCTTTCTGTGTGACGATGGCCAGCCGGTCTTCGATGGCAATGCGCAGAATGAAGCGGGTCTCAAGCACTGGACCAACATTGCTGGGAGTGTTGAGGAAGCCCGGTCGTTCCGCTGGGAGGAAGACAAGTCGCGGTTGGATGACACGATTATTCTCAACTACTCGTCTGGCACCACAGGTCTACCAAAGGGAGTTGAGCTGACGCACCGCAATTACGTCTCCAACGCCATGCAACACAATCACCTGACCGAACTTCGAAAGACCTATGAGCGCGACCTTCACAAATACCGATGGCTCTGTTTTCTACCCATGTACCATGCCATGGCACAGACGATCTTCTGCTGCGGAGGACCGGCTAAGAGAATACCCGTCTACATGATGAAGACCTTTGATTTCGAAAAAATGCTTGCCAACGTGGAAAAGTTTCGTATCACCGATCTCCAGCTGGTACCGCCAGTCGTGGTGCGCATGATCAAGTCACCACTAGTAAAAAAGTACGACCTGAGCAGTGTTGTTTCCGCCGGCTCAGGGGCAGCTCCGTTAGGCAAAGAGGTTTCCAACGCATTCGATAGGCTTTGGCCTCCAGGTCAAGTGAATATGAAGCAAGGCTACGGTATGACCGAGTTGACCTGCTCCGCCATCGGATGGGATCCCACCAAGTACTCAGACTCATTCGGCATTGGGGAGCCCAATGCCAATGTCGAGGTGAAGTTGGTCAATCCCGAGGACGGCGAAACAGAGGTCAAACAAGGCGAGCGAGGAGAGATTTGGGTTCGAGGACCGAACGTGATGAAAGGCTACTGGAAGAATGAAAAGGCCACGAAAGAGACAAAAACAAGCGACGGATGGTTGAAGACGGGTGACATTGCTTATCTCGACGACAACAACACGTATTTTGTGGTCGACCGCATGAAGGAGCTGATCAAGGTCAAGGGACTGCAGGTCGCCCCAGCAGAGCTTGAGGGCGTCCTGCTCGATCACCCGGACGTATCTGACGCCTGCGTGGTCGGTGTCACGATGTAAGTGTGCCAAGGTGGCCATCGACATTCGCTTCTTTTCACTAATCCTTGCAGCAACGGCGACGAAGCTCCACGAGCCTACATTGTCAAGAATGCGGGATCGAAGAGCTCAGAGAAGGATATTCAAGGGTACATGGAGGAGAAAGTGTCGAAGCACAAGCGACTCACCGGTGGAGTAAAGTTTGTAGATGTGATTGACAAGAACCCGGTAAGTGCGTCATTGGCTTGCTGTCCCCGCAACGCCATGCGATCTAGCGTCACATTGGCGTCCGCTAACATTTGCGTCTCATGTGCAGTCCGGCAAGATTCTCCGCAAGAACTACCGCGAGCAGGCGAAGAAGGAGGTGGGCGATGGGGCTGTCAAGGAGTCGAGGTTATAGGGTGAGAGCAATGGCCAAGCGAGCTGGCTGGCGACAACGAGGCGTAGGAAATACACTTGGAACAATCTAGACAGGACGATGGTCGCCTGACTTTCCTTTTGCGTTGCTCGCAGGGCCGCGATGGTTGAGAGGGTCTAGCTTGGCGTGCCACTGGTCCACGAACGGCGTGCTGCTTGTGCAGATGCTACGTCGGCGGCGTGGTCCCAGCTGCTCAACCACCTTTCGACCTGCTTTTGCAGGCATTTCAGTGCTCCCAACGCTGCACAACGAGCTGTCCCAGTAGTCTAGGGCTCCATTCCCCTACCACCGTGCGTCGCACCCTTATCATCCGAGGAGCTCCTTCCGTGCAGCTACGTTCTGATGTGGGACGATCCGCCCACTGCCGCCGTTCAAGTAGTACGACTTTCCTTTCGCCGCCGCCCACACCTTCCCTTCGACTTCTCTCTACACATATACAATACACCGGATTGCAAGGTTTCTTCACTGACTACCTTCTCCACCACCAATTCTCATCGAGGCCACTTGCAAGCGTCTTTACAACTACCCTCCATTCTGCCTTTCAGCCCACACACGCACTCTTCGCTCCACCTTCTCACCGACACTAATCATGTCTTCCTCCAACTCCAACCCCTACATGCAGCCTGGAAGCGAGATCACCAAGGTCGACCACAATGTGAGTCCTGCCGGCCTGCAGGCAAGAGCTGCCGCTACTCAGACTGAGCATGCTGCGCCTTCTGGCACAACCTATACCGATCCGGCATTGTATGCCTCTGGTGCTGCGCCCTCTCCCGCTGCTTCTCGCTCTCCTGGATATCCCGCCGGCCAGCCTGAGAGCTACATGCAGCCTGGCTCCGCCATCAACTCGATTGGCTCTCACATCAGTCCTGCGGGTGCCCAGGCAAGAGCCGCCGCTCTGCAGACTGAGTTCTCTGCTCCTCAGGGTACTGTGAAGACGGAGACTTTTGGCGAGGCTCCTGGTGCTCCTCAAGCAAGCCCTATGGGCATTTCGCCCGACGTCAACATTCCGTCTCCCATTCCCGCCTATGCGCGCCCCTCTCAACAAGTCGAATACCAGCCCGTAGATGCGTTGAACACCGCACGCGAGGTCTTCCAACCCACCTCGCCGAACCAGCCCCAGCAAGTCTCCGCCGAAGCCAGCACTACACAGCAGCAGCCCCAACAGCAATATCAGCAGCAATACCAGCAGCAATTTGCTCCACCCCAGTACAACCAACCTCCGCAGCAGTCGTACAATGCTCCTACTGCTCAGTCAGAGAAGCCCTACACCTTCACCCCGCAACAGCCTAAGCAGAACTTCAGCTACACCTATGTTCCCCAGCAACAGCAATCTGGTCCTGCTGGTCAGGCTTCACCTTTCAATAGCGCGAGCAGCGTGAACCCTCAGACGCAGACATACTCTCCTCAGCACAGTGCCGCTGGGTCCATGGCTCGTACCGCCGCCACTCAGACATCGTCTTCTCACCCCGCCGGTACCAGATCCGCCACGACGTCTTCGCCATCCTACAGGACCATTAGCGAACTTGCTCGTGGAGCATCATACCAGCCTCAGACAATTTCGACTCCATCTGTGAGCTCGACCCCCAACGAGGCGCCCAAATTCTCTGCCACCGCCGCAAGCCCTGGCATGGCTGCCCGTATTGCTGCTCAAAGGGGCGCCCACCCCGCTGGCACCGGCCCCGACGCTGGTGTGATCGGCACGCCCAACTTTGCAGCACAGAACCCCAGTGCTCGCGTTGACGTGTCACAGCAATACAGTCCTGCCGGTCTTGCGGCCCGTGCAGCTGCCGCCGGTCAAGCTCCCGCAGGCACTGGCGCAGCGTTCCCGAAGACGAGATCCGCTCCTCAGGAGGTGAAATACGAAGCTCCTGCTCGCCAGATCAATCTAGCTCCCGAGCAGCAGGTCAGCCCTGCTGGCATGCAGGCAAGACAGCTCGCCTATGGAAAGCACCCGGAAGGCACAGGCCCTGGAAGCGTTCCTGGCCGATCCTTCAGCACCATGGCAGGTCCCGCCCGCAAGGCTTCTGCTTCTGCTGCAATGCCCCGCCTTAACCCAGCTATCCTGCGTCGCAAGGGCGGCTTGGCAGTTGGCGCTGCTGCTGCCGCTGGGCTCTTGTTCTCATCTTAGACTGCTTAAACTGTCGGCGTTTTGCTCTTCTCTGCATGGCGAAAGGTCATTCCGGTGTTGGTCATTTTGCTCAAACTATCTGCAAGTTCCAGACAGAGCACTCAAAACGGAAGTGCTCGGCATAATGACTAGGACGTTAGAAGTTTTGCGACACGGTCGTCCAATGATTATAAAGAGGTCGTAGCGTCCTGCGACCCCAGTCTTACGCAGGAAACACGCATGTCTCCAGCATGGGTGTTATGTATTTCCTATGTTTAACGGATGGATGCACTCAGCGTAAATGCACAGATCAATGGAGGCTATAGTCATTCCTCTCAATGGACCAACATTATGGTTAAAATGCTTGTGTCAACTTTCTCTACTTGCAGACTGGCCAGCACTAGACTTATGGTCCTGAGCTTTCCAGTTGTCTTTTTAGTAATTCAATGCTGGGTTGCTGCACCACGTGTTGGGGGCCTCCTGAATATGCTTTGTTTTCTTGGTGTATCACATGCTCATCTTGAGGATATTGGTCGCTCAAGTTCGTTGTCATGATCAAGATCCACATTTCACATTGATCACCGTACGCACAGCGTATGCTCTCGTGAGTTCGACTTCAATCGCAGTAGTCAGGTAAATAATCCTGAGCAACACGAAAGTCTGCAGTCTAGATGGCGAGGTCAGATCTTGCATACAGGGCAATCTTGTACACCGAATACAGACAGTACGGACATTAAGGTTGATGCCAAGCCGCTAGCGTACTTTGTGCTCTTTGGAACACGTCGGGCGCGGGTAGGCATATGTGACGAGCTAGGGTACTCAGTCCATTCCGAAACTTCTCTCAAAATTTCTGGAAGCCGTGGAGACCACATCGTCCCAATTGCCCTCCACCTTTCGCCGCAACCCAAGTGGTTGTACATCTTGTTCTTTGTAGCGGCATACCCCAAGAGGTCTAGTTACGAGCAAGCCACAAAATTGCTTCGGGCTGCCAGACATGGCGACGGCGCTGGAGACACTGCCTGCGCTGCTCACGAAATTGAGCACATCCCTCACGTCCGCCGCGCAAGCTCTGCCCGACACGCAGGATTTCGAGCCGCCTGCCGATGGAATATCACTGCTGGACGTCAAGAATGAGCTTTTCCTGTCTTATATTCAGAATCTCGTCTTTCTCATCCTTGTCAAGCTGAGACATGGCCGGGATTCGCGGCCTGCCGGCCAGAAACAGAAGAAGAAGAATGAAGGGGAAGGAAAGAGACTGGAAGATGAAGTCACGGAACAGCTTGTGAGACTGAGGGTCTACTTGGACAAAGGTGTACGACCGATTGAAAACAGACTCAAGTTTCAAATTGACAAGGTCGTGCGGGCTGCAGAGGACGTTGCGCGCGCCTCGGCCTCTGCGTCAGCCTCCGCAGCGACGAGCAAGAAGACGAGCAAGAGTGGCAAAAAGACAAAGGCCAAGACTGGCGAACATGAGGAAGACAGTGCGGAAGATGACGAGGAGGACAGCAGCGAAGAAGAGGAAGAAGAGGACGAAGAAGAGCTCGCGAAATCGTACAGGCCAAACACAGCGGCCTTTATGCGTCCCTCGGCCTCCGCTGCACGATCAGACGCTCGACCCACGGCGCAAGGCACGCCCAAGTCAAGCGCAGGTGCAAGCGCAACCCAAAGTGAAATCTACCGTCCTCCCCGCATAACGCCTACAACCCTCGACTCCGCTGCTCCCCGCCGCAAACCAGCCCGCTCCGCCGTGCTAGACAACTACATTTCCACTGAACTATCCGGCGCGCCCGCGGCAGAAGTAAGCATAGGCACGGACATTGCGGAGCGCGGCCGTGGCATGAAGAGCGCCAAGCAGCGGCGCTCAGAGGCGGAGCGTCAGGAGTACGAGGAGACCAACTTTGTGCGTTTGCCTGGGCTCAGCAAAAAGGAGAAGATGAAGGAGAAGCGTGCTGCGAGGGACATGTTTGGCGGTGAGGACTTGAGGGGGCTAGGAAAGGGTCTGGAGCGCATCGAGGCGCTTACGAGGAAGCGGGGACGGGCTGGGGATTCCGGAGGGGGTGGAGGTAAGAGAAGGAGGTGAAATGCCTTGTCCTGAGGGCGCATGTAAGCTCAGAAGCGCAAGATGAAAATGGTGAGAGTGACCAGGAAAGGAAAGAGGGAGCCGATGTAAGGATGGCGAGACTATGAGCACGACCGGCACAAAGAGGAGAAGGGAAGTGAGAGTAAGACCAGTACGAGTATGCCGTGCCGTGCTGAGCGCTCAGTATACACGCAGCAATGCATTGCTGTAAGGTCATCAGCTACAGAATCTTGGAAGCCCGTCCTGCCGTCATCATCAGACATGCTTGAGGATATGTTTACCTCACTCTCGAAGAACACACTGACCTCAGAGCCATCCGCTAGTCAATACACCTCTAGCCCAAGAGCACCTACACTGTGCGCGGGAGCTGATCTCATTCCCATGCACTTGTCCAGCCCAGTGTACGCTGCATCTGCAGCTCGGCAGATGTCAAGTCCCGCAAGCATCTGGCTGCATCAAGTCAAAGACAATCGCATCCAGCTAGGCTCAGAACCGGAACGAGGCAAACCATCTGCAGCAGACCATGAACCATCCAATCCCCTGGCCCAAGTACACACAATTACGGCATGGTACATGCAGAAAAGTAACGTCTCCTCCATCCTCCGCAGCCCAAGCAGGCGCGCCAGGCAAGGAGAAAAGATATCTTTAGCTCAAAGGAGGATCATCCATCATATCACGCCGCGTGTTAGCTTCTTGGTCCTTCTCGCTTGCCCTTTTCTTGGCTGCGGGTTCTCATTAGGTAGCTGTCCTAGCCTCTTTAGTTTCTTAGCTGCCTGCAGGAAGAAGGACGTAAGAAATGGAATGCCGGACCGCCGTTCCCGGTATGGCCTTGCGTCGACGCTTGCGGCGTTTTGCTTCTTGGTTACGAAGGATGCCAGTTGATGAACTTTTTTTACGGACTGCGAGGAACGAGTGACCTCGTTGACGGATAGACGCGGATACTTGTTCTGAGTGTGCAGTGACGGCAGTTGAAGATGAGGATTAGAGTGAGGATGAGAACGAGAGGGGGGGTTCAATTGGTAACTCTATGCTCGCTGGTATCCTGTGGTTCGGCCGCTGCGAGCAGTTTTCTGCATAACGAGAGTTCTGAGCGTTGCTGCAGAAAAAATGTCTGTTTGTGCTTATAACAGGAGAAATAGTCATGCAGCATCGAAGCTTAGGTTCCAAGCATACCTACACCTAACGCATAATGCTCATGACTGCCACCATGTCGGATTGCACTCCCACTTGCTTTGATGCCCATCATTTAGCACCTTTCTACGCTTGAGCACTGTTTGTAGTTCAATGTTGCCTAGGGTAAGTCGTACAATGACCGCATCACCTATGTAGGTACCCACGCTACCATTCCATTCCATCCACATCCTCATCATGCACTACCCCCCATCCCTTCCATCTCTCCCTTTCCCACCAACATACATACCTAGACAGCCCCCTCCTCCCAACGCCTCCTCTCACCACAAAGCAAGTGAGATTCCCCCCCCATCTCCCGTCTGACATCCCCATCTCCATCATCCTCTCCACCCAGGCCCCAAAAAACACCCCACCCGTCACCGCCAACCCAGTCAAGCCAAAAGCAAGGACCCGCACCGCCAAGACGTTAACACCCGTGCAATCCCCCGTAGAGAGTAACTAGACGGCCAAGGTACATTCATAGACTTCTTGCTCGCCCCCTCCCCTCCCCTCCGCGGCGCGTCATTGGTGCGACACCCCCTTCCTTAACCCGGAATTTGCCAAGGAAGGATCAGCTTACTTACGCCCGGGTACTAGCATGTATGTTCTAGGTAGCGTACGGCTCTACTGTGCATTAGGTAAGTAAAGTAGGCACTGGGCAAGCAGGTTGAAGCGAAGCGCGCACGGCGTCGAGCGAACGGCGCTGGAGGCAAGAAGAGGAGCGTCAGTGTATTCGCCCCGGTGTCCCGCGTGCCCGCGTGCGCCCTTTCCAAGAGCAGCCCGACCATCACCCGACGTCCTTCTTGCGTCTTCGCTTGGGAACCGCAGAAAAACGAGATGAGAGATTGGCAGTGCTTATTCCCTCTTTGAGCAGGTATGGAGTCCTCTTTGCATGTATAAGTAGGTGCATAGCGCGCTGGGTTTGGGGCTTGAGATTTGATATTCGCTTCACACAAGAGGCTTCCTTACTGAGCAAGTCTTTACACCAGTACCCGAGTCTTTGATCTTCCTGAGAACATTCTTCGTGATGCTTTTCAACAGTTTCCTCGCCCTTTCCGTGGCGGCGCTCGCAGCTGCTGGCCCAAGTTTCAAGACAGTGCCAACGCCGACACCGTCTGAGGAGCCGTGCGAACCAGGCACCATCATCTGTGTAGTATGTGTTGAGCGCCAGCAACGACATCCCATTCAGCCGCATTAACAGTGCCCACAGGACAGCGTCAATGAGTGCGGTATTGGATACGGAGGGTAAGACTTTCCCACTTGTCAACTCTTGAGCCATCGACCTAATGGATTGCAGTTGCTACGACGTTTGCGGACCCGCCCCACCGTCAGTGACGCAGCCTCCACCATGCCCAACTTGCGGACTTGGTGCCGGCCAACCATGCCCCGAGGGCCTGTTCTGTCGCGACAATCCGGATGACGGCTGGTACGCTCATTGCCACATGACGACGATGCCTGTGAGACTAAATTGCTGACCCATAAAAGTGATCCGGAAGGCGATGGCATCAACTGCCCTGGAACCTGTGTGACTCCTACACCGGTGCCTCTTCCTTCGCCAATCTATACTGTTACACCAGTGCCTCTGCCTTCGCCAATCGAAGAATACACGCCTAAACCATATCGCATGATGGCTCGCAAGTGATCAAAGCCTGCTCCCCCAGCCTTTGGAGAAATGTGGATATATGGTCGAACGGCAGAGTCGGAAAGCTTGTCAGTGTCAAGATAGTTTTCAAATCCAGTCTTTCATCTCTTCAACTGGGCGAAACGTGCTGCTAGATCGTCCACATCCGGCACCTTGCCACCAACCTTCCCTTTCGACGTCGCCGTGTCCGATCCTTTGACGAGTTTGCCGGGCGCTTTGATCTTGGGATCAGGCCTCTCTGTGCTAGGGCTTGGGGGCGCGATGCTGAGTGGACTCCGGCCTTTTAAAGTCGCTGGTGGGCTCAGGCTTCCCAAGTCGTCACCACCGTCGGCTAGTAGTGGTGGCTCCTTTTGTCCTCCTCCCTCTCCATCACTATCGTCGTGGTCTTGACCTGTGGTGTTTTCTCGAGTATCCTCTTCCTCTTCATCTCCGTAACGTACACCGTATGCATGTGCGATTGCTTTCAAATAGTCGTCCACGAGTTGCTCTGGGGGTGCCTCGACTTTCAGCTTCTTCGTGACCCGCTCGCTAACGCCCTCTCCTTTCATTGTGGCTTCAACCAGTGGTTTGCCATAGCGATTGCCAAGCACCTCTCGTGCGCTGTTCAACTCTCTAACTTCAACCCGCGGTGCTGCATAAATGATTCCCCTCACCGCTTCTTCCAGGCCAGGATCGATGCCATTCTCGACCGGCTGATCAAGTAAGTTGAGACGCGCAAGGAGCAACTCGCAATACAGCTCGAGCAGCTCATGTAGCTCGGTGATGAGATCAGCACGGATGATATTCTCCACGCGGATGCGAGCACTCTCAATGCGTCCTTGAGCCAGAAGATCAGCCATTGACCGTCGGGTCTGCTTGGCGACGGCTGTGTCACGAGATTGTAGCATTCGAAGGCGAGAGATTGCAGTCTTGAGGTGGACTTTGAGCTTAGACGTGAAGGGTGCTGGGAGGGGCATGGTGGGCGTGTAGTGGGCGATGCGGGGTCGATGAAAGCGGAGGGTACGCGGGTTTGATGAGTGGAAGCGATGCTGAGAGATTAATGGAAGGAACCGAAGAGCCAGAGACGAAGACTTCGAGGGCTGTGAACACGAGGAGTGAAGGACAGGAGCCTGGGAGGTCCATAGATGGGTGAGGTCAGCGCGGGGCGGCGCCCGCCGTCTAGACTTGCTCCTTTCGACCTGGCCATCCACTTAGGTATGTCGGCGCAGCAAAGCATTCCGTCGCGATACAAATGCCGGAACCCACGCTTGATGAGGCATGTGATGGATACTTTTCACCAGCTGCTTTATTGTTTCTCTTATGGTTTCAGGTTCAAGTCCATTTCTCATCTTTAAGAAGAGGCCGCTGCAACAGAGCCGGCGACCATGCCAATACAAGACACTGCCAACGCCTCGCTAGGTGAAGAGAAAGCCCCAAAGTCACGCCAATGCCCCAGTACAGCATCTGCCCTAAGCGCCATTCGAATGAAAGAATCGACTGAATGCATTTCGGAGTCTCCTGCCCTCTTTGGGTGTCAGGCTACCATTTGATAACACTGCATCGTCGGAAGCCCGACCTGCGGCGCCACGTCCCACATTAGGTGACGAAGCGTTATTGAAGTCTGACTGTGAGGCCTTTGTGTTGATGGCCGTCTGAGGTCGTCGCTCCCGTGGCTCTGAAGTTTGGTTCCGGTTTGCAAAAGTGTCATTAGCATCAGCTGCATCGCTCTTGCGCCGTCGAGCACCCAAGGCTGTGGAGGTATCATTCGACCGGCTGCTCAGGGAAGAGCGCATCTCGGGATCATTGTCGCGTGATTTCTTAGTCAGCGTCAATTTCCGTCTCGATGGTGTGCGTGCCGTGTATTCGCTGTCGAGGAAAGCTTGATTCGACCCGTTGGCGCCTGGTTTGGGTATCGGTGCCTCGCGCACTAAGTCGTCGCAGACGACCATGTACCATCCCAACCCGACTTCTGGCGGTACTTGCAACGAGGACTTGAGCTCGACCATGGCTAGCTGCTCTTTCTCCGAGGGCTCGTTCTGCCGTATAAACTCTTGTACGTCAACACTGAGCTTCACCTCGTGAGCAATGTCGGCCACAAAGGCAAACTCTTCTGACTTGTTTGTATAATCGGTAGGGTCATATTGTTCTACGAAGCGAAGATTCTGGAGATGCTGCATCTGATTGGGAAAGGACTCTATAAAGTCCTCCAGCATCACCCTCATCGTTATGGGCGCTGCATTGTTTGTGCGCATCAGTGGCTGTAAGTCGACGCCGAGGAGCTCAAGACTTACAGACGAGCCAGTTTGCCGTAGCATCATCCAGATGGTGCAGGATTATATGAATACGGATCAGCTGTCGGGGCCACCTGAAGCCATGTACAAGGTACGCCGGCATGGCGTACGCTCTGTGTGGTCAAGGGAGGGCGGGCCCGAGGAGGGGGATCCGGAGGGTCTGAAGAGACGCGGAAACAGGATATCGCTCATGAAATATGTATCTGTTGTATTGCACATTCACACCTGCAGCTGGTAAGCATGAGGGGCGCGAGACGGAACGCGTCAGGCCATGGATCGAGAAACGATAATACAATGGTGTGGGGACTGTAGATAGGAAGCTTGGAGAGCTGAGGCAGCAAGAGGTAAGCCCGGATCTGTTGCTGCTGCCGTTTGCCAATGGGGCAGGATGGGCATGGGCGGAGCAAGAGGAAAGGACCAGGGAGCGTGAGTGTGCGTGGAGCTCCTGCAGCGCGCAGTGTGCGGTTTGCGGAGAGTCTCCGGCTGGGCGTTACAACATTGCGATGGCGTCTGAAACGCTTCGGGAGATTGGTGCTCCATTGGCTCCAGCAGTCCCCACAGTTCGGTACTGGCTGCTTAGCATCGTTCGATCGAGGCGGCTCTATCCCGAGTCTATCTACGCATGTGCTTTGCTAACCTCAGCGCTGGGACTGTCCAGCTCCCAGTGCATCCGTCTTCGCACCCACTCTCCCCTCATGTAGACGCCTTCGTGACAGCCGTCTCGAAGCACAAGAAGCCATCCTTCTCGGGCAAGATATCATCGGTGAAAGCGCATTGATGGGCGACGGCTGTGCCATCCAGCGCCCCCCTCCCGCCGCCCCCACACAGCAGCCCGCATTATGTTGAACGCCAAACTCCAGGTGCCGGGTCGTAGAGACCAAGTCTTCGGGGACACAAAAAACGCGCCGATTGCCTAGTTGTCCTCTTCGCTCGTTGCCTCAAAGTTCTGGGCCTTTTGTTTGACTTCATATGCGCCACGCGACGCCTCTTCCTCTACAGCATCCTTGATGTTCGACGCAGGGGCAGCCTGCTCGTAGTTTGGACGGGGAACATCCTCGCCACGCGCCCGCAGCTCCGCCTCTATCTGCGGCAGGAGCTCAATGAGCGTCTTAAATTGGTCGAGAGGAAGTGCAATGCCCTTTGGCTTTGGTCAGTCTGGTCCGCATTCCACTGTGCGCAGCATTGCGACAGAGATCCAGATGCAACGGGATACAGTAGCTGTAACACCTTGTACACGCACGCACCTTTTTCCCTGGAAGCATCTTGCCGTCCTTCTGGTAGAACTCGCGTATGTTCACCAGAAGCAGATTGTTGAGCTTGTTGACACCCACGCGACGCGTTCCATTGGGCTTCAAGTCCCAGTACGGATCTCCGCTGTCATCCCTCTGCTTCTGACCTCCTTCGATGTCATCTGTGTACCGTGTGTTAGCGGGGGTCAGGAATACCATGCATGTGTGACTTGCTGTTAGGTTTGGCTTTGGTGGCCATTGTTGCCTTGCCCGTGAGGGACTTGGACTTTTTGGTCCGAGGAACGCCGTCGTCACCCGAGTCTTGGACCACAAAATCGTCGCTCTCAGCAGCTCCTTTGCGCTTAGGCATTGTTGACGCTACTATGTCTTTCTTTCTTTAGATGCGAATCTCGATTTTCTACACAGATCGTGGTAACGAAGGGGGGCGAACCCTGCAGAAACTCGATGAGACGCAGCTAGACAGGGGTAAAGCGACGTGAGCGGTGCCCGTCACGACTATTCGTCAGGATTCCCCATTGGAAACTTCCGGCACTTCAGACATCCACAGTATGCACTCCTAAACCTGTGTCAAGCAATTATGCAACCTTCGTGTTATAGAACTCGAGTAGATTCTGATTCATTACGCGCTTCTGAGGCTAACTTCTCCCAGCCGTTTCTGCCCCGAGGAGGGCTTGTATTCTACACAGGCGCTGTCCATTGTTGACGGTCATTCAGATGCCATTGCTCGTCAAGGGTCATATCGCCAGCTCTAGGCGTTTCTATCGAGAGGTTCCACCGAACCCGCACATCATCCATGTCATTTCAATCATTGAGTGATCGCTCGCACTGCCTGCAGTAACAGTCCAAACATGACACCACGAGCAACCTCTTCCACTTGCAAGCAGTCGAAGATCTTGCCTAGCGCCTCGCCACTTGCTGCAGCTCCCATCACGCTCGTCAGAGCCTGAGGCATACCTCGCTGCACGAGGAGCTTGCGAGCTTTCTTGCGCAACTCCTCTCGCTGGTGCTCGTTCCGTGGCTCAGGCCATTTCGCTTTCTCTTCTTCCGTCGGCATGACATTTTCTCTCAGCTTGCTCAGCAGCGCGGCAATGCCACTATCCGACGTGTTGGCATCCAGAACGCTTTCTTGCAAGAGTACTCGAATGCTCTCCAATTGCGGGTTGCCTGGTCGGAGTAGGAACGTCTTTGCCGCTGTGAGAAGAGTCCTCCGGATGTTCCAAGCCGAAGACATGGTATATAGCTCGCTGATTACGGCAAACATGAGTTCTACTAATACCTGGGCTTCCTGCTCCGTCAGCGGCTGCTTTGGTTTTGGTGCTGGTCGTTCCCGCTTGGGCCCTCGTACTGGTGATCGTCGAGGTGCTCTATTGATCGGGGGATTGTGTATCTGTGCGTCACTGGGGGATACGGCTGGAAATGGCGAGGCCCCAGGGGTCGAACTGCTGGGAATATCAAAGAAAGATGTGCCATCGACAGAGACGTGCTGTATGGGTTCAGGAATGACCAGCTTGTTGGTCCGCTTTGGAGTAATGTAATCATCCGGCATCATATCGGGAGGTGGAGGAAGCGACATCTCCGGTGTTTCCGAGCGTCTTCGAGGCTGCTCGGCATTGAGAGTCAGATTCACATTGTGCAGCGCAGACTCGCTGGTGGTGGATGACCTGGAAGCGATACTAGCGCGCGCAACTTCAGGCAAGTTCTGATAGCTGTTATTCCTTGCGTCTGTCGAGTGTCTCGGCGACCCACTGATGCCATTGGACGGCCGTACAGCGCTCACAGATTGACTTGTGTGATGTAGAGATGTTTGCGAACCCGATCTTTGATCTGCATGCGATACGCTCATAGTCCGACTGTTGCTGGTCGGCGTTGTCTTGTTTGCAGCTGTACCTGTGAAAGCACTGGTCATTCCTCCGAAGAAGGCTTTGCCTCCACCAGCCACTTCTCGAGGGGCCTTGCTGAGGACATCCAGCATACCTTTGCCGACATTTGCTGGGTTTGGCCAAAATGCCCCGCTCTTTGGTGCGGACTTGTGGAGTGCACGCTCTCTTTCTAAAAATCGTTTCATACCTTCGCTTTCTGCAAGAGGCTCATATCTGACGGCATCCCCAAGGTATCGTTCCAGCTCATCCTTCAAGTAGGCTTTGTTGATGCCCTTCCAACTTGGTAGCGTGCCGTGATTGTTGGTGAACGCAGATCCAGAAATGGCTGCAATACGCCGTAAAACTTCATGTAACACTTCGAAGTCGCTATATGTTCGCGAGACCATCCAGCCAGAGAATTCAGAAGAGGCCGGCTCAATCTGAATGAGGTAGTCCTCTTGAGGCTTTGTCTTCAGAGGGCGCTTGTCTCCGCCAAACAGATCGTCAAAGATGCTGATTTTCGCGTTTTGCAGTGTCAATGAAGGCTTGTTCGCAGCCACGTCTGCCGAAGTTAGGTCGGACTCGTTTGCACTGCTGATTCTTTCGGGGACTGATTCAAATGCCTGACCCGACTGTGATTTGGGTGATGCATCGGGAGGGCTCGATGGTAGCTCTGGAGTCTGGTTGCCGCTGATCTTCGTCTGTAGCTGACCGACGCTATCAACCAGAACATCACCCTGAGACGAAGTCGGAGTATGTACGCCATTGCCGTGGTGTGTGCTGTCTGAAGCTTCGGACAGATTGGACTGCGAGTGTGACTGGGCATGGTGAGGAGGTTGTAGCGTTTCAGTTGGTAATGTCGAGGAAGTAGTCTTTGCAAGCGGTTCGTGCTTCTCGATAACGACATCCTCAGGCTTACCCTGCTGCTCTTTGGCCTTCCGCCCTTCTTCTTCCAGGATCATCTGTGTCAATCGCTGAGCCTCCTTCATAGCTTCGTCCATGGCTTCTTCAGCTCGACTGACTCGTCGCTTGTGATCACGGCCGGTTTTCTGCTGCTCCTCCGCCTTCTGTGTCGTCTGCTTTACATCGTCATCTTTTATAGTGACTTGTTTCCTGACACTCAAACCGTCAACATCACTAATTTTATCCACGCTAGCATCAATTTCCTTCATAATCTCAGGTTCACCCTCTTCCAAAAGGTAGACAATCCAGTCATTGATAAACTCAGCGCGCGAGCATTGCTGGAGACTGACTTCGAGAACAATGTTGGCAAACATTTCCCGCAGGAAAATGCGAGTCGGAGAGCAACGGTAAACGCTAGTATCGAGATAGTTCTCGAGGATATCGTCTGAGACCATCTTCAGCTTGCGCTGCTGGTGTTTTTGATCCAGGATGTTGGCGAGGTTGCTCTGTGGTTTCAACCTAAGGTACGTAGCGATGGCTATTTCAGCGCTCGACCCTGGCGAGGCGGACAGGGCAGCGCTCAGCTCATTGAGGACGACAATGACGACAGACGAGGAATTCGTCGTGAATTCAAGAAACGCATCAGCCGGCCGCTTCTTTGCGACATTGGTAGAAAGCGAAGAGACGAAGCTGGATAGGACCTGGCGAACGGCTGCAGGAAATGCTGCGTCTGTAGGGAGTATGGGAGAATACCACCATCTGGCGAAATTTAGCAAGCACCCACGCCGCGACAGCATGGGGGAAACATACTTGATGTAGTCTCTAACGACAGCATCTGCGAGCTCATTGAGCGCGAGCGCAGTCTGCGGCTGGAAGGACGAGAAGTCAGACGTCTTTGTAAACTCCTCCTCCTCCTCCTTAATCGGCGAGGCCAAAGTTGTCTTGGCCTTTTCGTCTCGCCAGTCCAAGATCCTCCGCAGCACCTCAACACCAGCCTCGCGCTTGCGGCTGGTAGCATCAGCTGTAGCGCCTTGTCCAGCTTTGCTTTCCCATGTTGCGTGTAGTGCTACGCCTCCGACAACTCCCATGAGCACCAGGCCGACGCGGCCGAGGACGAAGTATGTGGTGACACCAAGTACGCCGGCGCAGGCGCAAAGAGCCTCATTGGAGGCATTGCTGAGGAATTCGAGCGCCCTGTCGGTCGCTGTCTTCACCAGTGTGTGCAAGCTGGGAGCATCGGGGGACTTGGCGGCGGCGGCATGGGTATCTGGCGATGACGGCACTTCCGGACCGGCTTGGGAGCGGTCATGATCGCGGGCGTCCATTGCTGTGCGTATGCATCCTAAAAAGGGGCGAAGAGGTGAGGGTGCGAGGACAGTGGATACGTTTGTCAAGGAACAGGGCGGAGAATTGGGAAACGCCTGAGGTTATGGAGAGGGAGAGAGATCAGCATCCCATCTTTTGCGCAGGGAGGCAGGCGGAGCCTCCTAAGTGGCTCGAACGCACGCGCGGCCCCCCCCCCTTGATGCTAGTAAATCCTCCAGACGTGCCCAGGTCGCTTCCTCCTTTCCCTACCGCCAATCAGTCTACATGTCATTATCTGCAGGGCAGCCTCTCGCCATTCCAACGCTGATGATTTTTGATTTACACTCATATTGGCTCGTTGGGCGAATCAGCATGCTCGAACATTATTTCTAGCCAATGTAGTGGCCTCATTCATACATACATAGCTACATTTTGTCGCAAAGTCCATCATGTACAGTGGACACCTGGTTTCTCGCTAGTCTTCAAAAAGGACAATCCAAGGTGGTGCGCCACGCAATGCTGCAAAGTGTCATAAGTCGTTATCCAGAGATATCTCAAAGTGAGGCAGGGTAGAGATTGCCAACCCCTATCTCCTCGAATTGGATCTTGCAAGGCATTTTGTGGATGGGATCTACCCAAAGGACTTGCTTCAATGCCCACGAACATTCGTCCCATGTGCGCAAGTGTGCACATCTTGACATTAGTTCGCGCAATCTTTGTAGAAACCAGAAGTGTTCCGGAAGACCCCTCGAACCGACCGCCCCAATGAAGAGTATCCATAGATGGATCGTTGTATCCAAGATGTTGGAGCCAAGCACCAAGAGCGTATCCTTGAGCTGAAGGAGCAGCCTGCGTGATGAAGGTGGAGCCACACCTGCTCCGCGGATGGTTGACTTGACGTACATCATGCCAGCCAATCGTAAAGCGCGATCAAGACCAATCTCCTCGTCAACGCCTACGCTCACAAGCTCTTGCTGCATGACGACGACATCCTCATCATAGGAAGCTGGATTGATGAGCATGTCGTGGTTCATCAAGACATACTCCAAAGCTCTCGAGAACCGGTACATCTTGGCAAAGGATTCGACAAGATCGTGACGAACGTTCGCCGCTGTCAGCATCTCAATAAGCTCAGGCTTGACCAGACATTTCTGGAGGCCCGGAGGGATGGCAGTCTCAAGGCTTGGCTGATTGCGTGTGATTGATGGCAGCTGGGATTTGGTCACGAAGTTTACGGCGCCCTCCACGTCGGCTCGGTAGATCTTGAGTTGCATCTGCTCATCGATTGACTCGATGCCACGCGCCTTCATAATCGACAGAAGGCCGGCCATGTGCATACGCCATTGCGCTTCGTTGCCCCGCATGTTCTGTAGGACAGAGTGTTAGCCACTAGATTGTGCAACGCTGAGACACGTCGACTGACCTCTACCTGCGCAAGGCAGGTAACCGCTCCGACAGTGCCATCTGAGACCGACTTCTCAGTAGCCAGGCGGATCGTGAGGCTTTTGAAGACGGATTCGAGAATGACCCCGGGCAGCATTGCATTCTTTTGTCCTTGAATGAAGGACAGATGTGATGCTGCAGAGAAGAGAATGGTAGAGAAGAAGACATCATCCTGCAACGCCAACGGTATCCAGCTAGTATCGACTGGGTTGAACGCAAGTCGACTCGCGAATGGGTAGACAGCACTGCCAATAACAGATCGGTCTGCGTAATAGTGAGTAGGTGTAAGTGCATAGTCTGGGACGTAAAATAGCAGTTGACGTACAATAGAAGAGTAATTTGTGAGACTCGGGACGGCTAGTCAGTGGACTCGTTCCATACAAGGACATGGTGGCTCCACTAAGCTCGCCACCATAGGATAGAGCAGGTGGTGTTAGAGTCGAATCGGAGTCTGGTCGGTCATTCTCCACTGCATGCGCAGTCGGCGGCTGAGCAGCATCGGGCGGCGATGGCTGCGACGGAGGATTCTCTGCTGCCTGCTTCAAGGCCTTTTCCTGCTGGATCTTCTTTTCCTTTGCCTTCAATTTTGCCTTTTCGTCTCTCTTGACGCCCTTCATGACATGACTCCGGACGAGCATACGCACATCGGGGTCACGGTTGCGATAGGGGTCTGTGGCGTTGACGAACTGCAGCTGGCGCGTGGGCTCGGGCTTGCCAGAAGAGGCTTTGGATGGCTTCCGCCGCGACCGTTCCGGCGTGCTGACGCTGCGATCGGCTGGGGTGGATTGACTGCGCCTAGCAGGTGACTCCATGTTGCTGCGTCGCGATGCAGCGGGAATCAGGACCGGCGTTGCCGACGAAGAAGCAGTGGCTGCGGTGGTCGCAGGTGGTGCAGCCGCAGTGGTCAGAGTAGCGTGTGGCCACTGCGGCTGATTAGCGACGAGAAAAGCATCCTGGGGCAGACGAAAATCCTGATGGTTCATGGTGTGTCATTTGGGGGCGGTCGGAGTGTCGAGAGATGCACAAGAATGCAAAGGCTTTCAGTCGCAGAGGCGCAGTGGGGTAGTGTAGGTACAGAGTGTCTGCAGTGCAGAGGTAGTGGACAGACAGGGAGGAGGTTGTCAGGTAGTGGCGGCCAGGGCAGTTGGCAGAGTCGAGGCAGATGCTGCTAGTTAGATAACTGCACCAGCTCCACCCAGCGAGTCAATTCGGCTTCTCCCCTGGCTCGCCCGCAATTGTCTCTGCTCCTCCTCCACTACTGCCCTCTCGACCATATCGTTGGCGCGGCGCACCGTTTTGGCGCCCCGCTTTCGCGCACAACTGATGCTAGCAGAACGACCAACGCTGTTTTCTAATTTAGGGACTCTGATCCAAGCACCTCTGCGGCCGTGCATTCCGTCTGCCTCGGAGCGCGTCCACTACCGAAAACGAACCCATGCAGCCCCAAGTCTGTTCAGGGAAGAAGCTTCAAGAGCTGATGCTGCACCCCATCACTAGATCCGTCCCGATGACCCGTGCACGCCGTGCCATTCTGAGCACTCGTCGCTGGTGTCGAATCAGGGCGGGCCTGCGAACGGCACGTCAATGGGCAGAGGCGAGCGATCCGCGAGCCCGTCTATGCTTGTTGCCCCATACAGCATGTGAACGGGGCCCGTCTGCAGGCTACCTCGTGGACCGTCAAGGGCATTGAAGAGTCTCAGACTCGGGTCGCCAGGACGATAAAGCACTGCGCTTGGCCGCAATTCTGTTGTCGCTGGCTCGCTCTTTCTTGTTTCCTCCGCCAACGTCGTTTGCGAGTCATTCTTCAGCGCTCAAGACAAAGGCAGCGTGAGACTGGACAGCCTTGGAAGGCTGACCGCAGCTGCGCGAAATGCAGCTGATCTACTTGAGCGACAGGGTCTGTATCCTGGACTAGGGGAAGGAGGAATGCACACTGCATGCTAGCGAGGGGAGATCAACACCTGTAGCTGTCTGCACGTCCGCGGTCACTACCTCTTACGTATGCTTGCAAGCCACCTGGATCTCATCACAAAGTGTTTACTGTGCCTAAAAGCTCCGAATCCTTGGCAGACACGAGAATCACTCTGCCATCGTTGTGAAGAAAATGAGAGGACAAGCAGCAGGGCCACGAATCTGACAGCATCAGCTGCTATGTCGTCTTATTCAATCGCCAAATGTTATCGTTGTCGGGAGATGCGCGCGCAGATCTCTGTTCTCCGCGCGCAAGATTGCTTTGACACCAATTATCAGTCTGCGCAGATCAAATTGAAAGGATGCGTCTCTTGCACTGAATCAGTCACTGGGCAGTCGTCCTGCAATCGTCCAAGCTGCTGGGACAGAGCAAGGCTTGAAGTGGTGAAGAATGGTGGGTGACATGCCAAGCCTTCGGACTAGACCGTCCGACCCCTTCGAGTCGGCGACGCTGCTGCTCATTTTCTCTCCAATTTCACGCGAAGAGGCAAGGGCAGACTGGATCCAGACCTGCATCGTGAACAGCGACGCTGAATTCAGCACCGCGCGAGCTCCTGCCCTGCAAAAGAGTGATTGTCAAGCGGGCGCAATCGCCCGTCACTATCGAAGCATTGACACGAGCGCACCTCTTCAGCTCGATACTCCCTGGGCTTAGGAATCTCCAATGGACCCGTCCGCCGCCAATATCTTCACCTTTCCCACCAATGATCAGCCGCCCGAGCCCGAATCAGCTAAACGTCGCAATGCTATCAGTCTAGAGCAACGCAGGCAGTTGCGCAACCGCTACAACGAGGACCGCTCCCAGAAGCAAAAAGACCTCGCTGCCTGGTTCGAGGCCACATTCCAGCGCCCCATCAACCAGTCAAGCATATCTGACACCCTCAGCGACAAGTACAGCTTCCTTGATGAGACCGACATCAACAAAGTTCTGGGCCAAACGCGCATCGCCCGCGTCGAGTAAGTCTGCACCTCCGCCTCTCCTTGCGACATTTCCAAATCTCTCCCTGCTGGAACCAAGAGTCGGCGGACCCGTGCCTTGCCGGTATTCCCCCTAGCCATCCAAGGTTCTACGTCCATCTCCAACCCAAACCGTTGCGTGCGTCGCAAGCGAGACCGTTTTATGCTCCGCAACTTGCTGCTTCTGGTCAAGCCTTGTGCCTCTCGTCACACGTGGATACGACCGATGCTGACTTGACATATAAAGCTTCCCAGAACTTGAGTCTGCACTCTACCGCTGGCAACTCGACCGTGAGGCTGAAGGTGTCAAAATAACTGGCGCCAATCTCTGTGAGCAAGCACATCAGATCTGGTCCGAACTACCTCGGGCTGCAAACGCAAAAGACTTCAAGGCATCAAACGGCTGGCTGGAAGGCTATCGAAAGAGACACGGTCTAGGCAAGCATAGTATGTCCGACCATGCTGCAACTCCACCGCGCAAGCGTCAGCGAGTCGCTGGCCGCCTACAAGACAGGATAGCCGTCGTCACAGGCTCATCAGTAAGTCGTCAACCAGCCGTGCCAGGGTCCAGAAGCCGTGATTTTCAGCAGCAATGATCATCACTGCACGAGACCCTGATCTGCCTGCGCACGAAGCATCGCAACTAACGTGCAGCAGTCTGGCCTGGGAAGAGCCATCGCAGTGCATTTCGCTGCAGAAGGTGCACGTGTAGTGTGCTCCGACCTCCAACCTGTCTCCGCAGCCGTCGTTGTAGCAGCGGCCGGAGCAGCAGACGGCAAAACAGCAACGCACCTATCTATCCAATCCCTCTACGGCGAAGACTCCGCAACTTTCATCCAATGCAATGTCGCCAACGAAACCGAAGTGCAGAACCTCATCACCCAAGCAGCAGCCTGGGGCGCCGGCCGCGTCGACATCATCGTCAACAACGCAGGCATAGGCACAACGCCCAGCTCCACAGGCCAGTCCCCGCGCCTCCACGAACTAACCAGCGATCAATGGGATCGCCAAATGAACGTTAATGCAAAGGGCGTCTTCTACGGCTGCAAGTACGCCATCCAGCAATTCCTCATCCAGGAACCCCGCGCCACCAACGACCGGGGCGACGCAACAAAAGGCTGGATAGTCAACGTCGCCAGCGCCCTAAGCGAAGTAGGCTTCCCTCGTGCGCCCGCATACGTAGCGAGCAAACACGCAGCGCTGGGCCTCACAAGACAAATAGCAGTCGACTACGCTGCCGAGCGCATACACTGCAACGCCATTTCGCCCGGCTGGTCGGATACGGCGATGATCTCACACCTAACGAGTAATCCGATGGCGTCGGAGTGGCTCAAGGGCAAGCACCCCTGGGGCGCGCTCGGCCAGGCGAATGATATTGCCAAGGCTGCTGTGTTTCTGGCTAGCGATGACGCGAGCTTTGTTACGGGGCATAATCTGCACGTTGATGGGGGTTACTTGGCGCAGTGAGGGAGGCGAGCGGACGGGAGATTTGGGAATGTTCTCGTGGTGATGCGGTGTGATGAGGTGCAATGGGCTTGAGTCAGGTGCTGGGTGCTGGCTCTGCAGGGATACCTCAGTGCTTTTCCGCTGCGTTTTTTAGAATCATTGGCTAAATGCTATGCTTGTATTATAGCTATATGACTGCAGCTATTGGACAATGTCCAGGTTGGCATTAGACACTGCTAATGTATCGATGAGACCGGGTACTGTAGCGCTCGGTGAAGCGACTGATGGAGGAAGAGTGGGGATAGCACTGTAGCATGTGTCTACGCAAACATGGTCGAAAAATTCAGAATTCATAGTCTCATCTCTCATGTCTCGTATATACAATTTGGAAGTGCTGATGGCCTTGTCAGAGGCCAACATATGTACACATTTGCGACGAGCATACACCTATTTATCCAGCCGACGTGTCTCGCGATCCCCATAAACAGTATAATGCACATGTCCCTATCAAGGCGCAACAGCAATGGTATCGAAAACATCGTTGCGCCATCCGCCACGCTCCCACTCCTCAATTCGTTCTCCAGCTCTCTTGCCCTCCTCTTCCCAGACCTTGAAAATACTGCCAGGCGCATAAACACCCTTGAACACACCCTTGCCAGCCTTGCCTCCGCCGCCAATACCGCCGCCGCCACCAGCTACACCAACCTGTACATCAATCTCTGGATCAGGCTCAGGCACCCACCGAGCACTGACAGCCTTGATGAAAGTGATTATATCCTGTGGCTCGCTAATGCGCGTTGCGCGAAGCCGCTCGCGAGCAAACACAATCTCGCGGTTCAGGGCGTGGAACCCATCGGCTATGGCTTGCCCAATTTGCTTCTCGAGAACCTTTCGGAGAATGGGCCGGACAATGGGCTTTGCCAGCCATGCTAGCCATGACAATTTAGACTTTGATAGGTCATAGTCGAGATGGTGGACATGTACGCGGACAGCGCGGAGTGTGAGGATGTTCTCAATCGAGGTGCGCGAAATAGACAGATCCAGCTGAATGTCTACACCTCTCTCATCGAGTTGGAAGCTAGTCAGACCGATATCGGTAAAGGAGAATGGAAAGGGCGAGGTGTGAACGTGAGTGACATAGCCAAAGTCCTCAGCTGCGAAGGTGAGGCCGTCAAGGCGAAGCGTAACTAGCGAAGTGGCGACTGACTTCAAAGACCGGTTGTGAGTGCGACGTAACTCGAGGTCATTCTCGGTTTCGATGCGAACGCGGAAAGGTAAGAATGAGGAGTGATTGACTGTGCGGCCAGGCGTGAGAATGAAATTCTCAAGGAGAAGGTCAATGTCGGGTGTTGCGACCTCTAGGCGGGGAATGGGTATATGCTGAATAGAGTAAATCAGGAGCGGTAAGAAAGTCTGCAACAGATCGGTGAGGAGATCTTGGTTGAATAGGTTGTGAGTAGGAGAGATGATCTGGAAAAGGCGTAGACTGGTAGTGAACAGGGCGTTGATGTCGCGATCTTGAAAGACCGATTTGAGAACGCGATTGCCTTGGTCCAGCAATGACCGCACATCTTCACGAAGCTTGGACGATGGGTCGGAGTCATTGACTGAATCTTGAAGTTCTGAGATTTTCTCGTCAAGCTTTGAGATGGCTTCTGGATCAGTCAGCAGCTTCTGCACGGCATCGGCAATCTGAGAAATGAAGCGCTCAAAGCTCGGGTTATGCTCTCGATGCTTCTCAACCTCTTTCAGACGCGTTTCAAGCTCATCCCATTCCTTCTTGTCACCAAAAGATGTAAGGAAAGACCAGAAGTTTTTGGCGGCGGCGTCCATTTGGTCGTTACTATGAGCGTCCTTCTGTACGGCCTCAATTGTGTCCTGAGCCGCCCGTGAGTATGCCATACCAATCCTCTGAATCAGCAAAGAGATGACATTTGCCGAGTCGGTATAGTCCTTGCGGTAGCGTAGCTTTGAGACCGCATTCTTCAGCCTGCTCACAAGAACCTCGCGCTCTGGACCCGAGAAATGCTCTTTTGTGCTCTCAGCAGTCTCATGACTGACCTCTGCAACTCCGTTTTGGACAGTCTTCGAGACATCGGCCACGTCGGAGAGCAGGTCTTGCTTTGACGGAGCAGCACCACTGTCCGTGGCTTGCACCTGGCCTTCTGGAGGCGCTACTTTCTTGCTTGTGTCAGCGGCAACATCGGAGACCGATTTGGCAGCGTCACTAAAGATTTCACGTCCAATGACTTGTAAGTCTTGCAATAGTATCCTGAAGTCAGAACTCGTGAGAAGCAGTGAGCCCACAGTCTTTACAGACTCATATGCCGCGACGGTATTCGCAGTGGACCTGACTTTGGCAGCTTTGTTGGCCAAGTCCTGCACATCAATAGAGACACGAGACTTTGTCAACAGCCACAGAAAATCTTGAACCTCATCTTGTGAATTCTTATTGCGAAGGGTATCAATAAACTGCTTGAGCCACTGCTTTGTGTATTTTGCCAGAAGGCGGCCAGAATCGCTCACTTGAGTCTCGTCGGGGTTGAGCAGGTCGGAAGCAAGGATAGTGCGCAGATTGATAATGGCTTGGTCCGTCGAGGGCATGTAGCCTCTGCCGAGAGCTCTTATCATCTGGTAGGTATGGAGCTTTTGGTGCAGCTTCTGCTGTCGGGCGGTGTCGTCATTGTACTGGGGCAGCAGAGGCTCTCGATCGTCATGGCGAGGCTTGCGGGCGGAGCAGCATGCGCACCAGCCATCGAAACAAGAGGCCATGTCGTTGATATGCTGGTGTATGAGTAGGCTTGTGGGAGGGTGGGATCTGAAACTACGGAAGCAGGCACGGCAGGGCACGGCCTATGGGATGATCATGCGACACTGAAAACGGCGCGCGGCACAGGAAGGGCGACTGGGCGAGTCGTCCAGAGCTCGGAAAAGAAGGCCAGTAAGCGGGCTCTCCACAGCCCGGCGTTGGGGATGGTGATGCCAGTAGCGGAAGCGCTGATGGTGAGGATAGAAGACGCAACTGACAGGCGCAGGGTGAAGCAGCCAGTCGAGATGGAGTTGGACGGGGTGGAGAGGAGGATGGGGAACCTTAGCTGGCGATGCGGCTCATGGGATTCTGAAGGCTGTGACGTGCATTTGGCTGCGCCTGACTCAGGCTGACCCAATGGGGCATTTGGTCAAAGCTTCATCTTTTGCAGGTCCAGCCGGATTGAAAAATCGCATGTGTGAATCTGTCTTGTCTGGCACTGGATGCTGCTATCTGCTTCTCAACACTCTCTGACTCGGCCCCTGGCATTCCCCGAGCTGCGACACCATCGTCTTGACCGGTCCCGCCCAAGCCGCTGCCATCTCGTCCCAGCCGAGTATTCCACAAGTTCGGGCTGCCGACGGGCACAAGTCTGACGATTCTCGGGGTAAAGCTTCGACAATTCCCTGCTTACAAGAGCGCCCTCAGGCCGCCCAACAGATCTCATAACGAGGGCTGCCCTGGCTCGCATTGACATTTCAGCCTTGCGGGTCTCCACTCACTGACCGTCAGACACGGCTTCTTTACACCAAATTCGCTCTCCACCCGACAACGCCCGGGACCCTGAACGTGTGTACCTTATAGGAGCGCAGCACCATCAGCAGCAGCATAACGCTGGCTTCGACCGTCCCACGCGTCCCCACGTCTCCGCTTGATCATCTCTGGATCATCTCACGCCAACCTGCTTCCCCGGTCCGGCTCTTCCCTCTAGCTTCCAATCGACGCGCCCCGGGAGTCCCGCCATCCCTACTTTGCTCTGTCAGATGCTTCTGCTTGCTATATAAGTCTAGCCATTGACAGCCTACATGGCGTCCAACCTCCGCCGCCTTCTTCCTCCTCCCTCCTCCCATTCTCTCCTCCATCGCCCCGTCACCCGAGTTTCAGCCTCTTTTCCATCTTGCAACATGACTGCCAACGGCCTTCCCAACGGAGTCTCCAACGGCACCAACGGAACGAATGGTGTCAATGGCCATACCTCTTCTGCGATCCCTGCCCCTGCCGCCAATATTAGACATTCACACACCCATCACGTTCGGTGAGGACCCTCACTTGCACTTCACAATGTACGACTCTACTGACCCAAATAGACACAACCGACGTGTAGATCTTGCATCTGACTACGACACTGCCCACCCTCACCAGGTCCGCAAGTATCTCAGAACATATGGCTTGACCCCTCCTGCCGTTGAGTCTTTTGATACTCAGAGTGAACGATGTGAGTGATTTCGCCGAAGGAGCATATACCTTCATGAGACTTACCTGCTGCATAGGCATGCGGATCATGCGAAACAAACAAACATCTTTGGACAAGTTTCAGTACCTTACCCAGCTGCGTGCAACCAATGTGCATCTATTCTACCGACTACTGGCCAACAATGTGAAAGTGCGTGCGACGTACCCAGTCATCTCAGAGAGACGAGTCTAACTGACCATTATTTGTAGGAGCTCGCACCCCTCATCTACACACCAACCATTGGTGAGGCTTGTCTGAAATGGTCTGAAATCTACATTCAGCCGGAAGGTCTCTATCTTTCGTACGAAGACAAGGGTCACTTGCACTCCGTTATTCAAAACTGGCCTCACAATCATGTCGAGATCACAGTCGTCACAGACGGTTCGCGCATCCTAGGTCTGGGAGACCTCGGTATCAATGGCATGGGCATTCCTGTGGGTAAGCTTGCGCTCTACACTGCAAGCGCAGGAATCCGTCCAGACGCGACTCTGCCAATCTGCCTGGACCTCGGCACAGGTAACGAGCAGCTCCGCAACGATCCGCTCTACATGGGCAGCAGACGCGAAAGAATCTCGGAGGATGAAGAGCGCGAATTTATGGATGAAATGATGGCTGCTTTAACCGAAAGATATCCAGGGTAAGTCGTCTCTTATTTCCGACACATGGGGCCCTGCAGCCACCAGCAAGGTACCTGTCGAAACTGACGCATAGTCAATTTTTAGCATCGTGATCCAATTCGAGGACTTCAAGAACCCTTTCCCCGCCTTGGAAAGGTACAAGGAGACCTACACGTGCTTCAACGATGACATCCAAGGAACTGGGGCCGTTATTTTGGGCGGCTTCATCAATGCCGTAAAAGCCAGCGGCGTCGATTCCAAAGATCACCGATGCGTCTTCCTCGGCGCGGGCAGCTCTGGCACCGGCGTTGCTAAGCAGCTGTGTAACTTCTTCATCAAGGAGGGGTTGACCGAGGAAGAAGCAAAGAAGAAGTTCTGGCTAGTCGACTCCAAGGTAAGTTGACGCGGTTCTTCCCGAAACGCTCTGTCCTCCGAGACGCCGCTAACACGTGATGCTCACAGGGCCTGGTCACCGACGACCGTGGTGACAAGCTTGCTGAACACAAGAAATACTTTTCGCGTACCGACAACGAAGGCCAACAGTTCAAGAGTCTCAAGGAAGTCATCGACTATGTCAAGCCTACCGTCCTCATGGGTCTCTCCACGATTGGTGGTGCATTCACCCACGAGATCATCAAGCAGATGGGCGAGACGAACAACCGTCCTATCATCTTCCCCCTGTCCAACCCCTCTGACAAGGCCGAATGCACGTTTGAGGACGCGATGAACTTGACTAGCGGTCGGGCTCTCTTTGCCAGTGGCTCACCATTCCCTGACTGGAAATCTCCCGAGGGCGTTTCCATCACCCCTGGTCAAGGCAACAACATGTACGTCTTCCCAGGCATCGGCTTGGGAGCCATTCTATCGAAGGCAGTGAATGTCACCGATGAGATGATCTACGCGTCTGGTGAGGCCCTGTCGGTCGGCCTCGACGAAGAGGAGAGGAACAGCGGTGCCATCTATCCAAAGGTGGAGCGTATCCGCGAAATCTCCGTGGATGTGACTCGTGGGGTCATTCGCGCTGCACAGAAGGACAAGGTCGACCGAGAGCTTGCTCTGAGACATCTCTCGGACAAGGATCTGGATGTGTACATCCGTGAGAGAATGTATGATCCTACTCGCGAGAAGGAGCTCGTGGAGTGTGAGCTGAAGCACTTGGTGAAGAGCATGGCCGAGGTCGCAAACAGCCACCTCTAAAAAGGGAAGTCAACAGTTGTACCCGATACCTTGGGTTTTGATTGGCACTCTGCGCAAAGGAGTCATCTGTGCATACAACAGGGAGTTTACGTTCCAAAGATACACCGTACAATGATGGCGGGTTAGCCACATGGATAGCGAGAATGTATATGCCTACGAACTGAGGCATCTCTGTGGCTGTGCTCGAGTGGTCTAAGCCAACTGCTTTTGCTTCAGGCGCTCAAAAAGCTGGACGAACGCTTCCGGTGCTTGACCGCCTTCCACAGCATACTGGTTGTTCAGGATGAAATAACTGAGAGTAGCCTGCAGTCAGCACAATAGTCAGGCAACGCCGGATTTGGGGTAAGACTTACGGGACTCCGCTGACGCCCAATTGTCGAGCCTCCACATACTGCCGGTCTACATCGTCTCCATATTGGTCAGACTCGAGCATGTTCTTAGTTTCCGACTCAGGGAGGCCTCCAGCGACAGCAGCCTCGAGGAGAAAGTCGCGCGAGGTAATGTCCTTGGCATTTTCGAAATAGCCGGCAAGAAGCTTCTCAATGACGCTCAACTGGACAGCCTCACCCTTCGTCTTTGCGAACTCAACTACACGATGACTGTCCTTCGTATTGCCAGTCTTGCCGGCGAAGTCAAACTTAATGCCAGCAGACTCACCAGCAGCATTTAGGCGGGCGAATATCTCGGCGGCTCTCTCTGAGCTGCCAAACTTCTCGGCGTAGCGCTGCTGCTTGTCAACGCCGACTTTGGGAGCTGATGGGTCAAGGTAGAAGGCTCGTTGCTCAAAAGTGAAAACGGCATTGTCGTCTGGGTGCTTCTCCTTGTAGAGGGTGATAGCCTGCTGGAGGCGACGTTTTCCCACGTAGCACCCTGATTGCTGTCAGACTCTGTCGTGAACATTCACCTTCCTGCGATCTGCGACAAGGAACAGGCCGACTTGATCGAATGGGGCTGTTCGTGTACGTACATGGACAGACGTTGTCTTTGAGGTCGTGTCAGCTCAGACGAGGCATAACTTGGTGCTTGAGACAGCGAGCTTAGGACCTACCTGAGATCATAGTCACATTGAAGTTCGTCATCTTGCGGAACGCTGCTCTCATCTGAGACAGCGCTATCAACACCTCAGCAATGTCACATACGTTTGTTGTTCACAGAACGACTTGAAAAAGTCGATGGCGAGTCTATATCATAGCTTCACAAGCCTTCCACGAGAATTAATAAGCAGCAAGCATGCTGAAGTCGATGCGTACCTCAGCCGCTCCGAGCGCTTCTCAAGTCCTTTGCCTGTCCTCTCTCTTCACAGCGAAGAACAATACTCCAGACCCGTCAGCATTCTCTGGTCAGCCCCATATGTATTTCTAGGTCGATCCACAAGCTACTGCCAGACGCAGCGGCAGGGCGTCAACCGTTCTCCCTGTCTCAGGACCTGCCAAGAGCTGTCACGGCTGCGTGACGTTGCACGCAAGCTTAATCTTCTCCTAAGCTTCCGATCCGCCCTAGAGGGGCCGAGGGCCCTGCTCGCGTGCCCAAGCCCAAGCCATCAATGGTCTAGACGTATGCACGTTGAATGCGGTTATTTGCACGGAGAGATGGATGCAGCATCTGCTCATGCCCGCGCGATGAGGAGGAAGGGAAAACACACGGCCTCGTCGACTTATAGACAAGCCACTGATGAGCTCAACAATATCCGCGGGCCAATCCACCTGAGACCAACCCTCATCCATCCAACCGTTGCATCGATAAAAAGTTGGCAGATGTGGTTTAGATCGAAGCGAAGGCAACAGTCTTCGCAATTGGTCTGGTCTGGACGGCTATCCGTGCCTTGACGTCTCGCATGCTCTTCTTCCTTCTTCTTTCTTCACTGCGCCTTTATCTTTACTCCTGTCGTACCCCATCGTAGGCGCCGACGATGGATCGCTTGAAAGTCGCCTTCCTACTCACGGTCCACTTCGGCCTTGCCCACGCGACACCTGAGCCAACACCCGTCGCGAATCCCGTCGCGATCCCAGTAGCTGTGCCCGACCCATACATTACAAACGCGCCTATCAGACGTGATCCTTCAGGGACGACTCGAAAAGAGAGGGATATACTCGGCGACATCGATGGCGACATCCACTCCATACTGAATGGCTTGGGCTCAGCCATACCCTCCTACGTGGCAAGCGGCGTGCCCGATTTCTTCCAAAACTTCCCCACGGGTTCGCAGGTGGCTTCCTCCCTGGGCGTTGACTCGACCGCACTGGCCGCTCTACCCACTCAAGTCTTGAACATTCCTCCCTATGCGAACTGGACGGGCACAGACTGGAACATGCGCATACATGGCAACGTGTACAAGGTGCCCGATATCTCGAACAGCACGCTGGATCGTCTAACGAATGTGTTTCTTCCTGATGTGGACGTTGATAAACTGCCAGCAGATCAGGCAGCTCAGGCGCGCAACGTGACGCGCGAGATTTTCGTCGTTCAACAAGGCAATGTCAAGCCTGGACCTTTTTCCTTGGCGCCGGCTCCAACCGCGGGAACAGATGGCACTGCTGGAGGAGGAGGCGCTGTCACCGCGACTGGAGGCAGTCAAACGGTCGACTTTCCGTATAACACAACTGCAGAAGGCGACTACGACGCCTTCGTGAAGATCGCCCTCCAGGGGCTGGAGAGAGGAAACGAGACCGAGCAGATTCAACGTCTGAACATCTATACGTCGGGCACGGACACCGGCAATGCGACGGCATACTTGGTGCCACCTGGTCCTGGACTCACGATTGTTAGCGACATAGATGACATCCTTCGAGTCACCAAGATCTACGAGCCCAAGGAAGGAATCCTGAACTCCTTCGCGCGGCCCTACACCCCATGGATGAACATGCCGGAGATCTACCGTAATTGGTCCGCATCCCTCACGCTTGGAGGGAACGCAACACATTTCCACTACCTGACCACTCTCCCCGAACAGGTGACTAGGAATTACATGCAATTCATCTACTCTACGTACCCGGGCGGCTCGTTTGATACCCGGCCTTTGAACTTCACCAACGCAGAGGAGACATTGTCGGTGCGAGAGTACTTGTTAGAAAAGATCTTTGCCACGTTCCCGCAACGCCGCTTCATCCTCGTCGGCGATACTAGCAACAGCGATATTATGAGGGACTACCCGAGGCTTGCGACCAGGTTTCCCAATCAGGTCCAATGCATCTTCCTTCGAAACACCACCAACACGGACCCTGGGGATAGATTTCCGTACAACACCGAAGGCTTCCGAGGGCTGTCCCAAGAAAAGTACATGTTCTTCGTTGTCCCCGATGACTTGAAGCATCTCGACATTGCAAACGGGCAGTGCTACAACAGCAGCATCAAGCAAAATGTCACATATGGAGAGCAAGGGCTGCCATTTGGCGTCAATCTCGGCAATGGACAGAACACCACGACCGGCAGCTCAACGTCGCCCATGCCATCGCCGACGTCCGCGTCAGGAAGTGGCAGCTCCAATGGGACCAATGGCTCTAGTGAAGCTCCGCACACGACTGCTGATGCCAACAAGGCCAGCATGATAGCTCTGGTGGGAGCGATTGCAGCAGCTTGGCTGTTGCTGTGATGAAAGCACGTTTCGTACTGGGCGCAGCATTGGGAGGCGTTTCATTGCCTGATTGCACAGTAACGCATGACTTTATGCGGCATATGGCATTTTACCAATATGTACATAATGATTAATTTACGACGCACGAGAGATGATCAAGAGCGTTGAGCATTGATTGCAATGCAAGACTATTCATAGCTACTAGATACATGTATTCGCGCGTTCGTCAATGATCTCTACCTCCTACCTGGCATCCAGCTGCTGCATGCTTCTACTGAGCAACTGGAATAATGGGGCAAGCAGGCATTATGGGCTTACTAAGCACGCTCAAGCAGGCTCACGTCTTCTGCTCAAATGGAACACAGGCTGATCTTTCGAGTATACGCAAATCCAGCTCCTGGTATCTTCAGAAGCTGCCCAGCCAAGCGCAAACTACCGTCGAGGGAGCTCATCAAGCACCATGTTACATGTGTCCAGCAAACTACTGTGAACCAGAGGCGTTGCGCTATACTTGAAAATCTCTCAGAACATCAGTTTGATCGATGAGTTGCTTCAACAACGTATAGCGGTCCGCAATGCCATGGCAAGGGCAATGCTCCTGACATGGCAAGGTAGGTATGCACTCGCTAAGCGCATTCAGTGTTCGTTGGCGACTTCAAAGCTGTGGCCCTATGATGAGATAGCGGCATCTGATTGAAAGTTCGCTTCAGTACATCCAAAACCTCTGGACGGTCGTGATCTGAATCTATCCCACGACATGGACGCAGTGACATATGCTTCCACTGAACCTATGGAAGCTTACATATCTTCGTCAGCTGGTGCACAGGCACAAATCTTCAGTCTTCAGTAGATCTCGCTCGAGCATGTGAAGATGTGTCATGCCCCCGTCCACATTTTTGTCAATCATACTTGCTTCCAAACAATTTAGCAGCATAACGCTTATTCATCAAACAGACACCGTCGATTGTGCAATTGCTCGATTTTTGCTCGTCAAACATCACTGCTTCGCTGTTCCATTTCCTCTTCTGGATCGTGGCTCAGCGCTTCCGCATGACAACGTGTCGTCTTGAATTCGCATAAATGACCGCATCGCCCACCTCAGAAATCTTCAACATTCTGCGCCATCTTGTGCCAACATCAATCACTCCTCTTCAATTTGAAGAGTCAACAACGCAATGAACAGCGCCAACTGGCGCACGGGAGGAAGTGGAGCTGCAGGTGGACCTGGACAAGACCCTTCTCATCGAGGTCGCGGCGGCCATCGCGGAGGAGGCAGGGGTCGCTCTCGTGGAAATCCTCGTTCATGGGGTAGTGGCCGCTCAAATTAACGTGGCGCCAGAGGAAGCCTTAGTCAAGGATTAGCCGAAGGCGGTGGCAATGAGTATCAGGATGAACTCAGCAACGACAACTCCTTGGAGTAAGTTAGATGGCCTTTTTCGTTATGGGTGACAATGAGCTCAGAAAGTTGCAGGGGTGACAATACTACTGTGCCCAGCCCAGACGAGCAAGTCATGCAGCTAGAAGATGTGATCATGTCAAATGTGCAAAGGAAGGGCCCGGCTCCCACGAATACACTTGGCAACAAATCTGAGCAGGCAAAAGTTACTACTCGTCTAGATGAGAACTCTCAACTCCCAGTAATTCCACCAACCAATGAGCCCAGATCAGGCTTGCAGAATACAAGTCCGTCTCCTGTTCCAGGTCATCACACAAGCCAGTCAAATGAACAGAGCGACCCGAGTGCGCAGAATCAGACCTTGGCGATGGTACCGCACGATGAAACCCCACAAGTCGGCCAAAGCAGCACGTCTATACAAGATCCGGCCCTGGCACTTACATCCAACGATCGAGATGCGCAAATCGACAATCACGCTGACTCAAACAAGCAAGATCAAAGCCTCGAACTGTCAGGTCAGTTAGCTCTTGACTCTTGCCTCGACAACCTTCCTTTCCGGCCTGCCTACGGCACTCAGGGCGACCAGCTCATCGTGTATACCAATTATTTCCCTATGGAATTAGAAAAAGACAAAATCATCTATGTCTACAGAATGAACACGCACAGGACAGATTTGCAAACAGGGCAAGCCCAACCACTGATACCCAGAATGAAGCTGCACGGAATCATTCGCAAGCTCATTGCAACAAACGAGGACTTCAACGGCAACGATACAAGACTGGCCACCGATCACGCTCAGACTCTGTACTCGGCTACGTCACTCAACACGGGTTCCCTTAAAGCGTATGACGTCGAGGCTGGCCCTAGCAGCAATGTTCAGAAGTACAGGGTCACACTCACAGCATCGAAGACAATTCGAGTTGCGAACATCCAAGAATTTCTTGAATCTCAAGAGCCTCAGTCTACGTTTTCGCAACGCAGTAAAACGATTCAAGCGATCAATATCATTTTGGACGACCACACCAGGAGTGATTCTTCTACTGTGGCATTCCAGCAGAACAAAGTCTTCAAGGATAGCGTGAGCAATTGGCAGAGACGAGATCTAGGCCAGGGTCTGTATGCTTTGCGAGGGCTATTCTCTAGCGCACGCGTCGCCACCAAGCGCCTCCTGCTGAATCTCAATGTTGCGTATGGAGCTTTCTATAAGTCTGGTGATAGTCTAGGAAGTCTTATGCAAGAGTATGGCCTTACTAGCGGGACCGATCTCGAAAGATTTCTGAAGGCCCTCAAGGTTGTCACGAAGTACCACAAAGCCAATGCTTCGCGTAGTGCTCTCAGCAGCGCGAGCGCAGTCAAGGCAGGCCCGTCCGATGTTGGAAGTGACACTCATCAAGAGCACTCACAGGATGTTGAAAACCAAGGAGGCGATCTTCAAGGGGCTTCACGCGACAATGTAACACAAGATAATCCAAGCCTCGAGCCAGTTGAAAGAAAGCATACAATCCTCAGTCTGGCCCACAAGAACGATGTCAAAGACGAGGAAGTCACGGCAAGTACGCCTCAAATCTTGAAAGACTGGGCTGGTGCAAACGAGGTCAAACTCAGGCACGGCGGGCAGATAGTGTCTGTCACCCAATACTTCGACCAGGGTAAGTCTTCATGACGATGTGTCCAAGCGACTTGAACTGTCGAGCGTTGTGGTTGATAAATTTTATAGTGTACGGCATCAGGCTTCGTTACGCATACCTTCCAGTCGTCGACGTTGGAATGAAAGGAAGACCAATTTTCGTGCCGCCTGAACTTTGCAAAGTACTGCCGAATCAACCATGCCGTGTTAAGCTGACACCTGAGCAAATGAAAGAGATGATGAAACTCGCAGTACGACGTCCAGTGGACAACAAGAAATCCATCACGCATGAAGTCAATGCATTCGCACATACCGCGCTCACGTTGGACAACAAGCTAGACCAATTTGGGATATCTGTGAATAAGGATATGGTCGCCGTGCAAGCACGTGTACGGCAAAGCCCCGCAGTACAGTATACGGGGAAAAAAGCATTCAGACTTAGGTTACGAGGCAGCTGGAACCTCGAGGACAGCAAATTTGTCGGAGGCAAAGAATCATCAGATTGGAGCTGTGTCAATCTCTCATCTGAAGAAAACGACGTGGTCAAAGTCCAGATCAATGGAATCGCTAAAGCATGGAGCAAATATACTGGGCAGCCTTCACCAACGGTGTTTGAGCCAGTGTCAGCTAGACCAAGCGATACTGATGGCATTGTGAAAGAACTCGAGGCGGCGTCGAGGGACCACCGCCTCTTGCTCATTATGCTACCAAATGACACAGGCGCCAGACTTTACAATCTGATCAAGACTGACGCGGAGATACGGTTGGGCGTCCGCACTCTATGTGTACGTCAAAGGACACTGAATCGGGTTGCCGCAAATCAGCTATTCGCGAATCCAGCCTTGAAGATCAACCTAAAACTCGGTGGAATCAATCATTCAATCCACTCTAAACTGGTTCGCCAGCTCCACCAAACAAAGACAATGGTCGTTGGACTAGACGTCACCCATCCTTCGCCGGGTTCGCATGATAATGCACCATCGATTGCTGGAATTGTGGCAAGCGTTGACAAACACCTTGCACAGTGGCCTGCTGATGTCCGTATACAAAGGCAGAGTAAGGTCGAGATGATTTCAGAGCTCCAAGAGATGATGACATCTCGTCTCCTACTATGGAAAGAACACAATGGAGCATATCCGGACAATGTCCTAATCTACCGCGACGGCGTCTCAGAAGGACAGTATCAGCTTGTAGTTCAAATGGAGCTTCCGGCCATTCAGGAAGCTCTTCAGGAATTGTACGGTGAGGGTCAAGAGTCCGAACTCCCACGGGTAACCATCGTCATTGTTGGCAAGCGACATCATACACGCTTCTACCCTACCAACGATAGCCTCAGCGACGGAAAGACTGGAAATTGTGAGCCAGGTATGGTAGTTGATCGAGGAATTACAGAGGCTCGACGTTGGGATTTCTATTTGCAGTCTCATGCTGCTATACAGGGTACTGCACGCCCTGCTCATTACGAAGTCATTTGGGACGAGATCTTCACGGGATCCAGGTCAGGGAGGAAACCTGATCGAAGATGGGGCCCCAGCAATGTACAAGGCAACCCGCAAGACGTGTTGGAAGAGCTCACGCTGGCCATGACTTATGCATTCGGCCGAGCAACTCGTGCAATCAGCACGCCTGCACCAACACGCTACGCAGACATGGCGTGCGAGCGAGCAAGGGTCTACATCAGTCGACTCTTTGAACCCGACGCGAACAGCAATGTCAGTGAGGCTACCCAGGAGGAGGTGACAGTCCACGAATCGCTAAAGGATGAGATGTTCTATATTTGAGGCCTAGCCTGGATGTCTCAAGGGTAGTCCAGGTTGCAATCTCGGAGTCACACTACGGAGCGGCTGCTCCTTGAGGTGAATGGCAAAGGATAGGGCTCTTATAGTCTGACCAGATTATACAACATACGCCACCGCTGCATAGAGAGGCCATTCTCTGGAAGTTTTGTGTTTTTGACTTGTCAGCCAATTGGTTACGAATGCTGGAGCCCTTGGAGGCGTGAGATCGGGGCTGCACGTGTTTTGTTAGATCGGCGACCTCTCCCCACCAACTTCATGCCGTGCACCTTCAACAGACTTCTTCCAAGAGCGCATCGCTGGGGAGACCCATAGTCATTCCGAAAGCATCGAATACAATTCCTTGTTCGAGACACTGGAGCTATCAACTAAGACCATATAGCCGGCCAGCCATTCGTAGCCGGTTTCAATTCAGGACTGAACGAAATGTCACAGCTCTACTCACCCAGCACACACGGCTCGCGCCTGCACCTTGATGTCAGGCTGTCTTGAGCCAGATGCGCGTGAAGCCGTCTCTGCGTCCGGGTTCGCTCGCGCAGTCGTGCATTAGCTTGCTCATGCTCCGATCCAATGTTGCTCTAGCGTTGCAGGTCAGAGCTCCAGCTTTGAGGCTGCCTGCGATCCGCGTATAACCACCACATACCATTGCGAACAGGCTCGGAGTCGACTCGAGTTGGATTCGATTTCGGGATCAAAGACTTGCGCTGCTGCAAGCTGGTCTCTGTGGACAAAAGTGAGAACCCAGCGCACGGGACCAACACGCTGGCCAACAAGACCTTGCACTGGCCCCTACAGTTCCGGGACGGCCGTGAAGTGTGCCATTGCAGTCAAAGTTTCGACACGTCACCATCGCTTGCGCTTCTGCCGCCGACCTGGAAGCTTGCGCCATAGTCGAAATATTCAAAGCCGCAGCCCATCGGGACGGCTCGACGGACCGTCGCGTGCCAGACGTTCTAGCCTGTCCTCAACATGACCACTGGCCTTGATACTCTCCCAAACTGGACAGGATCGAGAGATTTGATCACTTCTTCAGCTGATACCAGCCCAAAGTATCACGCTTCGGAATCCTCAAAAAGCCAAATTGGCGTCATAAGCTCTTGCAATGAACAAATCAGAGAGCCAACCGCCGTCTGACTGGCGCCGTCTGAAGCTGCACGGCGGTTCGCATGTCTCACCAAGGCGACGACGGACAGAACACTATCAAAGCCGACGTTGGTGATGAAGCTCACGCATCCCGAGTGCTTCCTGTGCGTTTAGTACTGCTTCCCGCGAGCATAAGAAGCCCATGACCTCTCATTGACCCCTGTTTTCCTGGCCAGCATCCAGTCCGATCTTTGAGCAGAACCAACCAGCATGCGTCTTCCAACCATCGTCCTCGCGGCATCCGCCCTCTTTCAGACAGTCACAAGCAGCGTTACCCCCCGTGACATCCAAGTGACCCTCTCCCGCTTCGAAACTCAACTCCTGCACTCAACGTCGCAAATCCACAACCCCTCCCTCGCAGCCGACCAACCCGTCGACCCCGAAACAGACGCAGCCTTCAACCGCACCCTGAGCCTAATCGATCGCCACCGCATCTGCACCCCCGAAGTAAACGTCACTCTCTCCGTGCCAGAAGGTAACGTCACTTACTTCAACTCGTACCTCATTGCATCCAAGACCCTGCCCCCAACCGTCTGGACAATCAAATCCGAGCCAGAGCGCGACGTCGTGCAAGTTTCCACCCTCACGCCATTCGGCCAGCGCCTGTACTGGCAGGTATCGGGTGGATCACGCGTCTACGTGTCCACGAGCGACTACCCGCGCTGGGAAATCCGCCAAAGTGTCACGGACACAGCGGGCTACCTGGCCTTTTCCTACAGCGGCTACTGTCTCGGGTTCAACCACGACAACGGCGAATCGCTCACGGCGGATAGTTCCGCATGCCACCCAATCTCTTTCCGCAAGCACGTCTATCCTGAATGGGAGACTGTAGCCAAGGGCTCGGAAAAGTGTGCGCGCGAACAGTTGTCGAAGATTGAGAGCGAGGCCAAGGCGGCGATTCACGCTGAGATGGCGCTTATGCGCGAGAAGATTGAGCGGGGCGAGGATGTGGATGCTGAGGGCTTCTTTGCAAAGATTATCGGGTATGCGCTCAAGAAGGGGGGTGAGCTCATTGCTTCGGCTACGGGAGCGGCGTGGGTGAGGGATGCCGGGTATATTGCCGCTGAGGCTGTTGAGGCTGTTTTCTAAGATGGCCTACGTATAGGGTAGATAGGTGGGTGGACGTGTATGGCGTGAGCTTTCTCTCTCGTGTACCTAGGTAGGGAGCTCCGTGTTCTCTTGCTTAGGTCAGGTGCCTACCTACCTAGAAAGAGGAATCAACAGGTGAGATTGCTGATCAAGGAGGGACGGTGCATGTGGTCTGCGATGTGGGGGGGGGGGGGTCTCAAGGTAGATTGATCTGTAGCATCGTGATATCGGCTGCGATAGACTTGGAAGTCCAGTAGGTAGGTAGAGGTAGGTAGACAAAGAATGCCATTAGCACTGACAATGCCCCCATTAAAGTGCCCACACTTACCTTTGATACAGTGCCTAATTTTGAGACTTTCCTTTTCATAATAACAGACCAAGGAATCTGAAGCCCTACATGCGATTGTACTTCCTAGACTGAAGATCTCGACGAAAGGCTTTCTTTTTTGTCCCCCCTTCTTTTCCTTTCCTTTCTTTTTTTCTTCTCCAATGCAAACAAAATAAGATAAAATAAAAATTGAAGATGTCGAAAAAGAAGGTTTTATATAAATAAAAAAAATTCTTAAGAACTAACCTTGATACATTAAAACACACTTTCTGGATATTAGAAGAATTACAGTCTCCCAGTTTGAGGTTCGGCAGTGGAGGGCACATAGGTACATAAGGTACCTTAGCCAGTACCTATCAGGCAGGCAGGTACCTGGACAGATGGGCCACTTCTCTGCCCGCCTGCCTGCCTACCCGGCTACATACATACAGTGGAATACTTCGCAGAAGGAACAGGACCACAACGTCTAGCGCGCGCGTAAATCTTCGAGTCCCCGAAACAACTCAACATTGAAAGTTTTGAAGTTTTTTTTTGGCAGGCTCCCTACTCCTTTCTCATCTCAGGCTGAGAGGAGAAAGCGCTCGATTCCGTCCAGGGGAGAAGAATAACCTCTCGTCTCTTTCCTCTCCCTCCTTCTCTAGGTCTTTCCCAAGCTTGGACTCAACTCTACGTTTGGGGGGGGAAGCCAGACGGGACCCTCAGTTCCTCGAATAAGGGTGAAAGCCCCGATGTCCACCGCGACCACCACCCCGATAATTCGCACCAGGTCTACCCGCATTCTTGGGCCCAGTGGGCGCATTAGCAGGCGCATCGCCCTTTGGCCCATCCTGTCCGCCGTGAAATCCTCCTCCTCCTCCGCCTCCGCCGCCGCCGCCACGACCCCGGAATCCGCCTCGTCCACGGTGTACGAAGCCGCCCTGATGACTTGCCGGTCCAGCGGGGGGTCCGCCCTGTGGTGGGTCATCGTACATGCCATCCCAGGTCTGGTTCGCTGCTGGCCCTGTGGCGCCCATGCGCGCGCGCGTCTGCTGCTCGTACTTGCGCTGTTCAAAGGCTAATTGTTCCTGCGCTGAATATGCATTGTTGCCGTTGCCTCCGGCGCCACCACCACCACCACGTCCTGCTTGGACTTGGCCTCCACCTTGGCTGCCGCCGCCGTTCATGGGGGACATCATGCGCTGGTTGAAGTTGCCGCCTTGCATTTGCTGCTGCATTTGTTGCATTTGTTGCATCTGCTGCTGCATCTGCTGCATATTGCCCATGTCGCCTTGAGGTCCTGGCGTACCGGAGCTAGCGCTCCCGGGTCGCTGCTGAGCTTGCTGCATGGCCTGTTGCTGCTGTTGCATCATCATCATTTGCTGGAGCATGTTGTTTTGTTGGCCGCCGACCATGACTTGCTGCTGCATCATGGCAAAGTACTGCTGCATGCGTGTCCAGTACTGCGCCATCATGCTCGGGGTCACATTCATCATGCCGCCCTGGTTGTTCTGACTTACGCTCTGCTGCTCGTTGTTGCTAAAGTCTTGTCCACCGCGACCGAAGCCCCTGCCGCCCTTTTGGAACTTGTTGCGATTGTTGCCCTCTTCTTCCTGGATGTTGCCCCTGGGTTGAGCGCGCTTCACCTCGATTGGTTTGCCGAGAATCTCGAGGGGCTGGGCTAGGCAGTCTTCTACAGCTTGCTCGCCTTCAAAGGTTACGAAGCCGAAGCCACGGGGTCGGCCGGTCTCCTTGTCCATCATGAGTGTTGCGTCTACTACGCGTCCGAACTGGCCGAAGAAGTTCTCAAAGTCGCGTTCTGTTGCATCCTGACTGACGCCGCCAACGAAGATCTTGCTAGTACGTTCCTGCTCGTCACGCGGGATGGCGCGCTTGGGATCAATCTGCGTGAAGCGTGAGCATGAGGTTTCGACTGAGAATGCACCGTTGACGCTTACGATCTTATTGTCGAGCACATGCTCCTTGACCATGACTGTGTTGACGCATTTGGGGTCTCTGAAGGTGAGAAAGCCAAATCCACGTGAGCGACCTGTTGCACCATCGCGCATGACAGTACACTCGACTACGTCGCCAAACTGTTCAAAGTAACTTCTTAACGAATCTGCGAAATCATGTCAGCGCCATCCAAGGAGCCTTCCTGTCCTAGGAGAAACGTACCATCCGTCGTCTCCCAATTAAGGCCGCCAATAAACATCTTACTAGATTATGCGTTAGCAATTCTGATCGCTCATGTTTGCAGACAGTCGAGTGTTCCGGATCTCCATAGCCCTCTTGATTCTGGACGTGATTCCGTCCATGTCCAGCTTTTAGTTGAATGGTTCGATTGAAGTGTTGTGGTGGTGGTTGTGCTGGATGCGCCGGCAATTGAAGGTCGGCGCAGTGTGACTATGCAGATGGTCCATGCGCTGCGACTTGATTCGAAGATATGGCATGTGAACGGTCGGAGGTGTTATCGATGCAGGCCAAGACACAAGGCATGTCGTCTCCATGGTCGTGAACTTTCCTTTTGGCATGTGATGGATGCAAATGTGTTCTCAACACCACAATCCACAGGTGACGACACGAGGTTTGATGAGGATACTGATGATGATGCTTGAATCGTCCGACATTCCATCTATCTCGCGTGTAGCTGGTGCTATGTGATGTAGTCTAACAGACATCGGTGGTGCAGCTAGGCTATGCGACTCTTTTGTATGATAATCTGCGGTACTTGCGTCTGCTATGAGAAGAACATCCACTTCATCGGACCGGCTTCTGATGCACCGTTGCGATCTGGTCCGGAAAATGCAGGAAACTAAGAAACGCCTCGTTCGCTTCACTTCACTGCCAGCGCCAGTCGCAGACGTCGCGAGCACTCGTCTCTTGAGATGCCATCTTCACATGCCTCGCTCTAGATGATGCTGCACGATGCCGTCTCTGAAGGTCCCCATTTCATGGCGCATCGACAACCAGACCCGCACCGCCATGAAGCTTGCATTGCTGGGCGCCACCATGAACTTCCATAGTAGACCATAGTAGCTTTCCATCCGCAATCTGTGCGTTGCTCCAACGCGATCGGTGTTCCAATAGACTCGAGTCGCCTCGACAGCCGGGTTCTCTTTCGCATCCTACTGACTTACCTCTCGTAGATCAAGCGGCTATGAAGACTCGGGATAGAACGTGCGCATGTAGGTGACTTACCCATCTTCCTTAATACCAACAGTTCCAGTGAAACCATGCTCAGTGGTAATGTGTGCCGGATTGTCTTCGTCGTCATATGCGTCAACGCTAGGCTGCTCTTGTGACTCAACCTGTTTTGCCTCTACTTGCTGTTCTTCTTGCTGCTGATGCTGCACAGGAGCGGTCGCCTCGCTGACAGGCTCTACAGGTTGTGGCGCATCTGTAGCTGTGGGGGCTGGCTTTGCAGCAGGGGTGGGCTCGTCTCCATCATAACTGCAGCAGAGGGTCAGCATCTCTTCGTTTACAAAGTAGAGCGACATCACTCACAGGTCGGCAAAGAGATCATCTTCATTGAAGTCTTCAGCATCCGCCATAATGCTGGTGCTGCGAGATGGTATGGTGGGTGGAACTGATTCGCGTCACAGCGCGCGTTGGCCCTGCTCAAAGTCGCAGGGTGCTCGGATCCGGAATGCAGGAAGTGTTGCACGCAGAAGAAAAGAAGCTCAATTATGAGTGATACCGCGGTGAATTTTCTCAATGAAGTAGAAGTAATTATGGAAAGAAAGGGGTGAAGGTGATTGTGAGCGCAAGTGGTCGGAAGGGAAGGAGACAAGTGAGGGTTGAAGTTCACAGCAGCTGCTTACAACTCACGCAGGAGCGCCGTTAGCAGCCGTTGATCACCCCGGAAGATCATTCATTTGCCCCACTTTCGGCCGTCTTCAATGCCGTCAATAGCTTAGGTACCTCGACTTCCAGTCTGCACTTGTCGTTTGCAAAGCGCAATTGAAGCGACATGTCCTGAGTGCATGCGAACCAATATGAGTCGCCAACAGCAGGTAAGGCTCCTCGACAATGCACAGGCTTCATAGCGCTAACCTCCAGCAGGAGATGGTTGGTTCGTGGTTCCCAATCTCTGAACCCCGGCATCCTCCACGTACTCGAGCCTCTGGCTAATATTGACTACTCCAGAACGCTCTGGCAGCTCTTCCTCTCCGTTCTGGACCGGCAGACCCCAATCTTCGAGCCGAGAAGCGTCGTCTTCAAAAGTTGTTGGAGCATCATACTCGCACGCGGACATGCTAAAGGTGGAATCGCTTTCACTGTCAAGCAATCCTAGACCACAAACGCCACCTAGAGAGCAGTCGAGCACATTGAGATCACGACCACAGGCTACACCACCTCACAAATCATATCATAGATTCCTGTCGGATTCGAACAAGAGCAAGAACGCGCGGGGGAATGACAGCTACGACGATCTGGGGTTGGACGTAGAGGACGAAGAGGATGAATTTGGCCTCCCAAGTCTGACGACGACTCGGTCCAATAGAGGCAAGTCGAGGCGTCATGGACCATACCCAGGGAGCTCGGACTATCTCTCGTACAGGAGCCCTAGTGAAAGCTCGTCGATGACACCTGTCACAAGGTATGACAGTGGAGACATTGCCGAAGAACGAAGCGTGCCCTCGTATCCCTCGGCGAAGCCTGTACAAGGGAAGATCCTGCGGCCCCAGTATCAGGATATCTTGAAGGATCCTGCCAATTCTCTGCACCTCATCAGTCATCCGCCACCACCCGCAGGCGCGACCATGAAGGAGACCCAAGACCACTCGGCCAGGATCACGCGGATCAACAAGTTCAAGCGGATCTTGCAAACAACTTCTATCTCATTGACAGAATTAAGATCAGCTGCTTGGGGAGGCATACCTGAAGAGGTGCGAGCTATGACTTGGCAGATACTTTTAGGCTATCTGCCAACCAACAGTGAAAGACGTGTGGCCACCTTGGAGCGGAAGCGGAAGGAGTACTTGGAAGGTGTGCGCCAGGCGTTTGAGCGCGGAACTTCAGAAGGCAAACCCTTGACTGGCAGTGTGAGAGGTAAAGGTCGAGGTCTCGACGAAGCCATTTGGCATCAGATCAGCATCGATGTCCCTCGAACGAATCCACATCTTGCGCTGTATGCGTATGAAGCCACGCAACGGTCCTTGGAGCGCATCCTCTACGTTTGGGCTATACGTCATCCAGCTAGTGGCTATGTCCAAGGTATCAATGACCTCGCTACACCTTTCTGGCAGACTTTCCTGGCCGCATATATCACGGATTTTGATATCGAGTTCGGCATGGATCCCGGTCAGCTCCCTAAACCTGTGTTGGACGCTGTAGAGGCAGATACATTCTGGTGCTTGACGAAACTTTTAGATGGCATTCAAGACAACTATGTGCATGAGCAGCCTGGCATACATCGCCAAGTGGCCGCCCTTCATGACCTTACGAAACGCATTGATGGCGCTCTGGTAGCCCATCTGGACAACGAGGGTATCGAGTTCATGCAGTTCTCCTTCAGATGGATGAACTGTCTATTGATGAGGGAGGTGAGTGTGAAGAACGTTGTGCGCATGTGGGATACATACCTTGTAAGTCTTTGCCACGGGATCTCTACCTTGGCATTACTAACCTGGTTGAAAGTCCGAGGAGCTTGGCTTCTCGGAGTTCCACATCTACGTCTGTGCGGCTTTCCTTGTAAAATGGTCAGATCAGCTTGTCAAAATGGACTTTCAAGAGACCATGATGTTCCTACAGGCGCTGCCCACTCGCGACTGGACAGTCAAAGATGTGGAGCTGCTACTCAGCGAAGCATTCATCTGGTACTCGCTGTTCAAAGGTTCAAGCGCTCACTTGCGAGATCAACATGCTCGCTCGCCATCCATTGGATACTGATCCCGATGCACTGGTGTCTAACCTATTGCAATGCGTACCTACGATTGGACGGTGGCGGCTTCATACGTGTCTAGATCAACTAGACCATTTCGTGGCTAGAGTATATTAGCATACGGCATCGCATGCTGGCACACGGGCTTCTCTTACTGGAGTGAATTTGCGCAGCTTTATGCCAGCTTCTTTGAAGACGGCCGCGGTATGATCGTCCATGCTATAACTCTGGCTGTAGACGACCTCAGATATGCCTACTTGGACGATCTTGATACTGCATGTCAAGCATGGACAACTGCATATCTAAGCGACTGGGTCTTGGAATGAGCTGGACATGACTTACGTATCGCAATAGAGGATTGCGCCCTCACGGATGCGCTCTCTGCCGGCCTCGATCAGCGCATTTTCCTCTGCATGAATACAAAGACAAGTGGCCAGCCCAACGCCAGCACCTTGAGCTCCATTGCATCGTGGACAGCCACCCTCGTTGCAGTTCCGGATATACCGAGGCGTGCCATTGTAACCTGTGCTGATGACACGGCGCTCGCGTACTAGGACACAGCCTACGCGCCTCTTCATGCAATTGCTACGTTGCGCAGCCAAAGACGCCAATCGCATAAAATATTGATCCCAGCTCGGACGCAAGCGCTCCTCGTTGGTCAAGTTCAATGCCTCTAAAGAGCCATGCAATTCGGTGATGGAATTTGAAGAGTTCAGCAGGCGAAGCTGTGCCTGATCAATCAGATGGGCAAGACCGATAGATGGATCGAAAAGGTGCTTATCACTTTCCGATACGAATTCCATCAAGGCAGCCGGTTCGGACTTTTCTGAGATGCATCTTATGATGGTCAGCGAGGATGCTTAGGATCGGCTTCGGCAATGAGACCTACCTCGCCTGATAGCGCTGCCAGCGCAGCATCACAGGAGCGTCTACGCTTATGAGCAGGAAGAATGGCCTCCGCATGAAAGCGTCCAGGACAGTCTCACTCCAAATATCAGTGATGAGCCAGCGCTCTCGCCATCGCTTCGTTACGAAGTCAAGTAGGTCGCTCAGCTCTGTGAATGGAACCTCTTGGAAAGATTTGGATCTTTGCCTCCTCTTCTTGCCTTCGTTGGCGCTTGAAGCTTCGCTAGCCCTTTGCTCCAAAGATAGTGCTTTAAAGCCATGGTCTTCTATCAGATACTTGGCCACAGTGTGTTTGCCCGCACAGATGCCTATGACATGATCAGCGGAATCGAGGCCAACCGAGTGTGTCTTTACTGACCTCCGCAGATTCCGATGAACATGTTTGAATGATTTGTTTCGCCCAGTGATGTATTCGCACGACGAAGGCCTATGCGAGACCCTGACGCGTAGCGCGTGCAGTGGATTCTCGACGCGACGCACCAGTAATGTGGGGTCAAAAGAGCCCCAATCAAGCCTGACTCGGCGGGCTCTGCCGCCTCAGGTGGGGCGACTCGGCAACCTCGCTGTGACGATCAAAGTGACGGGGCTAGTGACCTTTCATCATGCGACCTTCTACTTCCGCTCACCAGGCACGCGCTCAGGGCGCCCGCTCAAGCAGGATGACATGCCTGAATCCGCAGTTGACCGCCGTTCGCTCAAGATAACAAAGCCCTCACTTTTCCATTGCATGCGCCATCTCTGAATCCGGATCCGCTCTCAGTCGCATCCCCCCGCCCCACCACACCGCACACCATGACTACGCTTCAATTTGCGCCATGGTCCTCAGACCTCGACATTTCCTTCTACTCGACTCTCGCTGCCCGTAAGATTGACCATGATAAGCTAGACGATGCCGCCCGCATGGTCGTCGGTCGCTATGAGGTGCGACAGAACGACCCGCCCGAAAGATCGAGTCGCATACAGCTTCACTCAGGCTCTCTGAGAGCTGAAGATGTACCCCACACGCAATTCAGAGCAGACGGCATGCTGCGAAATGTGAATACCATCGAAGATTACAAGAACATTGACAGGGCCTCGGTCATGGATCAGGCCGCCAGAACCATCTGGGACGCAATCTTGGATGGGAGTATCTACTCCTGTCCATCATTGTTAGCTTCTTTTTACACCATCTTCTTTGCCGATCTCAAAAAGTACAAGTTCACATACCATTTCGCATTTCCAGCGCTACATTCAGATCCTCCATGGAAATTGGACAAGACTCCTTCTAAGCTTAGACCCGACGAGTCTTCGCTTCTGTCTGACGCTGTAAATACATGGAGATACTCGACAGATAGCCGTCAACACGGCTTCTTCCTTGCCAAGAAGAGGAGAGGAATCTTCGAGACTGAGGATGGCCTGGAAGAGGAAGTCGACCGACCAGATACTCCCGTAACGCCCAAGGCGGAAAGGGTAGGTTACTCGTGGGGTATCGCACCGATCGGATCCTATGAGCAAGGCTTCTTCAATGATACAGAGCCCGAAGACAGATTCATTTGCTTTGCAGACCCTTCAACTTACGAGCAAAATCCCGGCTGGCCACTACGAAACTTGCTGGCCCTGATCAAGCATCGATGGAAGCTTACAGAGTTTCAGGTCATAGCATATCGAGATACGCATGCTCGAAGAGATAGACCACACAGTCTGATACTTGACCTGTCGCTGCCACCAGCTGAACCGTCGGTTGATCCAAGAAAGATGCCAAAAGTCACCGGTTGGGAGCGCAATGATAGCGGAAAGCTCAATAGTCGCTTGATAGATCTCTCCGAGTACATGGATCCGGCCAAACTGGCGGACCAATCTGTTGATCTCAACTTGAAGCTGATGAAGTGGCGCATTGCTCCAGAGCTTGACCTCGACACAATCCGGAGTACGAAATGCTTGCTGCTGGGCGCAGGAACTCTCGGCAGCTACGTCTCGCGAAACCTCATGGGCTGGGGTATCCGCCACATAACTTTCGTTGACAACGGCAAAGTGTCATTCTCAAATCCGGTGCGGCAGCCGCTATTCAATTTTGCCGACTGCGTCGGTGGAGGAGCAAAGAAAGCAGCTCGAGCAGCGGAAGCGTTGCGCGAGATCTACCCTGGCGTCAAGAGTGAAGGTCATGTCATGTCTGTGCCAATGGCCGGTCATCCTGTAACGGATGAGACGAGGACCAAGCAAGACTTCGACAAGCTGCGAGACCTAATTGATAGTCACGATGTCATTTTCCTCCTCATGGACTCACGAGAAAGCCGATGGCTCCCATCCGTCATGGGGAAAGCAGCGGGGAAAGTCGTCATGAATGCTGCCCTTGGCTTTGACTCGTACGTCGTCATGAGACATGGATCAGAGTCAGCACTGGATGCGGAGCAAAAGAAGACTCTTGGATGCTACTTCTGCAACGACGTTGTGGCGCCTGCCGATTCCCAGAAAGACTTGACGCTGGACCAGCAATGTACAGTCACGAGGCCAGGCATAGCAGCGATCGCTTCAGCTTTGCTTGTAGAGTTACTCGTTTCGACTCTTCAGCACCCGCAGCGCGCTGCAGCGCCAGCGCCCGCTAACAGATCCGTCAAGCGATCGCCTGCAAATCATCCCTTGGGCCTCGTGCCCCATCAGATCAGAGGCTTCCTCGGCACATTCGACAACCTGCTGATACAAGGTCCGAGCTACGATTGCTGCAGTGCATGCTCACCTAGGATTTTGGAAACCTATCGGACCGAGGGTTGGGAGTTTGTGAAGAAGGCAATGAACGAAAGGGGTTATGTTGAAGAGCTATCCGGTCTTGCTGAGGTGCAAAGAAGAGCCGAGGAGATTGCGCGGAAGATGGAGGAAGAGATGGAAGCAGAGGACGCTGATGGAGTTGGGGACATGGAAGAGGAAGGAGAACTGTTATGAGTTGCGACTGAGCAGTCAATGTCAGATGTTTGGATTGCTACGAACAGCTTGAGATTAACCATGTTGTCATATATTAGATTTGCTATCTATTAGGGCGTCTACGGAGATGTACAGATGCTCTGCGATGTGTGAGTGAGGCGTTGACACGGCACGCTGGAGCGGCGCTTGAGCCCGACGAAGCCCATTTCGGATCTCTACCATTAATCGAATTGAGATCCATTGTCTCTGTTCATATCTTTTGATCATTATCGCTAGGGAGCCACAAAATGTCGAGTCTGATTGAATTTCTCAGTCAAGCCGCAATGGCTGAGTAGAGGGGTGCGCTGGGAGCGTGACAGCTCGAACAGCGCACTACAACGTAGAGCCCATCAGATGGTTTCATATTGCTTTGTCGAAGGTGGTGAGGCCAAAGCATTTCCACAGTACCCACGTCGCCCGAGAGCAAGTGAGAATGACGGAGTTTGGTAACCCTTCATCCCTTGGGGGTTTAGTTGTGAGGAGCGAAAAAGGCCAAGGTGAGCCGAGAATGCATTTGTAGTCTCGGCCACGGCTCGGTGGCCGGCAGAACCTTCGCCGCCAACCCCAGCAGCAGTATCAGCCAACTAGTGGAGCTTTTATCTTGAGCTCTGCAAGTCTCGGCTCCTTTGAGATTTCCTCTTTGCGCCAAAATGGCCTTCTCAAAACCAGTACAGCGAGCAGCTGCCACACTGCTGTCGCCTGTGCTCAGGCCTGCTCCCAGATGTCTGCACCGTCCTGCTGTCGCCGCTGTCCAGCAGCAGTCGTGGCGGGGCCGATCACTAAATACCGATGCTCAACAGAAAGTGAGTATTGTCTATAGCCCAAGTAACACTGTCACACATGCTGAGCTAACATTGAAATTCTGCAGGCCCTCTCAGCCAAGCTGAAGGAGTCCGATCCAGCCATTTTCGACATCATTGAAAAGGTACGCCATAGAAACCACACGCAGAAAGATCGCAATGTCGACGGCGCAGAAAGGGCTAATACGCAGCATTACAGGAGAAGGACAGACAGAAGCACTTCATAAACCTTATACCGTCTGAGAATTTCACGTCACAAGCAGTGCTGGACGCTTTAGGAAGTGTCATGCAGAGTGAGTCATGCCCGCAGCAGGATTCTCCCAAGTTGGGAAGCTAACAGCACGACAAGACAAGTACTCGGAGGGCTACCCTGGCGCAAGATACTATGGAGGTAACGAGTTTATCGACGAAGCCGAGAGGCTCTGCCAGAAGAGAGCTCTGCAGACTTTTGGTCTGTCAGAGGATGAATGGGGTGTCAATGTGCAGCGTGAGCAAGACTCCATGCCCGAAGCAGATGGTGCTGGCTAACACAACAATAGCTCTATCTGGATCGCCTGCCAATCTATACGCCTTTTCTGCTCTTCTCAATGCTCACGAGCGCATCATGGGTCTCGACCTTCCTCACGGTGGGCATCTGTCGCACGGTTACCAGACGCCTACAAAGAAGATATCGGCTATCTCGAAGTATTTTGAGACATTTCCCTACCGGCTGAACGAGGAGACTGGACTGATTGACTACGATAAACTTGCCGAGAACGCACTGCTATATCGACCAAAGATCATCATTGCGGGAACATCAGCCTATTCTCGTCTGATCGACTATGCTCGAATGAAGCAGATAGCTGAGTCAGTGGGTGCATACCTGCTGTCGGATATGGCGCATATTAGTGGTCTCGTTGCAGGACAAGTCATTCCTTCGCCGTTTAAGCATTCGGATCTCGTCACGACGACCACACACAAATCCCTTCGTGGTCCGCGAGGAGCGATGATCTTCTACAGAAAGGGTGTCCGTAAAGAAGACAAGAAGGGCAACAAGGAACTATACGATCTGGAAGGTCCCATCAACTCTTCAGTCTTCCCCGGCCACCAGGGTGGTCCTCACAACCACACAATCACCGCCCTTGCCGTTGCCCTGCACCAGGCTCAGCAGGCTCAGTTCAGGGATTACCAGAAGCAAGTCCTTGTAAATGCCAAGGCTCTTGCGAAGCGTCTTGGTGACCCCAAAGAGTCTGGTGGCCTGGGCTACAAGATTGTATCAGGCGGCACAGACAACCACTTGGTGCTAGTAGATCTCAAGCCCAACAAGATTGACGGAGCCCGTGTCGAGCGTATTCTGGAGCTTGTCGGTGTCGCAGCCAACAAGAACACCGTGCCTGGTGATGTGTCTGCCATGAAGCCAGGTGGACTGCGTCTTGGCACGCCTGCAATGACCACGCGCGGCTTTCAAGAGCAAGACTTTGAGCGCGTGGCAGACATTATTCACCGCGCCGTCACCATCACCAAGAACCTCGACAAGACTGCGCGCGAAGCGAAGGAGAAGGAAGGCAGGAAGAATCCCGGCAGCGTTGCCGCGTTCAGAGAGTACGTTGGTGAAGGCACTGAGATCCCCGATCTCCTGGAGCTGAGAGAGGAGGTACTCAAGTGGACTGGTACCTTTTACGTTCCTGCCGATCTGTAGATGGCTATTGATGGTTCTTTCACATGCATTGATGTGCTTTTTTGGTGGGGGCTGGCGCATGCACTCGTGGTGTTTTGACATAGACCGGCAGGAGACGAGGTGGTAAGGTTCAACCTCTAGTGGTACTAAAAGGGCTCTTGAGCGAAGTTGAGGCTTCAGCGTCTTTCAATGGACATGCGATGACTTGTATGCATGTTGCGTGTCCTTGCTTCATCTCTAGAGTTTGCTGCGGTTCTTTTTTGCGTGTGCTTTTCGTGCAGCCTCTGCGCCAGATGTGTTGCGTAGAACATGATCTGCGGCTACCAACCACCGCTGGATATGAAGCCTTGGTGCTTGCAGGCGCGCGACCTGTGCTAGCACGCCCAGGCACCTATTTCTGGATATTTCAATCATTCGACTCGACTCTTCAGCTAGCATCGACAGTGCCAGGCCGACACCATGTCAGCACATGACACCTACACCTTTACAGATCAAAGCGGTGTCCCCCCCTCCACAGACTCAAATCCGTATAATGCGCTGATCAAGCACTGCGATAATGATCCTGTATGTCATACTCCCCAGGTCTCCGCAGGCATATGCCAATTTACCTGCGCCTCGCATTCCTCCTGCTAGCCCGTTCTGTCCATCTCCTTCTTCCCTTGCACCATCAGAACATCTTCAGTATCACGAGTAATTTACTTCTCCACTACTTCCACTTCTCTACCATCATCATTCCCATCCTTCCCATCCCCTCATCAAGCACACAATCATATACTATATTCCCCGACACTGACCCCCGGGCAGAAGAAAATATCAAATCTGTACACATCACACCGTACATCACACCTCCGCAACGCCCTATCTCACTTCCAATCGCCAGCGTTTACAGGACCCGTAGCGGATCCAATCTTGTCCCGCATGCTGGTCGATCAGAGCTATGCTGATCCAAGGTTCAATCTTGCCTTTTGGGCGAGGCCTACGCGTGAGATTTTGGGGCTTGTGGCGGAGGTGCAGGGGCGCTTGGGGGACGTTTTACCTGGTGAGTCTTTTGGTGGGGGAGGGGCGTTTTCTTTTTGCTTAGTTTGGTCTACCTTGTTAGGGGGTTGGGTTGGGTTGGAGAAAGAAGAGGATGAAGAGCGGAGAAAAGGTAAGAGTGCACGGTCGGGGTAGAGAGGAAGAGCGCACGTAAGACGAGAAGAAGCAGTTAACGTAAAAAGTAAAGAGGAAAAACCAAAAGAAGAAAAGTGCCCAGGAAGTGGAAGGTGGGATTCGATGACATCGTTCCGACGCTCCACCATCTACCGATGATAGATAGAGAGGCACATAAAACTGACACCCTGCACCACAGGTCTATGGCTCCCACCCGCAGCCAACATCCACCTTACCGTCCTAGAAATCATCCCCGGCCAGCCAGAATCCGCTCTAACACCGTACATACAAGCCATGCGCCCCCTTGCCCAGGCCATCGCTGATTTGCCTGCGCGCAAGGGGCGCAGAGTGCGACTCGTCGCGCCGAGGCTGAGTATCGACGGGCGGGCCGCTGCGTTGAATTTCGTGCCTGCGACGGATGGACGGGGCGCCGCGGGTACGGCGGACGACATGGGGTATACCTATCACCATTTACGGCGCGATATTTACGAGGGGTGTGCGCGTGTGGTACGGGTTCAGAGTCGGTATGTGGTTCCCAGTGCACATTTGACTGTTGGACGCTTTGTTGAGAGCGGTCGGGGTGACTTGCTCGAGAGTGGAGCTGGGGATGAGCATGGAAATGAAGGGAGGAGGAAGGGACAAGATGAAGACGATGAGGATAGATCAAAGGAAAAAACCAAAAGTAAGGAAAGACAGAGTACAAGCTCTGGTGAAGATGGTAGAGGAAACGAATGAGTGGCTCAGCGGTTGGAAGGGAGAGTGGTGCGTCAGTCAGGAACGAGGGATGGAGTTGCGTATGGGGCGGAGTTGGTATGGGGGTGGTGAGAATGTAGTCGTTGGACAGTCGTATTGAGTACTTGTATTAGGCGCCAGACATGGACGTATATTCAGCAACCCACATTGGTGCCGGTACGTAGATACACATGCCGGATGGATGCTGTGAGTAGGGGGGGCAGGCAGCCGAGAGAGACAAAGCTAAGACAACAAGGACGCCCAAAGAGAAGAGACGAAGACAGAATCACTTGACAATGACATGCATTCGCCGCGCGTCCAAGCCCCGTCTCATATCGAAGCCAGACGCACGTCGCTCATCACCAGTCCAGTCCAGTCCAGGCAAGGCCCCTTGCATCTTTCCGCGCTGCAACTGCAGACCGCTTGCTTTTTTTTTCGTTATGCCTATAAGTCGAACCAGGCCAGACTGTCCATACGTCCATTTCATGCAAACACCAGGAGACAAAGCGTCTAGAAAACGAGAGCGGCACCCTTGGTCTTCTTGTCACCACTGTTCATTCCGTTAGCATCCGTTCACTTGTCTCTCAAGAAGTCACTGCGCTCGTGTTCTGTTTCCTCTTTCCAACCTACACCACACCTGACGGAGTAGATTGAAATGTTATGGTAGAGAAACGTTCGAGCGCAGCGAAAGCAGATAACGTACCCGAGCTCGAAGTGCTTGCAACGCTTCAGCGACAGCTGGGCCTTGGTCTTGCATTGTGTGCATTCTAGACGCAGAACGACCTTCTTGGTAGTCTTGGCTTTCTTGTGGAAGACGGGCTTCGTTTGACCACCGTAACCGGATTGCTTACGGTCATAACGACGCTTACCCTGGGCGAAAAGGGAAGCCTGTAGACATATTCTTCGTCAGCGACTGTTTTCTCTCGTGCATGTAGAGGGCTTGACACAACGCGGGGATTCATATGTTGCCGTTGCGCGCAGTGAAAAGAGTGTAGATAGATAAGGCGACGTACCTTGCCGGCCTTGTATTGGGTGACCTTGTGTTGGGTGTGCTTGCGGCAGCCCTTGCCCTTGCAGTAGGTCTTGCGAGTCTTGGGAACGTTGACCTGGGAATTCTGTTAGCGAATGGTGCTCATTGCGCGTTTCCCTCTTGACTGCGACTGTCTGGTCGAATTTCTCAATTTCGGCGTGCGGTTGCGGGCTTGCGGCGGACATCGTGGGTTTTTTCCATGCGTTCTTCCTGGGTTGCAATTGAACCCTATCGGGGCTGACATTGTGCAGAGTCTGTCGTTTCGAATTTCTTCGTCCTGGTGGCGTTTCCTGCGCGGCTCGCTTTCTTATGCTGGCGTCGGTCACCAGTAGCCTGCCCAAGATTCCGTCTTTTACGCATGTCATCTCTTTCCCTCTCTGACGTGCAATCCATATCCTACGTCCCACTGGACACCATAGCATCATCTTGACCCCATCTCGTCATATCCGAACAAGTGTGCGGTGGGCGCGAACGGTCGTCATCGAAGCGTCGAAATTGAGAAATCCGTCCAACAGCGAGTCGCATCTGTCAGAGAAGTGTGCCACTCACCATCTTGGCGGTATCTAGTGTCGCTGTCGTTAGTGAGGAGGAAGGTTCAGTCGGTGCTGCAATATTCGATGTTCGAAATGTGTAGGAGAGAGTTCCTATTTCGTGTTAGCGGCATCACGTGCTTATCTTGGCAGTTGGACCTCAAGTCTTTGGACATGCCGCTTTCACGGCATCTTTGCAGTGCATTATTTGATGAAAAACATGTTACCTCTCATCACATCTTGAGTTCACGAGATCAATAGTTGCAGTATCAGGCGTCTCATGCTTGCCTTTCATCGGGCTTTTTCTTACACGTCTTCTGTGAGCTCCCAGTAAATGTTACGAGCATGCTCATAGTGCCAGCCGTCGCAAGCGCCCCTGTACTTATAGGAACATGTCATTCAAATATACAGTCATCCATTCATCCTTGCAATCTACGAAATGGTCCGAGTCTGCAGCGGCTGCGAGCGATTCAACACTGCATCTCACACCTCGTTCGCCAACTCGCGGATACTGTAAAAGGTGTTGACAGGCAAAGGACCTGCACCGATTCCACCAGCCCATTTGACCTCATACTCAATGCCTTTCTTGAAAAAAGCATCCCACCAGCCAGACCCATTGCGCGGAATATAGCTCGGCGGCAGCAATCCATCCCTGAACATCGCCTCAACAACCTTCCTCGTCCAGTGAACACAGTCCTGCGTCGCGCTGTTCGGTCCGGGCAACGGTACCTCCGCAATGATGTTAGTGAACTTCTCGAGAGCTTCAAGATCTAGCAAACACAGGTCAATGCACGCAGCGCGCCTAGTGGGTCCTACTTCTTTGACGTCCAGCACCCAATTCGCCGTCTCATTATCTACGTCGTCAACTGATCGTTGTTCATTCGTAACGTGCACCAAGCTCATAATTTGTGTTTCAGGTTCAGGAGAAATCACAAAGCCCCAGTGAAGCGCAGGTCTTCGGCCTTGGACTTGTCCGAAACCACCAAACGTGATGAATTGGCCCAAGTAGAGGTAGCGGATGTGCGAGGCTTGCGTGCGCATGGCGCGGCGAACGCGATGGGTGTTGCGGACGGATTTGAGGCTCATGCGGAGTCTACTCTTGATCGATGACGGCTCGAAGGCGAACGGCGCGGTATGGGGGATAAACGCTGGCGGCAAGGATCGATTCTCATTGGCGCTGGACAAGAGGGGTGACTCAGGGGAACTACTCGATGTTAGTGTGGTTTTGGAAGAGCGATTGGTGAGGCGTGTCTGACCGAACTGAAGGTCAGACATGGTCGGTGAGGCTCTGGGTGGCGGGAAGGAAAGAGAGCGTGGGTGAAGAGAGAAGGTGGCGGAAGGGAAAGAGAGCGTGGATGAAGAGAGAAGGCACCTTCTGCGTTTTGTATACGAGTTTCTCTCGTGCATGTGATTAGACCAATTAGCATTATGCGCTGTGGAATGCCTCAAGGGGTGTTTCACCGCTGAGTAGCTCAACAAAAGAGGCCTGTTGAAGAGGATCGGTGAAAATAATGGGCGCAGCGCACCAGAACTTTCACTAGGGTAGTCAATTTGGGTGGAGTTCCCTGGGTGGAACTCCACCTAAATCAACGGAAATGTCGTGAAATGTTGGTAGCTTCGAAGGTCAGTCTGCATGCTAGCTACAATATCGTATCCCACGGCAGGATATCGTGACTTCCAGGAAGGATGTCGAGTAACAAGCATCAGAAACATGAGATGATGGTATTTGAATATAGTTGCTCATTCATTAAAGTATGTAGTAACATAGCATGTCTGCATGAAAGTAACCATTTTGTCGTTGAGGTCATTATCTTTATATCGTTGTCGTTACAGATCGTGAAATCTCCCCCCTTTCAGAATTCCATTAAACCATCTTTTTGATAAGTATGTGCTTTGAAGCAGATGCAATTTTGGTGAACAAAGTCTTGAACAGAGAAGAAAAAATTTTGGTGTTGGGAGATCCATGTGTCCCAGACTCGATCAACATCTACTGAGGTTGGATGAAGACACCAATGGGGCAGGGGTTGTAGTCCTGGAAGAATTCAAGAGCAAGGTTGCCGGTGGCGCTGACCTTGTACGAGATGCTCTTGCCGACGTTGCCGCTGGCGGTCTGGATGGTGTATGCGGTTCCAGGGGAGGGACCAACAGTGGACAGTTTCTGGCCAGTGCCTGCGCTGGAGAAAGAGGTCTGCTCGGTCGCAGCGGTGCTCAGCTGCTCGAAAATAAGGTCACCGGAACCGCTCAAGGTGAAGGCAGAGGTCTCAAGTTGGTCCTGTCTTGGGAAGAGGAACTCGAGGACGTAGGTCTTGCCGGTGTATGAAGGAGGAATGTCGAAGGTGAAGATGGTCGAAACTGTAGAAGAGATGGTGGCGTTATACTTGGTGCCACCGGCCTGGTTAGGGGCAGTAGAATCGACGGGAGTGATCAGGCGAGGGCGGAGGTAGTCGCCGGTCAGGTCAGCCGGGCAAGAGCTTGCTGGCTTGGGCTGAGAAGGAGTCGGGGTAGCGCTCTTGGAGGGTGCAGGAGGAGCGTAAGAGGAAGGAGCTGGGACCGAAACATAGACGGGAACGGTCGTGGGTTTAGGTTGTTCGATGCTCGTCAAGATGGAAGTCTTGTAAACTGGAGGTTGAGGCTTCTCGATGGTTGTCGATTCAATAACTGTCGACACAACGGGGTAAGGCTGCTTCACGGTCGTTTGCTCGACCTTGGTGGAGACAACAGGGACCTGGACAGTGGTAGGAACAGCGACAGTGGACTGCTCGACCTTGGTAGAGACGACCGGGATAGGCTTCTCGACAGTCGTAGGAACGGCGACAGTGGACTGCTCGACCTTGGTAGAGACGACTGGAACAGGCTGCTGGACGACCTTGGTGGAGACGGCTGGGACAGGCTTCTCGACAGTCGTGGGAACAGCAACAGTGGACTGCTCGACCTTAGTAGAGACGACTGGGACAGGCTGCTGAACGACCTTGGTGGAGACGACGGGAACCTGGACAGTAGACTGTTCGACCTTGGTGGAAACGACAGGAACGGGCTTCTCGACAGTGGTCGCCTCAACCTTTGTGGAAACAACAGGAACCTGCACCGTGGACTGTTCGACCTTGGTAGAGACGACGGGAACCTGCACCGTGGTGGGGGCAGCAACGGTGGATTGCTCGACCTTGGTGGATACGACAGGAACGGGGACGTGGACTGTGGACTGCTCGACCTTGGTGGAGACGACAGGAACTTGAACAGTCGATTGCTCGACCTTGGTAGAGACGACGGGAACCTGGACGGTCTTCTGCTCGACCTTGGTGGAGACGACAGGGACAGGCTGTTCGACTGTCTTCTGCACGGTCACAGTGGACGCAGCAGGGCACTGAGGAGCCTGGGGGGTGGCAGTAACAGTAATGGTCTTGCCAGGCAGCGTCTTCTCCTCAGACTTGGTAATGTAGACGGTCTTGGTAGTAGGTGTTTCGGTCTTGGTGATGTAGACAGTCTGGGTAGGGGGCGACTCGATCTTGGTGGTAGTGACAAGGGAAGTCTTGGGGACTGCAGGTGTGGTCGTGTTGCGGTAAATGAAGGTGGTCTTAGGGAGCTTGGAGCTAGTCTTGTATGTCACAATGGCAGAAGGCTTGGGAATGCAAGCCCCGTTGGTTGTTGATAGTGAGACCTGAACACACTTGGCCTGGTTAGCAACTGGTGTGGTGTAAATGTTGTAGTTGCCATTATCGTCGGCAGGGCAGGCGTAGAAGACACCAGAGCCATTGGAGAGGATTTGACCGTTGCCAGAGATGGAGAAGCCAGGCGTAGGCGTGGCTCCTACATCGCACTGGAATTGAGTGGTGGGAGGTGTGAGGATACAGCCACGGTTGTGTGCGTCGGTGATGGCGCCATTGGAGATGGTGTACTGAGCGCCAGAACCAGCCTGCGGGCCTACGCGGTTTTGGCCATCATCGAGCTGACCGAGACGACCATGAGCACCGCCTGAGACGGTGATGCCGAAGGTGCATTTGTCTCCACGACGAAGCACTGTGGCAGAGGCACCAACAGCGAGGGCAGCAACAGCAAAGAGCTGCATTTTACTAATTAGGTAGAGGGTCTGCAACGAATGAATGGGAATAAATGTCAGATGCAGTGTCTCTTAGCGAAGGACTTGGAGGATGTTGCAGGGATTGATGATGAGAATTCGATAAAAGAGGTAGGCATGTAGCCATTATATGCATGTGGCATCGAGAGCAGGCAATGCAATACTTGCATGCAGGTGTTGAGCATGTTCAGCCACCAGAGATTCTCTGCAGTAAGCCATGGAACGGTAGCGCAGTGCATGAGTCGCGATAGGCGATGACAAGCTCCATGATGGACAGAGTTCCCAAGGGGAGAGGCAATATGTGGGCCAGAGGGGCCAAGCTAACCCGGTAGCAGTATGCAGAAGTACGCAGAGTGCGGTCGACTAGTCCAAAGGCCCCTCTACTCGCTCGATAGTAGTTTCCCATCTTGCAGCGGTATGATGGGTAGGAAGTCTGGCGCAGAGGGAAGCGTGCCAAACCATTGACAGTCACGGCGACAGCGGATTCGCCTAAGGACGAGGTGAGGTGCGTTAGTGGGCCCGAAGGGGACTAGCGGCAGCTATTTTGACAGAAGTGTGCCGTGGTTGTCACGTAGCAACAGCGACCATTTTGAGTTTGACGTGTGGCTGGAGCAGTTCATTCTTCACACACAGATGGCTGGAGATCACCCTTCTCTCCAACGCTGCCAATAGCACCTCCCACTAGCCAAGGTTTAGCAGGCACAATGACATGTCGATATCCACTATGCGATGTCAGGCTTGACAAGTGCTGCACGGCGCCTGTCAGACGGCCTTCCAATGGCTGCACGTCACTCTGGATCGTGCATCCGCGCAATCGGTTGAGTGGCTCACACCCCCGACTCGCTCCTGCCAATTCCTGCGCTTGACCTCAAGCTTAGTCCACTCGTCTCCAGCCCTCAAGACATTTACCTGATTCGGCATACACAAACCCTTTCTGTCTCCTGCTTATGTGCACATGCATCAGGCGTAGCTTCTCCAAATGCCTCACTCTTGACTTTGACGCTGTCACGGCTGTAGAGGCAGCCTAGAGTCAAGCCAATAGGTCTTCCTCCAGCCCACATCTCGCCATAAGCCGACCCTCCAAGGATTTTCTTACACCTCCATCTACGTGAATCCAGCCTGAGGCCGACGATGACGAGCAGAACCAGTATGCACGCTCCTGGGTGCCAAACCGTTGCCAACTTTGCAGATAGTTCATCCCTTCGCTGGAGCTCTTTCAAGCTTGCAAGCTTTTCCAAGCTGCAGCCCATCGACCAATCTGCGCCCGCTACGATGCGAGGAACGCCTGCCGATACATGCGCAATAAAGTCTCACATCAGACTCGATGTGCATGAGTCTCGGGCAGCGTCAGCGATCGCACCTGATCCACCTGCTCAAGCGATTCAATCGCCTTCTTGCACTGCCTGCTCCGAAAATAGGCCTCCACCAGATTGCCTTGCGTCTTGAGCCGCTCCAGCTGCGTCGTTCTCCAGGTTTTCTCTCCTGTCTGCATTACATGCTGCAAAATCTGCAGGAGAATCTTCGATCATCCTTCGCAAAATCATACGCCAGCTAAGTCTTATGTGACACCGATCGATCTGAATACGGTTCCGGTGAGGAGTCCTGTTGTGCTTGCAGCACGTGCTCCAGTATCCGCGATGCTTCGTCAGGTTGTTCTGCCTCCTGGTAGATGCACGCCAGCAAGTCCTGCGAGATGAGCTGCTTTCGGTGCATCGAGACAAGTATCCGCTCCTCGACTTGCATGATGTGATCGGCCAGCCGCTCTTCCCCACCAATGCGCCCATACGCCAAGTATAACAAAGCTGAAGCGTTTTTGAGCGAAACCCGTACGCTGTTCGTCTCGTCGAGTATTCCAGGCTTGACTCCGACTACGAACTTTAGCAACTCCAATGGCTTTTCGAATTGGCCTGTATAGCGCTTGTCTCTCGCTGGCTCATGCCGCGACGCCAAACGGTCAATATGGTATTTGTCCAACTTTTGCTCATGCAGCTGTAGCAGATCTTCAATTCTTTTTATAGCTTTGGCGTCATTGTCTTGATAACGGTTCTGTCTGCCGAGGAGACACAGTAGAATCGCACATTCTTCGACAATGCCTAAAACCTGCCTATTGGCAGCATCCAAAGCTTCTTCATGCACTAACACACTCTCGAAATTCTGTCATCAATCGGTGTGCGTAATGACATTTACCTAGATTGACCTTGAGAGTAGTCTCGGAACTCGGCAGCATTTGACTGCCAAGTCCTCAAAGTATGTCTTGCATAGACTCGAACGTGTAATTTCAGCCAGCATAGAGTCTTGTGGCCCTTTTCCTCTTCCACAGCTCCAATGAAGGCAAGAATTGGAAGTGGTCGACTGACGCGTATCGAAGCCCAGTGACTCTAAGCTGAGCGATATTATGACGTGCTCTTCGTCAGCGACATCTACCCTTGGGGTTATTCACCATGAGGAGCCTCATCTGCAGAGAAACATGTCGTACTGATATGGCCGTTCACATCGCGCGTCTTCCACACGACTGAGCCCCTTAAAGGCTGGTAAGAGTATGATGTTTCGCTGTTCTTAGAATGCTGTCGACTCCATTCATCGATGCTACTTGCCTATTCAGGACGATTACTGCTGCAAGGAAGCAGGGGGCACGCGCCCGACTTTTGGGACGGACCTTTCCTCCACAGAGGTACATCGCGAGTACTGAAAATCCAGAGCTCGAGGTCCAGTGTCGCAATGATTACATGTCCGGGTCCACGGCTCGGAAGTGATGGCGCAAGACACGATTCTGGTCCATTGGCGTTGACCACAACCAAGAAGCACCCTTCTCTCGCTTAACGTAAGTGTGTCCAACATCGTCGCTGCATCACCATTGGGGAATCCCGCTTGCAATACGATTCGAATGAGCTCAGAATCTAGATTTCCCTATATACTTACATCAATTCAGGGCATCGCCCAGTACCTGGAGATACCTAATCAGAGGACGATCACGTTATGATGGAGACCCTTTGAAAGAGCCTCAACCATGTGTGGCCTTTGTTGCTCGCTGTCAACGCTGGCCGAGTCGATGTATAATGACACGCATTCGGAAAATTGGCATTAGCGACTCTAAACATTTCCAGCGGCTTCTAAGAAAGCGAAAGATCAACGTCGTAATATTGCAGTAGGTAATGATTGTGGCTGTGGAGTAAATGGCTTGCACGATGGGACCAGAGGTCTAAATAATGCCGTCAACTGCAATCAGCTAAAGCTTGTTGACAGTCCAGCATGAAAGTCGCAAAACATACGCGATGCTACATGTAGTGACGGCTTGCGAGTTGGAGAGGTCTCAATCCCTCTTTGCTGAGACTAGCACAATGCAAGAATTTGTTGGAGTGCCTGCCTTGGGGCACGAAGTCTCATCTGGCAAAGATGCATGTGCGATAGCCGGATGTTTCTTGTGCAAACAGTCAATTGAGCAAAAGCGCTGGTGTTGATTGAGCGATTCGAACGCATTCACGTGGGTAATTTACGAAGAAGCGTAAGAAACAGATACGGCTCAGACTTTTGAACTTGACTCCTGCTGGGGTGGTTTGTTTACAGTAGAGTCCCGCCTCTGTCGCAAGTTCGAGCCTCTCGGCTTCACACTCCACCACCTGCCACACCCTCCCACGCGATCCCGCCTACTTCTGCGCATCATACAATGCTTTGCACCACTTACTGATATTCATAACACGAAGCGACGCGTCGCGCGCCATAACGAAGCTCCCGGTCGCTTATGCGCGTGCATCAATGACAGCCGTCGTTCTACAGACTATAACGATGGCGACGAACGAACAGCCTTCGCGTCGGAAGAGCGCACGCAATGCCACGGAAGATAACACAGACAGGCCGGCGAAGCGGCAGAAGACAATCGAAGAGACGGCGGGTGGGGTCGAGTCGAAAGGGCAGGAGCGCAATGGTACCTCGAAACCAAAGCGACAGGCACGGTGTAAGTCTTTTCCACGGCGCATGCATTGGAGCAGTGCGCTTGCACTCGCGAATATGTGTGTCCTCAAATCATGCCATAGGCTATGGAAGCTCATCAAGAAACAGCATACGACGAAGATGCAGACGGCTTTAGCTTTCGAAAGGGCGGAAGAAAGCCCAAGGCAAAGCCAGTACAGGACGTTTCACAGCCAGCCACAGGCTCTGCAGAGACTTTGCAGACGCATTCGCCTGCTTCAGAATCCCTTCCCGCTCCTTCAGAGCCGGCTCAGCCTCCGCGACGGCGATCAGCCCGCAATTCAAAGGACCATGCACTACCGAGTGATGCGGCAGCCGGTGCTTCAGAATCCTCCTCACAATCTTCAAAGCCGCGTCAGAAGAGCACCAAAAAGGTCTCTCGAAATTCTCAAGAAGCCATGCGGGTCACTCCTAAGCCGAGCGCGGAGCCTCTCAAAGTGAACAAGAAGCGGGAAACCACAAAAATCGCTTTACCATTTGCGGACACGCCCGTCATTGATCGCAACCGACAAATGCGCGACTTCAGCAATCAAGGGCGGCGGAGGAGTAGCGGCGGAATGCGCGGTCGACGCGCCAGTTCACTCATGGATAGTGGCACTTCGAATGGTACGCAAGAAATGCCCAACATGGACGAATGGCGCGTTAACGAGCATTCTTTAGCGGTACCTCATGATGAAGTTAGGACCGAGGAGTTTTACAAGCATATCTCTCCAGACCTGCCTGAAACACGACGGATGAGGCTTCTCCTTGCATGGTGCGGGACAAGAGCCTTGCCAAATAAACCACCACGAATATCAGAAGACTTTAGCGCTCTAGCTGCAGGTAAGCGCAAGGATGTGTCTGAAAGTCAGGATATCACAGCGAACTCACTGGCCCTAGCACGTATTATCGAAGATGAGCTGTTAAAAGATTTCTCGAATAAGTCGGAAATGTCGGACTGGTTCAACAGGGTAAGTCGAAAGGCAAACCTCTGCTGGGACAGCACAGGTTGGCTAATACATCCCAGGAAACGGAAGTCCGAACGGAGGTCCTCGTCAAAAAGCCCAATCCAAGGAACCTTCAGAATGCAGCGAAGCTCATCGAGTTAGAGCAGGAGGTGAAACGACTGGAAAAGGAGAAAGATTCATGGGATTCACAGTTGAATGCGTTATCATCGTCAGTCAAAACGCTACAGGTTGATTCCTCGAAGCAAGCACGGGGGATACCCTTGCCCGAGAGTATCGACGAAAGCCTGCTTGACGACGCAGGACAAGCCGAATGTCTTCAACTTCTTCGCTCTGGTGCTTCCGAGACCGCACAGTTATCACAGCGATTGCGAAAAGCGTGCGACTCTGTGGAGATGAAGGTTGACAGATTTTACCACGGCGTACATCACATGCAACGGTTTGCCGGTCTCGTACAAGACACTGCTGGTCAATTGCTGGAAAATGCATCAGCAGCTTTGGCACAGAGGGATCAAGAGGCACGACAGCGCAGTGGTACTGCAGATATAGGAGTAGGAGATCTTTTGCGAGCCATCGGCAAGAGCAAGGCGTCATGAGTTTTGTTACAATATACCCACCGCAACATTGAAGCTGCGACGACGAAATGAAGCCAAGGAGAGCCTTTTAGTTCTTCAAGTGATATCAGACGAATCCACAAGTCTTTCACTATCCAGGGCTGACTGTGCGTGAGACCACTTACGCGCAGGAGGTTCTGCTGTGCTGCAATGTCTTATGTAGGTACAGAACCATCTGTCAGACTGTCCATACCACCACGTGCACCTACAGCTCTGGCACTTGCTTGAGCAACGATAGAAGTATAGCGCAGTGCCATGCGACTTCCTGTGGGACATACGTACGAAGCTAGGTAGCATCGATACCCTGCGTACCTGGTCAAGCCCAGGCTCCATCCAGACGGAACACGAAAGGAGCGAGAAAGGAGACGTACGAGTGCGCGGAAGTCACACCCGCAGAGCGACGACATCACGTGTATGCGTCAACGCTCTGCAGGTCATCGAGCCGCAATCTGTTCATGACCTGCATTTAGAGCACACGCGACAGTTCGCGTGGTCATTCGTGTGTTTCCCACTCTCTTCCGTACATGCTGCGATCCGCTGCGCGTGATTGCATGACGCTGCCAGCTTCGACGCCATCGCTTGTGTATCCCTTTCCCTCGGTCCTCGAGAGGCCCCCCTGTCTCTTTCCACCGCGTGTATGACCGGGTCGCCATCTAAAAGGCAGGACAGTGCAGGATCGCACCTGCTGGACCCAAACTGGAGACAGCATACGCCGCTCGGAACAGACTTTAGCTCCCCTGTCCACCTCTCGCAAGCCTCGTCTCAAATAAGCTCTCCCTCCCCTCCCACCTCCCTTCCGCACTCCACGAGCACGCAAACACAGAAAGCTCGGCGCTCCCTTGACAAGGCTCAGGAGGAAGAAGAGGAGGACTTTGACTTGGACGAGTGGATAGACGATCACGATCCCGAGTCCACAATGCCTTCAGACCTCAGACCCGACTACTCGCGGCCAAACGATGGGAAATCACAGACTCGCACACCCCTTCTCCACAAAGATGGCCCTGATGGCTACATGACTTCGCCGCCTCTGCGGCCGCAAGGGCTCAGCGAACGCCGTAAATCTCGGACCTTCAAGTCGCGCGATCCAGAAGAGGCTGCAAAGGCCGCAACTAGAAAGAGATACACATACGCAGGCTTTTTCCTGATACTTTCCCTTATATCTTTCTGCATACAGACCGAAACGGCAGTGTATATCAAGAAATACGCACACTGGGACAAGTCCTATGCGATGCTGTAGGTTGCTTGACATACTCCAATATCTCTAGCTAATGACACTGACATACATGCAGCTACGTCACCCACGGCTCATGGTCAACACTTTGGTTTGCCCAACTTGCTATCCTTCGGCTTCAGAAGTGGGACATGCCATGGCAAGCTTTCTGGCGCCGTCATGCTCAGATCCTCACTCAGACTGCGCAAATGGTGCAACACCAGGACATTCACGCCCCGTCACGCTACTCCGCATCTCCCTGGCCCTCATACCTGCGGACTATCGCTTTTGTAACCTCAGCGTTGACCGTTGCAGGGGGTAGCTGGTATGTCGCAGTATCCATGACCACAGCATCCGACCTTACGGCAATTTACAACTGCTCTGCCTTCTTTGCCTACGCCTTCTCAGTTCCCCTGCTCAAAGAGAGGCTACGATGGAGCAAGGTAGCAGCAGTTGTGGTCGCTATCGTTGGCGTCCTGGTTGTGGCATATGGTGACACAGATGCGAACACTGTCCCCAAACACGGTTCTCACTCCGGCGGCGGCACGGGTGGAGCCCCCCACCCTGACGAACCGGACGGCGAACCCGATAACCGGGCTCTTGGAAATCTAGTCATTGGCGTGGGCTCTGTGCTCTACGGACTTTACGAAGTGTTGTACAAGCGTATGCTCTGTCCGCCCGAAGAGACTAGCCCAGGGCGTAGCATGATCTTTGCAAACTTCGTAGGAAGTTCGCTAGGTTTATTCACGTTGCTTGTCCTTTGGATCCCGTTGCCAATCCTGCATTTTCTGGACATTGAGCGTTTCGAGTGGCCGCCGCAAGAAGCCGTAGGCTGGCTCCTCCTGAGCGTTACCTGCAATGCTGGTATGTTTCTTCTGTGCCTGGATGAACATCCTCCTCAAGCTAACACGATCAGTCTTTTCCGGCTCCTTCTTGATCATGATGTCCCTGACTAGCCCCGTACTTTCCTCTGTGGCAGCGCTACTGACCATCTTCATTGTTGCACTGGTCGATGAGCTGCTTCCTCCACCATTGCATAACGACCTTTCGAAAGCAGCTTGGGTTGGTGGCTTGCTGATCATTGTCGCTTTCCTCGTGTTGGCCTGGGCGACATACAAAGAGATGGACGAAGAGAGAAGAAAGAAGGGCCAGGAGGTGCCTGTTGATGAGAGCGATCTCGAGGATGATGATCCTTGATTCTTTGTACATGTAGGATACAACTTCATTCACGACGGAGGCGGCATACTTGGCAGGATCATGGTTGCATGGCATTGGCGTTAATAAATTGGTCAATTATAGCTCAGTGGCATTGCAAATCGGGAGGCAAGGAATGCATGCTGCATGGAGGGCAAGTGTTTCGCTTATATAGAGTGTAGTGCATAGTCTAGACGGACATCTGATGCTGCTCGATTGTCCAGATACAGGGGGTCGGGAATGTCAATATCAAAGAAGCGGTGCAGGACTGCAAAGTAGACAGAAGCCAACCACATCAGACACTTTCCAAGCAACAACCCAGCAAATAAATCCAGGACACGGTATCGTAGTGTCTTCAAATTCATTTGATTGTACATGTCTTCGTCCTCCATGGAATTTCATTCATATCGGGTCAATCTCATGTCGTGCCTCGTTCGCCATGATTCGCAGTGACTTAAATCCCACCAACTCCATGCTTTGACAATCCAAGATTCAAGATCCGATAACCAAGATGTGATAAAAAAAAAAGGAAAAAAAGCTCTATCCCTATACTATTCTGACATGAAACGAAACGTTCTCATCCAAGCTCGTCATATCCGCATCGTGCAAGAACGAAATGCACAAACTTCGCAAAGGCTCGACACCGGCTCGGCTAGAGCACGTGCATCAACGCCGCGACGAGGCCCGCTAGTATACCGTGTAGCGTAATGGCTGATTTTGGCGCGGCGCCTACGGCGACTGGTGCGGCGGTCGTTGCTGCGGGGATGACGCCTGGGGCTAGAGACTGTGTTTGGGAAGTTGGAGGTGGCGTTGGTTCTGAGGGTGCGGATGATTGATCTTGTGTGTCTGTGGTTGCAGGTATAGTCGTGCTTTCGGCTGGGCCGGTCAATGTCGAAGATGATGTAGGTAGTGTAGATCCTGTCGTTTGTCCTGTGCCTTGCGCACTTGATATTCCTGCGCCTGCGCCTGTACCTGTACTTACAGGGCGTGTAGGACTGGTAGTCGTAGTCAAACTAGGCGTCGCACCAGCTCCATTCGCCGAATCCGTTCCAGTCCAAGCAGTCGAAGCACTCGACCCAGTCCCGGACGAGACAGGGCCAGAAACGCCCGATGACCGCGCACTAGACGCAAAAGTCGTCGCTGTCGTCGAGCCCGCACTCGAAATCCCAAACGGCGCACTCGAGCTAGGGGCGGAAGCGGACCCAGCGACGCTCGCGCGCGGCCCAGAAGTCGCTGCAGAAGGCGAGCTAAGCGGCACGACGATCGTCGGCGTACTCGATCGCGCAGTCGACAGGCCTGTCCCCCTCGTTCCTGTCCCTGTCCCCGTCCCGACGACAATCGACGACGCGAGGCTTGATCGCAGTTGTGACGCCGCCGAGGCTTGACTTGCGAAACTCTGGTAATATCCAGACGGGAGCGCGGCGCTCAGAATGGGAATTGCGTTCAGTGACGCTGCGGGCGATACGGCGAGCATTGATCCGGTTGACGCTCGCGAGGGAGAAGAGGCGCGGTACGGCGAACCAGTGTACGGCGAGGCAATGGGCGCTAGGGATGCAGCGACGACGCTTGAAGGGCGTGACTCGATGGTGATGGACAAGCCTGTTGACGCAGCAGGTATAAGGTATGTAGGTACTACTGTGATCCCGCTTGCTGTCGCGGGAACAGGAACCAGCTCCAGACTCTGGTCCAGGACGGAAAAGTAAAGTCGTGTAGTTTGCGATACACCGGTTAAGCCCACCACAGGCGTCACTGGCTTTGGCGTCGGCGTCGTCAAGGATTGCAGAGACGCAGTAGCGGGGAGACTGGGTCGATTGTTCCACGCGGTAGACTGATTATCTGCGGTGCGAGAATGAAAGTGTCAGTTGTGCTGTCGCTGTCGCTGTCGCTTTGCGAGGAGCAAAGCGTCCGAGGCGAGACTCGGAAACTTACAGTTTAGGAGTGATTGAGCTGCTGTGCCGCTTATTAGGCCGGTCAGGGCAAGAATGGACAAGGAGCAATGCATTACGGTTGAGGCATCTAAACGAAAGACTTGTAAACGCAGCAGACGACAGCAAGTTGGAAAGTTGGAAGCAGAGAAGACTGTGCAAAGACAAGGTTTCTTTTGGTAGACGGAGGTGCACGCGCGTTAATGTGAGGCAGGGAATATGGTCATGTCATTCTCGTGGGATGCTATTTGGGGCATTAGGGGATGCTCATTGGCTCATGGTGGTGAACGGGGAGGTTGGGGTGGTTGGGTGGTTCGAACATGCGGCTCAAACTCTATCCAGGGGGCTGGCACGGCTGGACTAGCGCTGGTGGCCCGTGCGCATAGACCACTCTCCCATCCCCTTGGCATCCGCATGTCCAGAGCAGTCTTCGCCTGCAATGCAGATTCGAAGTGCCTTGTAGATATTCGAAAACACCATTCTCAGAGACGAGACTAAGCTTGGGTAGTCAGCAAACGGACACCATCAATTTGAACAGCAATTCAACAGTAGGGGCTTTCGTGTCAGACAGCAGTTGGACTATGCGAATCCTCATTGTGATCAGAACAGGTCTGTGAACAATAGGTTTATCATCATCGAAAGGGAATGCGCCAATTTACCATGGTATAGAGAAATCGGAGTAATTACTTACCATGCCTTGTCGGAAGGCTGCACTCGGTCTACGGTAAGACCCGCGAACTCGATACAGCCTTATGATTGCTTCGACCTCTTGCTGAAGAATGAACTTATCGACTTTTGCTTCTCATCATGCTTCGAGCTTCCGATACCTCCACGGATGCGCTTGAGACCCTGCAGGTGTGCTCTGCTATTGATGGCTTTGATGCTGATGATGAAGGTGCCATCATGCAAGCCTTTTGCCGACTCTGCACTGCCTCGAAGAGACTTGAAAGGCGCAGAGTGTTCGTCATGCAAGCAGACTTCATCGTCTGAAGTGCTGACAGGGCCAGAAGTCAGATCGTTCTTGGTTGAAGTTACCTCAGGCTTCGCAATGCCTGAGGGCCCGTTGCTAGCGCTGTTTAAGACAAGCTCCATGTAGCCTGTGTTGCTCCAACCAGGTAGTCGTAGCGACTCGTCACGCCCATTTGTGGCATCTGGTAGGAATCTGATCGAGTCAGGAGGCTGCTGAGCCAGCACAGCTTTCCAGAGTGAAGAGAGTAGCATGCCATGCGACACGACCGCCACAGTCAGTGCGATACCGTCAGCTTGCGCCTGATTGAGTGCCGGCATCAGGTACACCTCAAGAAAACGAGCCGCGCGAAGACTGAGCGACTGCTTGGTCTCAACGTCCCTGAAGTCGGAATCCTTGGCATGCTTCGCACGCATTGCTGCCATGTCGTCTGTCCATGATCTCCCCTCGAAGAAGCCAAAGTCTTGCTCTCGCAGCTCGACACACTGCTCGATATCCAGTCTCTTTTGGACAGCGTCAGTCTGTGCCGACTTGATGTGGCCTCCAGTCTTCAGTGCACGAGATATGTCTGAGGAGTAGATGTGGGTGAAGGACACGCCATTGTCCACAAAGTATTTGCCCAGTTTTTGTGCCTGAGTCACACCATGATTCGTCAAGGAGGAGTCACGAATTCCGGCACTGAGTGTCTGTTAGTGATGCCTCTCGCAATGATTTCAAACTGGATGGTGGCTTACTACAGGCCTGCGACATTGTCCACAGTCTCACCATGTCGGATGAGGAAAACACGATGCGTCAGGTCATTTCCTCTTGTCATCAATCTAGAGTTTCCGACTCGCTTCTTGCTATCGGAAGCTGGTGGCCGTGATGTGAGGAAGCCAGCAGAGTGCATGGACGTCCAAATTAACATGACAAGGTTCGCGTCGTCGTCGCATAAAAAGTTACAAACATGTACAAAACAGGTAATTCCTGACTGCAACTTCCTCCATGTCCCATGCCGTAGTACCTCCATCTCGTTCGCATTACTGTATTCGCTACAGCAGCAGGGCACCCAACCTAGCTCTAGCAAGCACTACTCGCGTCAGCAATGGTAATTGAGCATTTCACCGTAGTCGCCAAAACGACACCGCTTGAATCATAGCAGATGCTGCTCTCCTCGTCCTGATCGGTCAATGTATCCTTCTAGGCAGGCCCCGGATGAGCCAAGTCCGTAGCATGCGAGGGTTTTCTTATTGCAATAGCGCTATTCGATAGGGTCAATTATCCTGTGAGCTCACGCATGTTCGCACTAGTGGCTGGAGACGACGACCCAGTCGCTGTCGCACAGGTGAGAGGGGCACCCCATGAACTCAGTCACATCTGCAAGAGGCATGACTGATGAGAGCCCATACCCAGTCTGTTCAATATGCGATCTCAGTACGTCACTTGCAATTGGGTGGCCAGGAGACACTCGACGCTACTTAACCCGCGTCTTGCCTCTACGACTCGTACATTGTCGAGGTCCTGATGAGCCCCAGTTTCAACGACACACTACCCACGGCGCGACTGGCTTGCACCATAGAGGCTTCTAATTCCCATTGGCCTACCAATATTACCGAAGCACAGCTACCGTCGATGCACCACACCCTTTTGTCCGCATCGTCTACTTGCCATGTCATCACTGTTCGGCTCTAGCTCCGAAGGAGACCCTCTTTCCGCGACAAATCATAATGTTGATCCTCATAGTGTCGAGCAAACTCACGAAAGCTCTAGCACACTTGATGATCTGGTGCAGGCTTTCCTCAAAAGCCAGGGGACTTCGCAGAATGTTATTGATAGTGCCGTGTCCAGTGTGGGCGATGCTCTCTCCACCCAGCAGGCAAATGCGGATATTTCACCATCGGATCCGAGGTCTAATAGTACTAGCAGCGTGGGACATGTCTCGAGCGATGATAGCTCTGACGATGATCAGAGTCAATCGGGCTATGGCTATGATAATAGCGATGAGGAGCCAGTATCAGGTTGACCCAGTACACATTCTTACACTTCTGTTCTGGACACTCACTGCTCTTAGATGACGATGATGATCAGGAATTTGTGCCAAAATACAACTTCAGGTCAAAGGCACGCTTCGTCGATTTCGACAGCGTCTGGATGGACCAGGACGATAGCGGCAACTACGATCCCTCGTCCGAAATCGATCTGCTGAACAGACCTCCCCCGGGACCCGTACCAGTGAAGAGATGTCAGCATCCAAGCGACAGTGTGTCTGAGAGCGATGGACCCAGTCCCAAGAGACACCGTAGTGGCAACGCTTTGTCTCTCGAACGCGCAAGACGCGAAGGTATAGCCTTCATTCATGTCTTCGAACTTTCAAAAGAAAAGTGTCAGCAATTGAAGCAGGCTGGTCACGAAGATAATTGGCCTCTTCAAGATACATGGAACTTCCTTACTGACGACCTCGTTGAAGTGGACCAGGAGGCACCTACCATTGGATTTCCGGTCACAAGTTGGAGAACCACGCGCGTGCAGGCGCGCACGAGAGCGCAACAACGTATGCTTGAGACTAGCGAGGCGCGATCCTCTGGGGCACGCGAACAAGATGAGGCCGAGAATCTTACTGGTCATCCCGCCGGTCGAGGTTGCACAGCTTGCCACGAGTTGGGTGTCCCTTGTCCTCTGCTCGATCCATGGGAAAGCTGGCCATGCACTTCTTGTTATGCCGAGGGTATAGATTGTATCCTGCGATTACCGCCTTCTCGAAAGCGGGATTGCGAAGAATGCTACCGACGCGGTGTCGAGTGCTCGTACACTGTCGACGACAGCGACGAAGCACATGCAAAGGCATGTGAGCAATGTTCTCGATCTGGCAGACACTGCATCGCTGGTCCAGCACTAGACCCTACAAGAGTACGCATGATGCCTGACGGAACACCTGCTCGCTTCGAGCCGTTGCCAGCCAGGGGCCAGAAGAAGAAGAAGAAGGAACAAAGGAGCTGCGATGCATGTTTACAGGCAAGAAAAGAGGATAAGAAGGTCAAATGCTCCTACTTGAGGACCAAGGTCGACATGACTAAGCCAATAAAATGCAAACGATGTGAAGAGAACGGAGCTGAATGCAAAGTGGGCAGACTTAACAAGGGCTCAACAGGAGCGCTTTCAAAAGAGGTGGGCAAGCCGAGGCAGACACTCACAAGACCTCGAGCTTCTACCGCTGCTCCAGACAACCCCAATGCGAAGGCACTACAGCGTCCACTCGAAGAGATAAAAGCGGATACGGACAACGGCTTTCTCATGGTCATCACTACAAACTACTCGCATCCCTTGCGCTTTCTTGTCGGCGACGCTCGGGCCTGCCTATGGTGCACGCAGCCCGTTATAGCTGCCATGGGACTGCCGTCACGCAGAGTCAAAGTCATTGCACTGTCTGACAATTCTGGCTACCAAGAAGCCGACGGTGGTTGGACCTCGCTTGGTGTGCCGCCAATGTCAATGTGTCGGCAATGCAGTTTTCAGCGACTGCGAGTCATCCTATGCGTTCGGCATCGCCTTTGTCCCATAAGCGCCTCTGGACACGAGCATCAACAAGGCTTTGGAGGAGCGCACGAGATCATTCCAGAGCCTGCTAGATCTTACCAGGCATCACTAGCCAAGCTAAAGACGCTCTCTGACAGGAAGGATATTTCAGGCATTCATGGAGAGATGTACAGCTGGTGTGCCATCTGTCCTCAGCCTGCGACACACGAGTGCTGTACTCCTGCTGCTGGTGATGCGCGGCTCCTGCCTGCACACCGGACCGATCTAAGAGGGTGCGGCTTACGGGTTTGCAGTGCTTGCAGAGCACTCATCGAGCAGCATGGTGGAAGCTTGCACAACGCTCTGAAGGCCCTGTCAAGACCCAAGCGAGCAGACGCCGATTTCCTTGGCAGAGAGAGTCTGCTAATTCGGGCAGTGACCAAAGGCAAGATGCCTTTGTGACTCTCGACCACTAAGTCAGAGAATGAAACGCTTGATCATCGCGCGCACTCTGGACGAACTTCTCAGTCATGACAGACAGGGCTGGTCTTAGTGTAGGCAGGTACCTCTACAGCTACTACCTGACTTCAATTTCCATTTCTACAGGAACAGCCGCAGCAGCAGTGACATCCTTGATCGTTGTCCTGCCCAACCCACTCTTTTCGTAAAAGTCCATGGGGTACACGACCTCGCCATCGTCCTTTGAGACCCAATCTGCCCCTCTAGCATCTAGCGCCACCAGAGCCTCGTATGGACTCAACAAAGGTCGCTCAAAAGCATAGCCCCAGTCTATGCTCAGCCGAGGGCACGCGACCTGAACCCATACCCCGATATCCCTACTCATCATCGCCAATTTCTGTGGGAACACCTCAGATAGTAAAAGTGTGATCCACGGGATACCGAGCCGATCAAGATGCGTAGTGATCAAGTCAAGGGTATTTGGATTTCCCTGCCGACCCAGTGTTCCGAGCACGATTGCCCAAGTCTGAGGATGCGTCGACTCGATAGGGATATCGCCGCTATCCTTCGGCCCTCTTGACCTCTGCAGATGCAGGGTCTTTCGTGCAGTCTGTATGGCTTGTCGGCGAAGCGAATGCATATCCTTGTGCTCATACTCTTCATGCGTCAGGCGTCTACTATACGGGTCGTAGCGGTAGGTATGCGCGCGCAGCGACGGACTGGCAATCATGATACTCTCGAGGTGGAAGCGGCCGTCTCCCACGTACAAGATCATGTCTGCATCCGGCGCAACGGTGTCCTGGCTTGCACTGCTAGACGACACGAGTGACGGCGCCGTGCATCCCAGAATCTCACCTGCGGAAAGCGGCGCACTCCTCGGTAAGAACGGATCATACCCCATACTCCTCAGTCGGGGCAGAATAGAATGCAGCGTCGCGTTAAACTGAATAGTTCCAACCAGCGCAATGCGCTTCCCCGACTGAAAGTTCCGCTCAATGGTTTTAATCAGATGTTCCACATCGATACCGATCGTGACAAACACATATAGAGTCTTGATCTTAGTGGTGTCGACAGGCACGAGACATGAATGTCCATAATGCACGAGGAAATCGCATCCCAGCGCACGCGCAGTGTAGTCATCGATACAGCACGCGCCGTACGTAACGTCACCCATAATCAGCGTCTCCGTGCCCGGGCAAAATGTAGTCAGAATATCAGATATGAGCGGCGCAAACATGAGCAGTCCCTCGGGGAACTGCAGCGCAATATTCTTCGCATCAGAAGTGCGGATGCGATGCACCGTCTTGTGGATCTCAAAGTTGTAGTTGGAGGGTAGGTGCGCAATGGCTTCGTTGAGCGAGTCATCATGGAGAATTGAGTCGGGAATCTGGTGGAGGGTGCGTGTATTGCGAGGTGCTTTTGGTGCTGGATCGACAGTCAGTCAGTCAGTCACACGTCCATTTGAGCCAGTCAGCTGTTCCATCTACAGATCAGGAATAGGAATCTGAGACGAAGAGAGAGCATACCAGCCAACGCGCCATCACCCTCGATATTCTGACCATTCTGCCCCGAAGCAGCCTTCTCTGCCGCGGCGCGACGACCAATGAATCGGCGTCGTGGCTGGCGCTGTTGAGGCAGGGCATCTTCGACAGGCACATCAGGCCCAAGATTCGCAATCTCACGATCAGCCTCCATTTTCAGCTCGTTGTCGTGTCGTTTGTTGCGTGGTGCAAAAGCAATTCCCAAGCAAGAAGACCCCTCCACTCCACGAGACAAAAAGTTGTCACACCTCCCACCTCTAATCGATAAGCAGGCCCGGCGGGGGAGAAAATCGCCTAAACTCCACTGGCTGTCGCGGCTCCCGTCGTGCCCCATCTTGCACAACACGCTACCTACTTGACAGTACCTTAGCGCAACGCGCAGACCACCTCCGCTACATCCAGCGCGTCATGACCAGGACCCTCGATCGCAGTCTCTGCCTCGACAATGAGCGACGCTCCTGCGCCTGCTCCTGCAACGCCCTACGGCTCTGACTTTGGCGACGATGGCGAAGCACAGCTAGCTGACCTGCTCGACGAGGCGCAATTGCTGCAGGGCCAGGATCCGCTAGGCTTGTCTGATCTGGAGGACGTGCTTGCGGACTTTGAAGCGGTTGACGCAATCCCTGAACTTGCAGGAGCTGAAGGAAGTCCCGGGAGCACGGGACATGCGCCTGGCCTTGCGCCGCTGCACGCCGTGCCACGGCTTGTCGGGGATGTCAAGCTCGAGGCGCGGCGGGTGCTGGGGCGCATTGAGCGTGAGCATCGGGCGCCGGGAGGGACTGGATCGTGTACGTTTGGTCCGGCGCTGGTTTGGGCGAGTGCATCGTGCTAATGGCACGCGTTTAGTCGCTGGGGGCATTGGCGAGGGGGCTACTACGGGCACTGCTGCTGCTACTACTTCGAATCAACCGAGCGCTCGGGACGAACTTGATTCTCCTTCACCTGCCGGTACCCAGCAGCAGCAGCAGCGACAAAAAGAGGATACACGGTCGCCCCTGGAGCGCTTCAGAACACAGCCTAAGAAGCCACTGTCCGTCACCGACCTCGTTTCGCCCGCCTGGTGTGAGCTGCAGTACTGGTTCAACCTGACGCGCTATGGCCGCGTACGCAAGACCGCCGCCATGAAGCGCGGGACAAAAGTGCACAAGGTCCTCGAGGAGCAAGTATACGAGACGGTGCAAATCGACGTGCAGACCAAGGAGGACAACTGGGGTCTCAAGCTCTGGAACGTCATCCAGGGACTACGCACACTCCGGACGACAGGCATGACGCGCGAGCTGGAAATCTACGGCACCGTCGACGGGCTCGTCATCACGGGTATCATCGACGAGCTGTCGTACACCTCTACGAATCCGGAGCTGGAGGCCAAGCTGTCACAGAGCAAAGCGGACCAGAACGAGAGCCCACCAGATCAAGTATCCATCCGGGACTTTTTCAAGAAACAAACGCAGGGCACTGCACCGCCGACGCCGTCGTCAGCAGCATCGGATATGCGCGCCCGCAAGGTATACCTCTCCGACGTGAAGACGCGCAACCACAAGAGTCTACCATCCGGCGCCTCGCTCGTGCCCACGGAAATGCAACTCATGCTCTACCGCAGACTCCTCTCGCGTCTCGCCAACAACGAAATGGACGCTGAAATCATCTTCGACCGCTTCAAACTCGACTCGGCAGCGCGCTTTTCCGATGCGCTCATCGCGCAACTGAGCCAGCTCGACTTGAATCTCAGCACGCACGCCGATCAGACGACGAGTATCAATCCCATTGAATCCCACGACGACGCCATGGCCGAGCTGCTCGCGCATAATAATCTGAGCAAGCTCTGGAGTCTGATGATTCAAGAGTATCAGCTTGCGCTGCCGCGTGGGCCGGAGAGTATCAGTCGGATTTTGCAGGCTGAGTACCGTGGTTCTCGGGATGGACAGGTCATTGGACGCCGCACGTTTCTGTACAACCACGATAGGATAGAGGGATACATCTCCTCTGAGCTGGACTGGTGGCGCGGCATCCGTCCGGCCAAGGGCGTTGACATTGAAGATGCGTTCAAGTGCAATATCTGCGAGTTTGCAGAGGGGTGTGAGTGGAGGCTGAGTAAGGTTGAGGAGACGACGCAAAAGTCGCGTGCTCGCGATGCTGCGAGGGAGAGTCTGGCCGGTTGAGCATTTTAAAGTGCGATGAAGGACACGATACGAATCGGCTCTTTCGGCGTATACCTACGCATCTGCAGAGCTCGAGAGACACGGGGATGACAAGTACGCATGACGGATGCCTTGAGTCGAGATAGAGTATGCTCAATTACCTGAGCAAGGACTCACTCCACTTGAAGATTAAAGCGTAGTATCCCAGCGCCAACCGACTCCGGCACAGGATCGCGTTGCTCCTCACACGCCTGCCGAGCCTGGAGGACCTCTCCCCGCGATAAAATCTACAAACCGCCGGCTTTCGAACACGTTACGATCGAAAAGCCCTAGAGTCTCGGTACGCGAAGAGAGGAAAGATATCATAAAAGGGAGCATGCGTGCGCCATGGGCACTCTTGAAATTGGCGAGACATGAGGTTTTGCTCCCACGACAAGCTTGATATAAGCGGTAAAGTCATCCATATGTACATATCTGTACAGCGCCCCTTGAGGCAATCTTACATAGGTACCCAACCCCACAGCGCTGAGCTGCTCACTGCGAGCAGCAGTCCAAAGGTACACAGCCGAATCACACGCATTACCATACCTAGACAAATGGAAGCCCAACAACCTTGTATGCCCAAGAACACCCTCGCTAAATCGCAGTAGTCCAACACTCCCCGAGAACGCCCCTGATCGCAACAAGTTAAATTCACGCCCCTTCAACCCCAAGCCACGCCCGCACAGAGCCCGCAAGCGCCCTAGGCACCATGATGCGCTCCAAAACATCCATGACCCAACCTCCATGCCGGATTCCAACCTTTGCCGCAGCACGCGCATACACCCGTCGAAACAAGACCTGGTCGTCCCGAAACACATCACCCTCCGCCCCCTCACCAGCACCCGCAACTCCAGTCCCCCGTCTAGCTCCAGCCTCCGGCACGCTTGTAAATCCATCAACACGCCTCAATTCCGCGCATAGCGCCTGATTACGCTCAAGCAGCAGCCCTGTCGCCCCGCCTACAGCGCAAATCCACAGCACGAGCGTCATATCCGTACTCCACATACTGCCCTCCGCCCTCGCCACTTCAAAGCCCAAATCAACCAAGCGGATAGCGAGCATGACATCTGCGCGGGGCACAAGGATTAAATGATGTACCACGCGCATGGCAGCGAGGACGCAGCGCAACTCTGGCTTCGTCTCGACTTCGAGTCCCACGTCTAATCGGTGACAGATTGTTGCGTGGAGCGCGAGCAGTTCGCGCGCTTCGTCGTGCTCGAGACGGCGGGTGGCGACGGTTGATGCTAGCGAGCGGAGACAGGCCAGATGGGTGATGATGTCCATTATAGGCCGGGGAATGCTGCCTGCTGTAACAAAGGCTCGCCATGATGTGAGGATGCGGAGAAGTGGGGTGGGGAGCTGATGGGGGTGTGAAGTCGAGGGTGTAAGCGCGGGCGGAATGTATGCCGTGTAGAAGTTGTACGAGAGGAGAAAAGGCGTCAAGGAGCTGAGGTCTGAGTCTGGCGTGAAGAGAGGCGAGTCGATGTGCCAATTTTGGATGAGGGTGGTGACGAAGTGAGAGGTTAGAGTGTTTACTAACGGCTCGCTGCGCAGGTTGATGGCGGCTTTGAGGGAACAATTAACGATTACGATGGCTGCAATGGGAGAGACGGGCGTTTTTGATGTTGAGTCGGCTATGAAGCGCAGCAGAGCTTCTAGCTGTCTTAAGGCGAAGTCGCGGGCCCATGGGAGCGCGTCTGTCATGGTTGCTGCGACGAAGGCGGCTGCCATGTGTTAGTGACGATCGTGGATGACGATGGCATGCAGGGCACGACCCACATATTGCACTACATTCCTCGCTTGAGCGCTTCGTGAGCGTCATGATGCTTGTTCTGCGCACATGGACTATAAGAGCCTTGGTGCGGACGCTCTTGCTCTGCGTGAGGACTGGTGCAGATCGCCAATTGTGCAGGAGGATGGCAGTTTCTTGTGGCGAGTCCGTGGGCAAGAAGTCTGGGCTCTCGTCTTCAGAGTCCGTTAGGGGCGTAGTAATTGCGGTCCCGGTCCCGGTCCCGGCCTGATTTGATGCGCGCGTCGAGGCGCTGGATGCAGTCGCAGCTCCATCCATCTCGACGTCGGTCAGTACATCGTAAGATGGCAAATGTGTAATGTCCCCAAAGTCGGCGTTGAGGAGGTCCTGGAGAAAGTCGATAGAGTCGCTGTTGTCTGTCTTAGTCGCTTTGACTCGCCGTCTCTCGTAGAGGCTGTCACCTGAGCCTGAACTGGGGGCATTGAAGGACAGTTCGAACGAGCGTTTGGCAGGCATGTCATGGGGTTTGCATGCAACACGCTGTCTCAAGAGAAGAGGCAATGGGAATTCAGACGTCCATCTGTGTCCGGCAAAGTTCGAGACGAGGCAAGGTCCATTACCGGAAATACGCGCAAGATAGATTGAGGGAGTATGATGGCGATGGACAAGGCGTTGCCTGACGGGAGGTGGAATTCCCATCTCGCATGTGCAGGCACGGCAGGCTCAGCTAGAAAGGTCGAATGTCGCGCATTAGCGCAGTCATCTTGCCACATCTGGTGAAGCCTCTGTTCAATATGGCATAGTCAGGTCAGTGTGCTTCCACAAGCAGCGCCACGACTGTCACTCTAGGGAGATTGGGTTTGCAGGCAGCTGCTGAGGTCGCAGAGCCGCCTCCACATGTTCGAGCTTGCCGACCTCAGGACATGAAGGCGCGGCAAGGCACTTTCGCGAAGCGCTTCTTTGGCTGCCTGCGACCCTATCTTCGATCAGGGTCAATCGATCGCTGATCCGTGCAATTTCTCACTGATTATGGCCCCATAGCAGTCAGTGTCAGAGTATGCTATCTACAGACGGTATCCGTCTCCCTGCGAAGCATTTTCCGCCACCATGTAGGATCTTCATCATATCTCCACTAGCTTCGATGATGTACATCCTGAATATCTGCTCTTCACTGACCAGATCTGTGTCGCTGCTCTAGAATCAGAAAGGTCTGATCTTGCGATGCGGCAACGATGGCACTATACTGCTCTCCTTTCCACTCTTCGTTTCAAAAGGCAGTAATCACCCCACTTCGCTTTGGTGACACCATCAGGTAACCAAAGAACCCTCCTCATTGGTGGCGTGCCTTCAGTATCCATAAAGGGCTTGCAGTCAACGATTTCCCACGCCCCTTTACCTGCCTTGGCCAAGCCAATATAATCCGGCTCCTCTTCGTTTGCTGTCCAGCTCGGCACCTTGGAATCGACTAAGTAGTCGCATTCACTCGGTTGAGAGTATTTGCTAAGGTCTTCCTTGTTCAAGTCATTCATGCCCTTGGGTATCACATATGTGCCCAGCCGCCGCTCTGGAATGCTACCCACATCGAGTAGACGATCAAGCTCATTTGCGTAAGTCAGGGTGTGCTCTGCAAATGGACCAGGAAGGAGCCCATGAAACGCAGAAGGCAGGAATCGAAGGCGTGCTGACTCTGGCAGATGATAGGATGAGGGGAAGCGATACCACTCCTTCGCAATGCAAACGTTGGTAATATCTCCCGCCGCTGTCGCGTTAGGCGTCTGAAGAGATTTGTACACGGACAAGGGAGCGGCGTAGGCTGTCGCAAGAAGCATTGAGCGAAGTACACCAACCACTGAAGCTCCGATTAGCAGCAGAGCTGTGAGGCCTATCTTGACGGGTAGCGGAATGAGAGGTAGGTGTCCAAGCCAGATGAGTAAGATGTGAAGAGACGTCGCCGCATTGAACGCTAGTAGGGGATAGATGGGGTACATGAACCGTTCTTCCTTGTGTGGTTGGGCGAGGAAGATGGCAAGCCAAAGGTAGAACGGTGATGTGAGAAGCAGCGTCCGCTTGGCCAAGAGCGACGTGCGCATTCCCGACGATGCCGACGTGAAGTGATGGACAAATATCAACGGCCCGGCTACAAGAGCAAGCAAGAACCACACGTTGAAGTTGAGCACAAGGTTCCTGAAGTAAAAGTGCCATGGCTCTATACCGTACAAGTCCGGGCCTCTGTCAGAGTCGGACAAGACATTGTAGAGGACGATATTGAAAGGCACAGATGTCCAACGGCGGATGAACGCCGAGTCGATCAGAATCTCCAGACCGAGAACACCGACTGAACTCGTAAGGCCGGCCAGCATGCGCTTCACAAAAGATCCTATGTCACTGTCTCGGAAGGCGAAGATCAGATCCTCGATCACAAAAGGGATGCAGAGAACAGCAACGAATGGCCAGCCAAGTATGGTGCCAACGGCAAGATATGTCAGACCCTCGGCTGTCCTCTTGCCTTCCTTCCAGTCCAGGAAAGAGCCCATGGCAAGAATGACCGAGTACATGGCGAAGGTGGAGGAGAGGTACGACGCGGCTGCGTGGAACATGCCCGCGCTGAAGACGGTCGCAAAGAGGTAAAAGGTGGCTATGCGTGGACTAAGACATCTCGAGATGGCCGCATAGAGGCGCGCTTCGCAGAGAGCGCAAGCCGTGGCAAGCAAGACTCTCAGGAGGTAGAACTGCACGACCTTGCTCTCGACCGAGGTCAAGAAGCTGAAGAGTTGTAAGGGCAGTGCATGGAGTGCAATGTACAACCAAGAGCGGATGGCGTACTCCGGCGACAGCTCCCATGTTTGCAGGCCAGATCCGTGCGTTAGATAATGCGTGGGCTCCCAAAAGTTGAAGACCTCGTCGCAGTCCTGGATGGGTGCGTAGACGGCAGCAACCAGATGCGAGATCCAGAAGATGAAGAAGGCGACGACAGCAACGCTCATGGTGGTTGACTTGTCGACAAGAGCTTCATCACGGCTGCGCAAGCATTGGAGCGTTAGCAGGTGTCGACACGTCTTCACTGGCGCTTCAAGGGGGTGCGTGGCCGCATTACCTCCTAGTCCGGCGATGGATATTGGGCCGCTGGCCCTTGCCGGGGGCGTTGTCGCCCTTGCTCAGCGCTGTCGTCTCAGCCATGACTAAGGACACATCCCTCACTTGGCCTGTGGTCCAGCCGAGCTTTGAGGTAATCGTATCCATCACATAATTGCTCGCCTCGGAAGACGCTCGGCTGCTTTTGGCCCTGCGTCAGGGTAGGGTCACGGGCTGCGAAGCGTCAACATGGGCGGCGCCAGCACATGGCCGCTGCACATGAGCCCCCGGGCACGCACGCCAGAGAACGGCCGCAAGACGCGGTAAGCAATGAAAACCAAGCTACTGCGCCTGACTTTGGCAGAGAAAATTCCCAATCTCGCCTGCTGGACAACGTGCTGGCATCTTCTGTCCTTTAGTATGTGCATTTGAAAGTGATTGAAACTCCTCAAGGTTGTCGGCTCTGTTGCATCTTGCTGGCTCTGGACCCTCCACCACCATGGCTATCTCAACCATCTCCATGCTCCGACCAGGAGCACGATCCCTCTCCAAACGCATAGCCATCCGGCCACGCAATCCTCACCAGACTCGGTCCAATACCACCAGCAACAAGCCCACACCTCCAAACGCAAGACCGAATGATACAGCACAGCCAAAGCCGGACAATGCCTCGTTGCCGCCAAACCCCCCTCCTCCACCTGCAGCATCAACATCTACACCACCAGCACCACCAACCCAGACCTTCTTTACACCCACTGCGACTCCTTCCTATTCCATTCTGACCACCGTCCTTGCACCGCTCGCAGCTCCTTTCCGCGCATATTCAAGAGCTCAGCAGACCCATCCTCTGCGTATACAATTCTTCACAGCATGTGTCATTTACTTCCTGGGTGATCTCTCCACCCAATTCGTCATGTCTCCCGCCTCGCCCATAGCGCCCCCAGCAGCACTCCCAGAATCCACTGGAAGACGAAATATTCTCGATACCTCACCCGTCCTCCACCCCGAATTACGCACATACCCTCCTCCGAAGAACGCAGACGGCGCCAATGTTCTAGTCCAAGAACCCGCAGGATCACAAAAGGGCTTCTCCGCATTTCTATCAAACTTTTACTCGCCGTATCGCTCCGCGCGCGCCGTCCTCATTGGCGCACTCGCTTCGATTCCAGGGTATAAGTGGTTCCTGTACCTAGGCGCAAACTTCAACATTGCGCCCTCGACATATCTTTCCACGCGCGGCGCATTCTTGGCTTCGCTCATGCTCAAAATAACGATCAATCAAGCGGTGTTCACACCAATATTCAACACGTACTTTTTCGGCATGCAGTCCGTGCTTGCGTACCCTTTTCTCCCGCCCTTTTCGGAGCAGCGCGCGCGCGAGGCGCTACTGGGCACAGCGCCCTCGGAAGCAGACGCGCAAAAGGGCTGGGAAGATATCAGGCTCGCTTCGACGAGATTTGCCAGTGGAGAGAATGCGTGGGCTGCGTGGGAGCGCATACGCGATACTGTGCCCACGAGCTGGGTGAATAGCTGCAAGTTTTGGCCTGCTGTGACGGCGTTTAGCTTTACATTTGTGCCTGTGCAGCATCGCAATGTGTTTGCGGGTGTGCTGGCTATCGGGTGGCAGACGTATCTTGGCGTGATCAACCAGGAGGCCGCGAGGAGAGAGGGAAAGGAGTCAGCGGAGCTGAAGAGCAAGTAGGTAAGCCTGGACATGAGTAAAGATGTGCATACCCGGTATGGGCACGGCCGCACGGGCACGAGCATGAGTACAGGTTGGTGGCAGGCTACCTGTGCGAGGGCATATTGCATTCTGAAAGCTATTTGACATTTGTGATACCCCATAGATATTTGTACATTAGACAAACAGAAGCGAATTCTCATCTTGCAATTGATATTCTGCCGTTCATGGTGTCGCTTAATCTGTCGCAGTGCCTTCTGATGCAGCGTGCGCCAGTGTCACGATCTGTGCGCAGGGGTGGCGCGGACACGTTACCTACGCGGGCAACACAACTGCCAGGCGAGCGCCCCGCATGCCATCGAGTGGAAAGGTCTCTCACCCTTACACGCACACATGAGAACCCCCGGAGCAGGACGAGACACTCAAGAAACAGAAACAGGAAGCGGAAGATATAAGTAGGGGGTATTAATCGTCATGTCATGAGGCAAGCGGCCATGCTCCTGCTGATTGTATGTAGTGTACAGTGCTGCATGAGAAGCACCCGAATTGATTGCCTTTCCATTTCCTCCCCATGTTCATTTGATCCGACTCGCCATAGGCGGCGGAGGTGAAGCTTCATAAGCATGAATAAAGCACAAGTGTTCCGATCCCAATAGTCACCATGCAGCCAGGAGCAGACCCTTTCAACGCCTTTCGCCCATCACGAGAAAATTTGTCATCCATCAATGCATACTAAGATGTTGATGTATTGTCGTTAAGCAGTCTAAGAGCGCTCGCCACGGAGACGGCGGGCAAGCTGGATGTCCTTGGACTGGATGGTGACACGCTTGGCGTGGATGGCGCACAGGTTGGTGTCCTCGAAGAGAGAGACGAGGTAGGCCTCAACGGACTCCTGAAGAGCACCGATGGCAGAGGACTGGAAGCGGAGGTCGGACTTGAAGTCCTGAGCGATTTCACGAACAAGACGCTGGAAGGGCAGCTTGCGGATCAAAAGCTCAGTGGACTTCTGGTAGCGACGAATCTCACGGAGAGCGACGGTACCTGAGATGGATTAGCAAAATGTTTGCATGCGACAAGGTGCGACGGTGACTTACCAGGTTTGTAGCGGTGAGGCTTCTTGACACCACCGGTAGAGACGGGGGCGGTCTTGCGAGCGGCCTTGGAGGCGAGCTGCTTACGGGGGGCCTTGCCACCAGTGGACTTGCCTGTGGATGATAGTCAGCAAAGGTGTTTGAAGGCAGATGTTGTTATCAGGCGCGTCAAGGCAAGGTCGCATCAGCGCAGCAGTGGCGACGACAAGGTCATCAGCCACTGCGGCAGCAAAAGCAACGATGCACATGGCAGAGGGCCATCAAGATATATTTAGATGGAATACTTACGTGCGGTTTGCTTGGTACGAGCCATTGTATTGGGTTGTTGTGGGTGATGTTGTAGTGGATGTAGTGTGACGGAAGTGGATGGGAAGTAAGAAGAAAAGAGAAAGGTGGGGGGGAAGACTCTTATAAGAAATTAGGGGCGACAAAGGTTGATCAGGCGGCTCTGAGGGAGCGAGCGTCAAGAGAGGGCAAGCGCGGAATCAGCAGGGGTGGGGCGGCGTCAGAGAGTGAAAGGCCTCATACAAGCCAGCGACAGAAAGCGGCCGACAAGCAGCAAGGAAAGAGCGCGCCCAATTTCGCCTGCGCAATCGCAGTGTTTTGGTGAAGGAAAGGCCGGAGACAGCTTGATCGGCGAATCAGAGCGCCCCATTTCTCGTCTAACCGTTGCAGCCCGGCCCAGATCAGCAGCGCGCCCGAACAGGTCAAGCGCCCTCTGAGGTTGATCCCGTCTCATCCACGCGTCAAGTCATATACTCTTTCTCCCCCGCTGCCACTACTAACCCTCTCATTATCGAACAATTACATCTCGCCGACATCCCGCTCTCAGCACCCCTCAACAACAACATCCAATCAATCTCTCTTAACAACAACAACCTTCATTCATCATGACTGGACGTAAGTTTTCTCCCTCGCTCTGACATGATCAGCTCATCCAGAGAACATCCTCGCTGACACTGCTACAGGCGGAAAGGGCGGCAAGGGTCTCGGCAAGGGTGGTGCCAAGCGTCACCGCAAGATTTTGCGCGACAACATCCAGGGTATCACCAAGCCTGCTATCCGTCGTCTCGCTCGTCGTGGTGGTGTCAAGCGTATCTCTGCCATGATCTACGAGGAGACTCGTGGTGTCCTGAAGTCCTTCCTTGAGGGTGTCATCCGTGACGCTGTCACCTACACCGAGCACGCAAAGCGCAAGACTGTCACTTCCCTCGACGTTGTCTACGCCCTCAAGCGTCAAGGCCGTACCCTCTACGGTTTCGGTGGTTAAACGTTTCATCATGCACGCTTTTCACGAATCTTCATGTCAAAGTCCAGCCCATCCTCTATACTAGTACACCGCTCCGGGCATCGCTCTCTTCACATATCATGGCTGGCACGGAGGGCGGTTGGGGTTCATCACGGGTCATGGGCTTGTCTTTTTTTGATCGGGGTCGTCGATGTATCATACGCGCAAACGCGTTGTGGGTCCGGAGTTCAGACGGTCAATATTGAATGATACCAAAGACGATTGAAACCATCAATGTCCTATTTACTGTCTATCACCTCTTGTGCGTTGTTGTGGTGTGACTTCGCGTTGTTGTTCTTTTGTGGCGCGTTCTGGCAGTCTACGCGTCTGTATGCCCTCTCGCCCGTGCGAGGGCATGTTGCGCTTGGTGTCATGTCTACCGCCAGTCCATCTACCGCCTGTAGTATGCATCGAGTCTGGTGTCGAATGAAAGTCTATACGTCTTCCTCCCATACTTGCAAAGCACTTGCTGGTTTGGATGACAGATCGAATAGATGCACACGGTGCTCGGATGCATGGTGGCCATGGCGCGTCCGCTGCCTGCTGCGCCGTGCTAATTCTCATATGCAACCTCAATCTGTATCAGACCAACTTCAACCCGTCTTTGCATATGCTGGCAGCTCTCCTGTGTATGCTTGAATTTCTCAAGGTGGCAGTGTTGGTGTATGGTCGACATTGCTTATTGGCTGACGATGCTGTTCGCGACCTCCAAAAAAAAGCACGAAGTCCAAATCCTGCTGTGACTACCCTGCTTGTCAAACTGCTCAGGGTTAGATGGCGGTATTGTTTGCGACTCCTTCGTCCACTCCACGTATTTGTTTCGATGATCAAATTGGTGTCAAATGAGTCTTCAGGCTTTGGGGAGTGCTTCGGTGGTCTTGCTATATGATATGGTGTCGTGGTTGTTGAGATTGGTAGAGTGATCATCGAATGCATCAAAGTCATCCAGCTTCGTAACAACACCCGCTGTGTTTCCACCTGTAAATATCACTTGCTCCACAAACATCACACACATCGACAAAAAACATGACGAAAAAGCACACAGAAATGCTCACAAACCCTCCAGCATGCGCGCCTGCAATCGTCATCACTGCTCATGTGTGCGTCACCCTGCCGCCACTCGAAGAAGGCTAAACATGGCCTGTCGGACGTTGAGTTTGGCGAGCGAGCAGCACACATCAATATCAGCAACCGCCTGCAAACATCGCAAGGGCAGGATGAAAAAAGAAAACATAGATTGAGTAGATCAAGCTAGGTTCTGAAGACCACCAGTGCCCACGCCATGAAGACGCCGACTGCTCCAGACATGCCCCTGAGCGCAGGCCCTCGAGACAAATGGCAGCACTCAATCCTGCTCAGCATCCCACGGCCGAGGAAATCAAGAAATCGTATGTGGAGAGAGAATGGAAGAACGCGCGTTGTGAGCAACTCGGTCGATTCTGCACGCTACCTACTGAGGTGAGGCTAGAAGTGTACAAGGCAGTATTCTCCGACTACTGTACGACAAAGACTCCTCGAGAGATGACTGACCCTCCCCGGAGGGTATTCAGACGATAGAATCTGAACAGTTCGATTGATGACTTGCAGTCTACGAGTTCTTTGGGAAGTATTTCGCATGGCTACCACGGCCAGCGTGGAAACGCGTAACAAGGATCGAGCTTCTAATGACGTGCCAACTCATCTACAGCGAAGCAGTCAACGTACTCTATAGTCGGCTAGAATTCTTCTTCAGGAAGAAGAAGACTGGAGGTGTAAATGTACCACTATGGGACACGCTAGCGCTAGAGGCTCGACAGAGACTGGTCAAGATTCGCGTGAGCTTCGAGCTGCTACTGGGCCGAAACACGGAAGCGAATGCACTGAAATTCCTCGCGTATGAACACCAGTTTGGAAGCGAGTTCGCCCGATTCCTCCAAAGAGGGGCGTTATTGAGTGTACGACATATTTACTTCGATTGCACGCAGACAGTTGTGAGGTCATGGGATGCTTCGGACGACGTCAGGGCGCCTGAGCTAACGGACGTTGGTTGGATTCGACGTGTGAGGCTACCAACCACGGTCGAAGAACTCACATTCGAAATGCGCTCGTGCTCCTCATTCAAGAACGATGTACGCATATTCCTAAGGAGGATGGCTGCTACCTGGATCACATTCCGAAGGATCGATGGGAAGCGACTTGTTGCAGGAGAAGTGACCGAGACACCGCAGGAAGAGAGTCAAGCGTACTGCAATGTGAGGCAAAGCGACCTCAAAGTGATTTACGGAATACCTGTGCACTCTGCATGGGAGGCGGACCACGACAGCGTCATGCTCAGGCTCAAGTGGAGCCTTGAACGCACATGACAACACGAGGACAACTGGGGTCATGAATAGTCACACTTAGAGAATCTGCGATCGAGAGTTGTACCGGGAAAGCTCTTTAATTCGACGCGTCCAGACGCCTCTCCCTAGACCTGGTGTTCCTTCCTGATGCTAGCAGTGAAGTTCTGCTTTTCGACATTGGGGTTGATGCTGCCTTCCTCCTTGTGAGCACCAAGGCCCGCCTTCTCACCAGAGCTGGGGTGAACACCGCCAGGGCCATCCTCGGCGTGGCCGCCGCCATCATTCTTGCCAGGAGTGCCTTGCAATATTGTGGGGTCCTCAGTAGAGTGAGCTGCTTCGGGTGTGGGTGCTACATGTTGCGTGTGAGGGATGGTAGTGGGCTACATGACCAGTCAGTACGTGCTCCGTCGACGGAAGCTCGCATGTCGACAGCAGCGACAAGACGGCGCCTATGAACAATTTGGAACTTACGGCTGAGCCGCCTGCACCGTGGACTTGGTCAGACATGATTGTGTAGAGGCTGATGGGGATTTGCTTTGAGGTTGGGTGACAGGCTAGATACTTCGAAGAAGACTTATGCCAAAGAGCAGAATGATTATGAGTCGCCACAAACAAACAAAGTAGTCTAATAACAAGCGTACACACGTCGCAGGGAAAACGTGGGGGATTGAGGTCATCTACGCCCATGGCCATGTCATGATGCTGGTATGGACTTTTGCATGCCGGCGTTGATGAATCCGATCGATGTTTGCATTCTCGATGGGGCGACGGCTGAGCGGTCAGTCGTGCTTGATCTTCAGTCGTCGCAAGCTTGCCTCTTGAAAAGAGTAGCACTCAGATATCATGACGAGTTGTAAGGGGGATGCACGGTAATGCGGTAGATGCGCGTCGAGTGTTGAGTGGATCTAGTGGCTGTCATCAACCCGTGGCAAGGACTCTCGAGGCGGCCTTCTACACAACGCATGAACTGAACATAGAGCCCGTAATGAACAACGTAGGCTGGACAAGCGTCTCAGTTTCTGTTGTCTCCAGAGGCTGTCGGCTCTATACGCGTTGGTGCAGCGCAAGGCGCGTCCCTAGGTGTAGTCGTGTAGGCATGGAGCACCCATGCCCTTGCCGAAATGAGACTCACATAAAATAGTATAAATGCATGACCAGTGAGCCATAAGCGAACTCCAGCTTAATGACGCGAGAGACTCCCGAACGGGTTGTCAAGTAGCGAGGTGAGAATAACACGAGCAGGTCTGGCACGTCTGGGCATCGAGACGTCCGGCCCATGCGGCTCTCAAGCGAAGTCATGACGTCGCTTGCTTAGACTTTCTGGCACGCGATGACCTTGACCTCGACGCTTCTCATATTAATATTGACAAAGGGGACTTGCCTGGTCTACTGTCTCCTCTTCTTCCAGGTGGTCACGACATAAGACTTGTCCAAGGTGGTTCTTCACTTGTATCAGACACTCTCCCATCTACCATCCGAGCAAGGTCTTCGACATGGCTGTCCACGCGTTGGATAACTACTACCTGGCAATTACGCTGCTGATAACCGTGGCATACCAGCTCATCGGCTTCAGTATCGCCTTCAGTCTGAAGTTCGACAAGCTGACTGACTTCATGGGTGGCACAAACTTCGCCTGGCTGGCCATCATCACCCTCTCGTTCTCGGCCTCGCAACCAGACCACGTCCCCACAGCGCGTCAAATCGTCGTCTCCCTCTTCACCATAGTCTGGTCCTTGCGTCTTTCCGGCTTCCTGCTGTTCCGCATTTTGAAGACCGGCAAGGATGATCGCTTTGATGACAAGCGCGACAAGTTCTTCCCCTTTCTCGGATTCTGGGTCTTCCAAATGCTCTGGGTTTGGACTGTGAGCTTGCCAATCACCATCTTGAACTCGCCAAACGTGCAGCGCTTCCGCCAACCCTCGTTCGGCACTGGCAGTGATATCGCTGGTGTGATTCTGTGGACCATTGGCTTTCTCTTCGAAGCCGTCAGCGATGCGCAAAAGTATCGCTTCAAGATGAACCACAAGGATGACAAGGGCGCCGTCTGCGATGCTGGTCTCTTCAAGCTGACAAGACATCCAAACTACTTTGGCGAGATCCTGATGCAGTTCTCGGTTTACATGATCGCTGTGTCGCCTGCGGCAGAGCACTATGTACGAGGTGGCGCCTATAGAGCCTTATACGCCTCCATTCTCGGCCCAATCTTCCTGACGGCGCTCTTGCTGTTCGTCTCGGGCTTGCCACTGCAGGAGAGACCTGGTGCCAAGAAGCGATACGAAAATGGTAACAATTGGGAGGGATACAAGAGGTATGGCAGTCCTTGCTGCACGACTTCTTGCAAAATCACTGACAATGATACTGTAGATGGCTTGACAGGACCTCGATCCTCTTCCCTTTGCCCCCTCAGGTCTGGGTCCGCTTGCCAGTTATTGTCAAGAGAACTATCGGATTGGAGTTGCCTATGTATGTCTTTGATCCCACAAAGCACGCAGATTCCAAGAAGACAAGCGACCGGCAGAGCGAGGAGGGTCTTAGGAACGGAGACGGTGAACAACGCTCCTGAATACGCACTACTCCAACAGACTGTACATAATGCTTTGATACCCCGGATTTTGTTTATGTATTACGAGCGACGGGGAGTGTATGATGATCAATGCTAGAAGTGATCGTTCTCATCTTCTCCAAAGCAAGTCACCTAGCTGCAGTACTCTACTTTGTGTATGTACTGCCTGCACTTACAAACACCGTGAAACAGTACCACATTGCCCTAGACCCTTCCGTGCCTTCCATGTGAATTTGAGCCTCAAAATGCCTAACCTAGTTCAGCAAGGCCGACTCCCGTTACTTCAGCATCACTTCTAGATTTCCTACCTTGGTGCTCTGAGCACGCAGACTCCCTCCCTCTTGCCTCCGCGCGCCCTCCCCCCTCCACAGCCAAGGCCCGCCATAACAAGCTCAAGCAATCATACACCGTCGTCACCCATAGTCTCCAAGCAGCGAACATCCCACGCCACAAATCCGCGCGTGTCGCGTGAACAACCCCACGAGCGCGACACTTCCTCCAACCCCCGTTCTCCCTCCGCCACGCCGCGCACAAAAATGGACGCAAAAGCAATCACCCGCAAAGGCGAAGATCTAACCAAAGCCGCCAATGCCTCTGAGCCCGCATCAGTTCTCCTACCCATGCTCTCCGATCTGCGCACAGGCGTCAAAGCATCCGAGGATATCCTGCGCAGCACAAAGATAGGCATCATCGTCAACAAACTCCGCAGCAACAAGGACCCCGCCGTCGCGCGCGAAGCAAACGATCTCGTCCAGAAATGGCGGAATGACGTAAAGGGCGCCAAGGCATCACCCACGTCGAGCAGTGCCAAAGCCACGGCACTCGATGCGCAGAAGAAGGCCGCCGCCGCAACGAAAGATGGATCGGCGACGCCACAGCCGCAAGGCCAGTCGCAACCCTCGTCGTCGTCGCAGTCTGCCGCGAGCAAGGAGGAGAAGAAGGGCGGCGGCGGCGAAGAGTGGCGGAGTACGCCGGCGGAGAAACGCACCACGGAGACGGACAAGGTGGATAAGAATGTGCACGGCAGCGATCAGGCGCGAAACACGTGCTTTGGACTGCTGTACAATGGCCTTGCATTCTTGTCTGATCAGCCGCCGTCGAGGATTCAGGCTGTTGCGCTGGAGATTGAGAGCGCCGCGTGGAAGTTACTGGCTAGCTCGGGCACGGCAACACCAGCATACAAGAACAAGATTAAATCGCTGTTTCAGAATCTGAAGAGTAAGACGTCGAGACACTTGTCTGCCGGTCTGCTCGCGCAGCCGCCCAAGATTACGCCGGCGGCTTTTGTGCGCATGAGCGCTGAGGAGCTCAAGTCGGAGGAGCGCAAGGCTGAGGATGAGAAGCTACGGCTGGAGAACCTGCATGATGCGGCGGTGCCGGAGAAGGTGGAGGCCATTAGCCAGAACATTCAGTGTGGCAAGTGTAAGCAGTGGAAGGTGCGGTATAGTACTGCGCAGACGCGGAGTGCAGACGAGCCGATGACGCAGTTCTGTACTTGTACCGTGTGTGGAAATAATTGGAAGATGTAGGAGGTTTGCTTTTCCTGCGGGGTTGACTTGGGGAGCATTTTGTAGTTTGGCGGAGCGGTGACGGAACGGAAGCGAAGAAGGAACGGCGTATGATGAGATGCGTGCGGTGGAGAGGAGGCACAAGGATGGCTTCCTATTCTAACATCCATATCATGAAGGTAGGGGGAGAAGTACCTAAGAGCAGAGGCGTTCTCTAGCATCGATGGTTTGGCAGTTGGTTGGCAAGATGGGGAAAGAGGAAGAAGTGAGCAGATCAACCCGAGAGCATCAGATTGAAAATATCAACTTGGGGGAGGGCCCGATCAAATGAGGTTTTCAAGACACCATGGTGACAGGTCGATATCTGTCTGTACTTTTAACTTTACAAGAGCTGCAGCACTCAAACAGCGCAAGGAGACGCCGATGCTGCGGACATCTACCGAGAAAAAAAGAAGACTAGCAAGACACGATAGAAAAAAAGTACTCATGACTGAACGAAGATATGCGCATCCATGCTGCGTCGATAGATACCGTAATCGTACTGTACCGTACGAAGCCTCGCAGAGTGGAAAATCTGGAGATTCGCGCGGCGGCCGAGAGGGTGCCTGCTTACTCCTCGAGTTTGAGAACTTCAAACTGCTTCAGAGCCTCGTCTAGTGCTGTGACTTCTTCCCGGGCATCAGCCAGTTTCTGCTCCTCACTCTGCACGATGGCCTCGCTGGCCCCCGTGCCCGTCCTGACGCCCTCGACGAGCTTGCTCTGCTTCGCGACGCCCTCGTTGGCCTTCGCCAGCTTGCCCTTTGCCTTTTCGATCTCCTTGTCGAGATCGACGCGACCCTTGACGTGCACAAATGCACGCCCGTCACTGCCGACAGGGAACACAGCGCAGCCCTTTGGATTCTGCGCGCCGTACTCCAGAATCTCCAGTGACGCCAGCATCTTGCCAGATAAATCGGACAGGCGCCGAATAGCGGGCTCCTGTGCCTTGGCAATGGCGTGGGCGCTCTGTGTCCGAGGCAAGATGAACGCCTGCCCAGCTTCTTTAATGGAGTACTCTGCCAGCAGCGAGCGAACACCACGGCTGAATCCGAGCACAATATCGTATTCGGCCTCGGCGGGGAGGTCTTCCCATGCGCTGTTGTGCTCTGGGAATGCGGCTTTGAGGATTGTGGGTGTGCTGTCGTCTTGGCGGCGCGGGAGGCGCTGCCATAGCTCTTCTGTGAGGAAGGGCATGAAGGGGTGCATCATTGTGAGACCGCCTTCTAGTGCTGTGTAGAGGGTGTTGATCGCAGAAGTGCGGGTTGCTTCGTCACCTTCTGCGATGATGGACTTGGAATTTTCAATATACACGTCGCAGAGGTGGTAGTACCAGTAGGCGTAGACAGCTTGCGTTGCTCGGGAGAACTCGCGCTCCTCGAGTGCCTTGTTGACATCGCGGGACGCAGTCGTGAGCTTGTGGAGGATCCAGCGCTCCGCTAGGCTTTCGTTGCCAGTCTTCTTCGACTTGGCTGCGATTGAGGGAGGTGTGTAGTCTGCTGGCAGTTTGCCGAGGACGTACTTGGTAGCCTGGTAAATCTTGTTACAGAAGCGACGGTAGCTTGCCATGACCTTGACATCAAAGGCGATATCACCGCCACCAGTCGTATATTGGACAAGGGAGAATCGAAGAGCATCCGCACCGCATTCAGGAATACCCTGCGGGAATGCTGTCTTTTGGTACTTCTCCGCGTTCTTGATTTCCTTGGGGTCCAGGTTACCTGCCCTGAGCTTGTCGTGCAGAGACTGCAAGTCGATGCCTTGGAGGATATCAACAGGATCGACGACATTTCCCAAACTCTTGGACATCTTGCGACCCTCACTGTCTCGAATCAAAGAGTGACAGTAGACTTCCGTGAACGGGACCTTTCCAGTGAGCTTGAGACCAAACATGATCATACGAGCAACCCAGAAGAACAGAATGTCCCAACCCGTCTCGAGAACGGATGTGGGGTACAGCTCGCGATAATCTTGAGTATCCTTGGGCCATCCCATCGTGGAGAATGGCCAGAGGCCGGAAGAGAACCACGTATCCAGAACATCAGGATCCTGTTCCAACGTGAATTTCCGGCCGGCGAACTTCTTGGCTGCCTTTTCTTGTGCCTCCTCTCGTGTGCGACCACTGACCCACGACTCATCTTCAGAGTAGTCCTTGCCTTCATCTTCGAATTTGACGAGATAGGCAGGACATTGGTGACCCCACCACAACTGTCTTGATAGGCACCAGTCGTTGATGTTGTTCATCCAGGACATGTAGTTCTTGACGGCCGATTCGGGCTTGATGTCGATGCGGCCGTCCTTGACTGCTTCTACAGCGGGTTCAGCGAGACCCTTCATGCTCATCCACCATTGAGGTTTCATCAGAGGCTCAATGACATCCTTTGACTTGTTGCAAAGCGGAACCTTCATGGGGTTGTTCTCCTTCTTGACGAAGAGTCCTTGCTTCTCAAGTTCGGCGACGACAGTGTACCGAGCCTCGAATCGCTTTTGACCTGCGAACGGCCCAGCGTTCTTGTTCAGCGTACCATCGTCATTGAGGATATTGATAAACTCAAGGTTGTGTTTCTTGCCGAGATTGAAATCGTTGGGGTCGTGTGCAGGAGTCAGCTTGACAGCTCCAGTACCAAATTCAGGATCGACGTAGTCGTCCGCAACGATAGGCATGAGGCGATCGGTGATGATGGGATGGCGAGCAAATTTTCCAACGAGATGCTTGTAGCGCTCGTCCTTGGGATGCACAGCGATGCCACTGTCGCCCAGCATAGTCTCGGGACGCGTCGTTGCGATCTCGATAGTCTCTTCAGAGCCATCAATCCGGTACTTCCAGTGCGTGATGACACCAAATTCGATCTTTCTGTCATATCCGGGAACATCAAGCATGGTCCGACCTTCGAGATCCTTGTTGTCAACCTCCAGATTTGACAGCGCGGTGTTCAATTGTGTGCACCAATTGACCAAGCGATTTGACCGGTAGATCAGACCTTCCTCATGAAGTCGAACAAAAGTTTCTGTGACGGCTGCTGATAGGTTGGCATCCATGGTGAAAGCCTCGCGATCCCAGTCAACAGACGTTCCTAGTCTGCGGAGGACACGGTTGATCTCTTGATGGTACTCCTCCTTCCACTCTTGCACCTTCTTCAAGAAATCGGCTCGGCTGAAGTCATGTCTTGTCTTCTTCTCTCTGCGCCACAGCATGTTCTCGACAACGCTCTGTGTTGAGATACCTGCGTGATCGCATCCAGGGAGGTACAAAACGGTCTTGCCTTTCATACGCTGCCATCTTATGAGTGTGTCCTGCAACGCGACGGCCAGCGAGTGTCCAACATGTAGCTTGCCCGTAACATTTGGTGGAGGAATGACAATGACAAACTTGCCCTCGTCCTTGATGTGACCGTCTGCTTTGAACTCGGGTTTCATGAACCCTTCCTGCTGCCACCAGTCGTACCAGGCCGATTCAACGACTCCAGGAATGTAGGCCTTATGGAACTCATCGTCTAGTGACTTCAGGATCTTCTTCTGGCCCTTGGGTGTCTCCTCCTTGTACGCCGCTGATGAACCAGGAGCGCTGCCAGGTTCTACCTTCTTCTTCTCCTTCTTAGGCGCAGCTTGTGCGGCTTGTGCAGATTTCGCCGCCTTCTTTGCCTCGAACTTGGCTAACTTCTCGGCCTTTTGGCGCTCCTTCTCCACTGCTCTGGTGGTCAGCACTCATGACTCATCGATGTTTTGCTATGGACGAACAACGTACGCTCTTTCGCACTCTTCTCTTTCTTTGAGGCTGCAGGGTCTCCACCATCTTTTCCGGGAGCCGTCTGGCCTGTCGCATCGGCATTCGCAGCTTCGAGTAGCGCAGATTTTGTGTCGTTTGAAGGTGCGGGGGGTTGGCCTGATGTAGGTGCGGTCTGCTCACCCGGCACGTTGTGTGAGGAGGCGTTTAGAGCCATGATGAGAGGAAGAGGTGGTTTGCGAATGCAGTGATTCCGGAAAGAGCGCGAGAGGATCGCTCGAGAAAGTATTTTGGCGAAAAGCTAGCGGAGAGACCGCCGGGGTGGGGGAGCTCTTTTGAGATCAATGTGTTCGCGTGAGCATGCGTGGCTCAGGCTGACGGTCAGGTAGCGATGACTGGAGTGAGCAGGGCAGTGACCGTCGAAGACACACGTTAGGTAAACATGTGCAATTGGCAAGCAAAGGCAATGGAATGAGACAGTCGCAATGAGGACGACCTCCGTCAGGACTGGGCTACTAGTCATGCTCAGTCAGGGATAACCTCTTGAGTTCAACCACGCCCGTACCCTGTTTATCAAGCCCCAGATGAAGATCGCAACATGCTGCCGTGGCATCGACATCGTATACCAAGTACCAATGCAATGCTCGAATTCAAACGTCGCTTTATAGACCCCCTCGTTGTATGCCTCAGTATCAGTCAACAACTCCCAACGCCAGTCCTTGGGGCCTAGCTCGATGCCTCTAAACCATCGAGAACCGCGCCATGTCTGCTTCAACACATAGTAGCCACTTCTATGCAGCATCTTCGTGATTCGCCTGAATTTTAGCATTCTTGGCCTCTTCTTCGCGGACCGGCTCAAAATATTTGTGGTCCATTGCTTCCTTTGCCGTCAAGCGTTCCTGATGGTCGTATCTCAGGAGCTTGTCAAGAAAATCGAGTGCCTCATTGCTCACGAAGCGTTGATTTTCGCTGTTGATGAACGAGTTCCAGCTCTTTTTCGGGTATCGCTGCAAGATGTCATCGTACTGTGCGTCCAGTTCAATGTCATACTTGTCGAGATAGTCAAAGAGGTCCTCGGTTCCGAGAACCTTTGCAATCTTGACCAGCTGGTCTGAGTTGCTGTTGCCATGGAAGAAAGGTTCTTTGCGGAAGATCATGGAGGCGAACATGGCGCCCAGTGACCACATATCCAGCGAATAGTCGTATTCCTGAAGATCGACTAGAAGTTCGGGACCTTTGAAGTAGCGCGATGCAACTCGCACGTTGTATTCTGTGCCTTGATGGTAGAATTCTGCAAGACCCCAATCAATGAGTCGCAACTAAAGGATATCAGCATGCATGAAGCAGAGTGCTCAATTATGCAACTACTGACCTTTTTCTTCTCATGATCGATCATAACGTTGTGAGGCTTTACGTCTCGATGCATGATACCCTTGCTGTGACAGTAATCCAGAGCCTACAAAGAGGCATTAGCCCCGTATCCGCAAGTAGCTGACATGGCTGACCTACCTTCAGTAGCTCGTAGATGTAGTATCTGACATCATAGTCGACGAACTTGGGATATAGGGTCCGGAAGTCGGTGTTGTTCACGTACTCGAAGATGAGTGAAGGTGTTTTGCTCTACGCGAGATGTCAGCAAGCCGCCAGCCGAAAAAGCCTCACCAAGCCTCTCACGTACTTGCGGGTCGCGGACGACGTCCAGCAAGCCAACGATGTTCGGTCCACCAGAGAGGTTCTGCAGGATCTTGATCTCGCGCTTAATCTTCTTCTTCTTGACCGGCTTGAGCACCTTGATAACGCATTTCTGGTAGTTGGCGACATTGATGCCTTCAAAGACTTCCGAGTATTTCCCTCGTCCTGTTGTGGAACTGTGAGTCGAGAGCAGCTTTTGGGTCATAGCAAGTCGAATGTGACGTACCGATTTTTCTTACCACCTCGTAGTTCTCGAGAACGCCCCAGGAGATATTTACGGAATCATAGTCCCAATAACTTCGGGGCATCTGGGCATTTACGTTGGCATAGACGCGAGCCATATTGTGCAACGGGGCGCAAAGAGCGCAGGGTACTTGGAGCGCGAGTGTCGCGAATAGGATCAAGGAAGCAGTCCGATATCTCATGCCATACTCGAAAGGAAGGGAGGGTGAAATAAAAAGGCGCAGCGACGCGAGTACAAACTTGGCAGCGCTGAGCAAGCGGGTGATTGGAAGTCGCAGATGCTCAGCAGCAGCGAGAGGTGGTGGTGGTGGTGGATTGGTGGATGGGATATGCAGAGCCCGCAGGAGCCCCTCCGTTAGGTTCCCTCGCTCCCTCTCAGAATGATGGGCCTTTTTGGCACGACAAACCTAAACTTCGACCATGCCAGGAACACGTCAACGCTTGACCCACGCTGCTCTCACGCCTTGAAGCTGTGTCGGGAACATGGTCTTGTCCTACACGACCGAAGATGCCTTACTACGAGCTCAATGTTCCGTGGGCCCCGAATGAAGCGTCCCTACAGCACACGATAGCCTTTCTGCACGAACGTACGTCAGCGCTACAAAAATATCGTCGCCAGGCGCGTCGTTGACTTGATCACAGTCGGATATGACACCATTGCACTGTCGCATACGCTGTCAGGGAAGCTGCCCTCTGACCTGGTATGCACTTGCGCACCGAGCCTCTGCTATATTTGCTAACCGCAAAGGCAGAGCTGTCCCATCCCGGATCCCTTGCCATTCCCTCTCCCAAAAGACGTGCACGTGCTCCGACGATGTACTCTCGTCCTCACTGATCCAAGTCAGAACCACCGACTCTCCTCGCTGTCTACTGCATATGACATTCTAGCTCTGCGTCCAACCGATGAGAAAACCTTTCAACAGGCATGCTCGTCCCTGGAGTGCGACATCATCTCATTAGATCTGACGCAGCGATTCGATTTTCATTTCAAGATGACGACAATTGCGCAAGCTGTGGAGCGAGGTATAAAGATGGAGATATGCTATGCGCCGGGTCTTCTATCAACCGACAATAATGCACGGCGAAATCTGATCACCAACGCTACTCAGCTCATTCGAGCTGCTCGTGGTAGAGGTATTGTGATCAGCAGCGAGGCTCGCAAACCTGCCGCATGCAGAGGCCCCGAAGACATCATCAATCTTGCCGCAATATGGGGTCTAGGCCAAGAGCGAGGCAAGGAAGCTGTCACAAAGCTGGCCCGCAGCATTGTCGTTAGCGCACAGCTGAAACGGACGGGTTATCGGGGCGCCATCCAAGTGCTTCATGGAGGTGTGGAGCCTCAACCAACAGTAGAAGCGAGCAAAAAGCGCAAAGCAGAAAACATGTCTTCGACACAAAACAAATCTAAAGGCATTATCGCACCCAAGCCCATGTCGAATCGAGAGAAAAAGAAACAGAAGAGAGCCGCGGAGCTTGGACAAGCGGCAGGCACTGACCAGGCAGGCCCTAGCACTGGATGAAAGCGGGTATATTCTTTGCGGTATCCAAAACGACCATGCCTAACTACGGCAGCTTTCTACGCGGCAGACTCGGGCAAACGCATACAACATTGCTCTAGGGCAGGTAGTCGTAGACCAGGCGGGTGTTGACACGCTGGCCGTCCTTCTTGACAACGGCGTGGCGGGTGTACCTGCGCTCGCCGTTGATGGTCTCGAAACCCCAGACCTGCTGGGCAGTCCAGCCAGAGTCCTGGTTGGTGACATCGGTGGTGATGCACTCAGTCTGGGTCTCGGGGAGCCAACCCTGGGTCAAGAACTCATCGTCGACAGCGGACAAGGGAGCGAATTTCGAAATGCCCTTGACGTGGCCGAAGATGTGGTCCTTGTGCTCGCCCTCAACGCCGTCGAGGTGGCGCTTCTCGGTGGTGCCCTTGATACCACCAGTGCCGACCTGCTCAATGTCGACGTAGGTGACGCCGCCCTCCTCGTATTGCTTGATGGTAAGGGTGATGGTGGCAAGACCGATGGCCTTGCGGGTCAGCCAGCTGATGCCTTGCTAGAGACACAAGGTGTTAGTTTGCGTGCGGCTGCAAAGGAGGGGCGATCATCTGGCCTTACCAAGGTCAATGGGGGGTCAGACTGAAGGCAAGCTTCACGTCAGCACATTTTTCTCCCGTCAAGAGGCTGCTGCTATCAGAGTCTTACTGGGTCGGAGAGGGTCTTGTTCCTGTGCAAACGCAGCGTTAGAATTCATGTCTTTGCCTGCCAATGGACCCATTTGGGTGCGTAACTTACATGACAAACTTGCCAGACAAGTTCCTGATGGTGACGGACTCGGGAGCGGCCATTGTGTATGCGGTATGGTATTCTGTAATTGAAAAGTGGTTTAGAGCGGGGCAGAGCAGGACAAATGGAGGAATATGCAGAAACAGGCAGTGCGTAGACTTTAAGTAAGGTATCCACGAGTCGAGCGGGTCTGCGAATGATGTTGCTGTGCGCCGAGGTACCATGCCCCGCCGCCGTCTTGGTGCTCCCCGCCATCACGTCTGCACAGCTTCCACTTGCGCGGCATGGCACGGGAGATCTTGAGCTGCAGGCCCTCAGGGAGACCGAGCTAGACGGCACAAGTAACTTTAGCTGCGCCTTTGACAGCAAACCCGCCCCTCTTGTTATTATTGCCGGCCTGCCAGCCTAGAGTCCTGACGCTTTGGCGCGACTGGGTCTGGCCGCTCTAGCATAGCACTCCCGTCGTGCCTCGCCCTCGCATCATCTTCATCTGCTAAGTAGGTCCCTAGCTTCTCCTTCCGTCATGGCCTCATCATCACCGAGCAACACCAATCAAGCTTCCGAGGCGCACGCTGATGATCTGGTTGGCGATGCGCCCTCCCACGCTTCGCGCGAGGCCATTGCTGCCAATGTCATCCAGGTCAGTACGGCCTTACTGTATGTCAGGGCCGACCAGCCTTTCCTGACCCTCGCGCAAGAGAACCTACAGGGGTTACCAGACCCGCAGGGAACTGTCTGGCATGGGTTTGAGTGCCTCCTCACGGTGGTCTGAGGTACGTGAGCAACGCCTTCATATCCATCTGTCCATTCGTCTTGTTCTCTCTCTGTACCAGCTGCAAAATTCCAAACGCGTTGCGAACTCTATAGTTAACTTTCCGCAGCTTGTAAGAGATGGTACGTCGCATCGTCCAGCGCCCGACACGTGAGATTCGGTCCCCTGTTCATATCCCCGTTTCATTTGCAGGGCCCGCTAACGTCTGCGTCTGTGCGTTGCGTCCTTAGTCAAATACCAATCTGCCACTTCACCACTTAGAGCAGAAAAGTCCAATCGGCTGCAGGCTTCTGGCGCAGATCAACAGCCGATCCGCCATTCAGATGCACAGCCTGAGCATCCGCGCTCGTCCTTTGCACAGGATGAGTGGAGGCGACTAGCCGAAGTTGCAAAGCATGCTGGTCAAGATGACGGCTCTAGCACAGACGTCGAGTCACCTCTTACTGGCGAGGAGCTGGAAGCGTTCAAGAAGAAACGCGCTGAGCAGAAGCGTGAGCGTCAGAAAAATGCGAAAATGATGGGCCTGGACTATTTTCTCGAAATGGTTGATTCGAAACATCGCTATGGATCGCATCTCCGCTCATATCATGCTGTCTGGAAGAAGTCAGACACTCATCAGAATTTCTTCTATTGGCTCGATGAGGGCGAAGGGAAGAGCGTTGAGCTACCTACTTGCAGCAGAGAGAAGCTTGAGAAGGATCAGGTACGATATCTCAGCCGCGAAGAGAGACAGAGATATCGAGTTACTATCGACGACGCTGGACGTTTGATATGGGCGAAGAATGGTGAGAGAGTACACACTTCGATTGATTTCCGGGATAGCCTACATGGAATTGTCAAGCTGGAGGATCCTACGCCGTCTTGGCGCGAGGCTGTGAACGGTGTCGTACATGAGCAACAGCGTGCGCGGCCCACCTCGAGCGGACAGTCGCCCTCAGAGCTCTCGAGTGGATCCGACAGCGACGTTGATAGCGATGCTGAGGGTGCCCACTATGTCAACAGGGACCTTAAGAACGCCAAAGGTCTACAAAAGGTGCACTATGTCTCTGCAGCAGCAGTGCTGAATCACTTGCTTCAATCAACTACGAAGAAGAACACTTGGATCTTTGTGAGTCAATGCGCGAACGGCACTTTTGTCGTCAGGGCACTAACACGTTGACTGCTCAGGTCGCAGATACCTCATTTCGCCTTTACATTGGCATCAAGCAATCAGGAGCCTTTCAGCATTCTTCTTTCCTACATGGTGCTCGCATCTCGGCCGCTGGTCTTATCAAAGTCAAAAACGGCCAACTCCGCAGCCTCTCTCCATTGAGTGGCCACTATCGACCGCCCACAAGGAACTTCCGTGCATTTGTGCATTCTTTGAAGGACAACGGCGTAGACATGAGCAGAGTCAACATCTCTCGCAGTTATGCGATCTTGCTCGGCCTCGAAGGCTACATGAAGAGCAAGAGGAGGCTCAAGGATGGCGTTCACTCATTGGAGCTGCAAGCCGAAAAGGTCCTCCATCCCGAGCAAGCCAGAGAGAGAGAAGAGCGCGAGCAGGATAACAGCCAAAGTGCTCGAAAGGAGCGCGAGCACCTGGAGCAGAAGCAGCAGCAGGAGAAGGAGGCGAGGCGGGACTCGAGCTGGCGACGGAAACTATCTTCAGCCTTCAAGAGACGGTCAAGGACCGGGGATGCAGCTGAGAATAAGGAGGCATAGTTGGCAGAATTGGCCACCAGCGATGATTACAATCTGAAGGCGCGTATAAGCCACCAATAATCACCTGTGTTCAACCGATCAATGGGAGGTTTTTCCAAGATCCCCAGCCGACGACCTTGTCATGACCCACAGCAGATACAACCGTGGCATCAGGGCATCATACGATGCACAGGGGCCTCACGAGCGAGCTCTTTACTACAATCGGTGCAAAGGGTGCTGCTCAACGAACACAAATCCGGCAACATACTGTATGACTGTGGCCCTACGTTGCAGGCATCGATCGCTGCTGCCACCGCTTCAGGTCTGTGAAAGACCAGCTGCAATGCTTGCAACCCAACACGATACCAGTGGGTTCTAGGTACGAGGAGCACTGCCACAGCGAGCCGGTGAGCGCCACGGTGGTTAGTCATGGCCGTGCTGGCACCGCACAGTCGGTAAAGCTAAAGTGGACGTTTGATGACATTGAGCACCAGCAGCCTGGACACCAGGCGACATTTATGCGCAGCCAAGACGCAGAGGGACTCGCGCGTGGATCGCTGCCTGCAGTGGGAAAGAGGCGGAGACTGAAGTCAGTATCGCGTCGAGACGACGAGGTGCCTAGCCGCCTTCTGCCAGCATGTCGATAAATGAAGCTGTGATTACTACCTACCTGCCCACTGCCTCTCAGGTACAGCTTCAGGACAATACATGGGAGTGTTGTGGTCAGGCCTGACCGACGCGACTGACTGAGGGGAAGCGGAGGGGACGCACAAACTGTGTCGCGTGTGTGTAAGCAGGGCCTCCCGTTGGCCACTGTGGATGGCGTGGCGCGCATCTGAACCGCCTCTTTCTCCGCATCCACTTACACACGCTACACTCCATTTCTTAGCGCGTCACGACACGCAGCGGCAGAGCCCCGCAGCGCCTCGACTTCCGCTCAACCTCTCTAGCCAGGTTCGTGCCAGGCCAGGAGTTGACCTTGTCTTTCCCACAGGCCGCGACTCCTTCTACGTGTCGTTTTCCTCTTGTCACCGTCCTGTCCCAGTCTGCTGCCTACACCTCATGGCCAAATCCTCGTCGGCCTCGTTGATCCTACCCACCTTCATGAACTCGTCTCTCGCATGAAATACTACGCGGGCTTCCTCTGAGGGCATGTCCACCCGCCAAGGCTGTCAAACATGTGCTCGCCGACGGATTGTTGTTAGTGCTCTTACCGTGCTTCCTTTGCTCAATCTCTAATGCTCCCATCTCAAAGTGTGACGGCGCTACGCCAACATGTCAGAAGTGTGCGAAGAGAGGCCTGGAGTGTAGGCGACCAAATTCCGCCTACCGCGTGCGCTTCAAGGACGAGCAGGATCAGGGAGCCCACCTTACAGCCAAGGGGAACTCCAAGACGCCTGGTTCCACTGCATCACGCCCGCAACAGTCGGCTCGTCTGGTCATCACTACACCCGTCGACCTGTCAGCAATCGAGTGCGCCAGGTCCTTGTTTCTTTCCTCTAGTCCGGCCATTTTCAGCGGCAGCGGGGCTGCCGACCCTATCCTACGCTTCATCGCACCTGCCCTCAACGGCTCATCCCAAAACTCACTCATCGTCGAGGCCACGGATGCTGTGGCCTTGACGGCGCTGGCCGTCTCGCAGAACCGTTCCGAAATCCAGCAGCTTGCGCACCAAAAGCAATCCAAGTTGATCGGCACGCTTCGCGAGAGGCTTGCTCGATTGTCTGCTGCACCTGATCATGCGGCCGATTTACTGATGACCGTCTTCCTCTTATGCCTGTACGAATACATTGCCTCACAGGAGCCATCATCTACTGCTTTTGTGCAGCATCTCATGGGCATAGCAACGCTTGCCAATCATTGCAATTTGAAAGGCTTTCCAGAAACAGAGACTGGTCGACTCTTTCTGCATTCGCTACGGCTACAGACTGTATGTCTTAAGACATTTAGATTCGGTCTCTTGACAGCGAATTACTAACAGTTTTGTGAAGCTCTGCATGTCACTATTTCTCTCGTTTCCCATGCCGCCTTTCAATCATCCCGATGGATGGTGTGCAGGCCTCGATGACTCCGAAGTTGGCAATCTTCATCGCCGTCTACTTGATCTTGTTGACTTGCGCACTCGATCAGCCTTTGCGCACAGCCTCCCAGATGCCGAGCAGAGGCTGCTGTTAGTCAAAAAGACGTTACATGAGGCGAAGCAGCTCTACCACAGCCTCGTCAAGACGCCTCTGGAGTCTTCATCTACCATACTCCCAACCCAGGTCGTTGATGCGCGATACGAGCTGTCCACCAAAGACATGGACCAGATCGAGTCCTTCGATTTTTGGCCTGGAAGCATCTTTCTGTACACTGACCTATTGTCCTGTAGCCATCACATAGTCTTCCTCATTGGTCGGATGATGTGTCTCGCAGTCATCGTCCGTTGTCTAAATACGATTGCAACTTCGAAGACACATCACGACACGGTCATTGTTCACGAGCAAAAGTCGGCGGCCTACTACATGGTTCAGCTTAGGACAGTAGTGGACGAACTGTGTGCCAACATCCCGGTAAGCTAACTCCAAAGGGGCTGGTGATGGACTCGGTTCTGTGCATATCTTCCATTTCCTTCGCCTGACACATACTGGGAGACTTGATCGATTACGACAATCAGCTCGCTAACATTCGTACAAAGTATAATTTGGGAGTTCGAACTCCTGGCCTTCCAAAGAGCCTCAAGCACCTGACCGTTCTACCACTCGACGCTCGCGGCGCGCTCTACCTATGGAATCCGCTTCTATTCGCCCTATGCCTCGAGGGTGTTCCTGACCTGCAACGACGCTGGCTCCTTGGACGTCTCAAATTTCTAGGTGATAAGCTAGGCGTCAAGATAGCTAAAGTCTGGCTGCAGATGGCGCAGCCCCACCTTGTCTTTGCTGGGGAGGCTAACCTCAACGATATGTTTGGTGTGCTAGCTGGTTGGGACAACCTAAAGCTTGGAGCAATGCGCGGTCAGGACTTCGGGAGTGATTATGCTTCAAGTCGAGGGCTAAGTCCGTCTGCAACGGCTACAGGCTCGCCTTCGGCTGGCAGTGATGGCGTTGGTACAAGTCCGGGCGTTGCTTCAAGCGAGGGTGCCTACGGGAGATCTATGCACGACAGCACGCCTGATACTGCAGCTACCGATACGCCGGACCGTGCTGGGAGTGCGGATTCTGGAGGATTCGGTACAACGCAGCCCGGCCCGAGCCCTGCATCGCTAAAGTCTAAGGCATCATCGATGGACATGCGGTGGAATCTGAATGCGCACTTGCATTGAGGACACGAAGATGTCTAGAAGAGCATCCCCGGCTGACTTAGCTGCCTCCAGCATTGCTGTCAAGTACAGTGTCGATGTTCTACACGATTGGCTGTGCATGTTGCAGAGCAAACTGTCTGCATCGCTGATATAGCCCGAGCACACACATGCGACATGCGCTACCCCCTCAAGTGCGATGTAAAGCTGTCGGGACAGTTTTAATCCCATCTCAGGCATGACTTGTACCTCGCAAGCGGTTGCGAACCTAGTCACAGCGGACAATGGCCAGAAACAACAGAGAACGATCAGAGTAATCGCTCGCTAAACTGGAAGAGTGTAATTTCACATTGCATTTAGCATCCTATCAACAGATCGCATCATCATCTCCGTCCTCAGCTACGCTATGTACGCCATGCAAGAAACCTCAGGAAATGATTCACCAACAGTCATGCATTCTGCGCCTCTATCTCCAGCACATCCGACCTCTTTTCAGCCTTCCTCTGCACACAGGACGCATTACTACTCAATATCGAGTTGTGGTACTAGCGAAAAGGAAACAAAACGCAACCGTCAAACGCCGTGAAGGACAGACACCGAACGTGTTCTGGCCCTGATGGGTAATGGGTAATGACTGGAACGAGTACAACTTTTTTAGGCGGATCTCACCAAGATCCCTGGAAGCGGTCACTCTTCAGGACGGTGTAGACTGTTGCCGCTTCTTGAGTCTCAAGACAACTTCCTACTTCTTGACCTCCAGACACTTGATGTCAAAGGTCAGGACAGCATTGCCAGGAATGTCAGGGGGAGCACCCTTGGAGCCGTAGGCGAGATGCGCAGGAATCGTGATGCGACGCTCACCACCAGCCGCCATGCCGGCAACGCCAATGTCCCAGCCCTTGATGACTTGACCGGCGCCGAGCTTGAAGGTGAAGGGTGCACCTTTCTTGTTTGCTGTCGTGCTGTTAGCAGGCGATCGATAGATGATACACAGGCGCCGTAAACGGAGCCACTACAATACGGCAGTACTTACAGTCAAAAACCTTCTTGTTCTTCTCTAGCTTGCCAATGTAGCGCATGCTGACCTTGTCGCCGTTCTTGGCCTGAGGGCCAGAGCCAATCTTCTTGTCGTCAATCTCGACGCCTTGGACCTTGCGTGGACCAGTGGCAGCAGCCTTCTTTTCCTCCTTCTTAGCTGCGCCGTTGGTGGGGCCTTGGACGAGCTTCTCGGCGAACTGGACCTTCTTCTCGCCCTTCTCGGGTGAGACCTCCTCCTTCTTCGCGCTGACCTTGGTGCCGTTGGGGATGACTTCGGCGGCAACCTCAACGGCGTTGCCAGCGTTGTCCTTTAGCTTCTTCTTCAGCTTCTTCTGCTGGGTCTTGCTCAGCTTGCTGATGTCCTCGCCATTGACTAGGCTGTCGTCCTCGTCGGCAGGGCGCTTCTTGTTCTTCGCGGCTTTGGCATCGACCTTGACAAGCTTGGGAGCCTCGTCGTCGTCGTCAAGCTCTTCGATGCGGGGGTCTTCGAGATCGTCGAGCTCATCGTCCTCGTCCGATGCACCGGCTAGGAGGTCATCGAGCTCATCTTCGTCCTCATCGTAGAGATCCTCGTCTTCGTCTTCGTCCATATCCTCGTCGTAGTCTGGGCGGTTGAGGCTTGCAGGGAGCAGGATATTGCCCGTCAGGTGGATGTTGTGAGATCCAACGACCTGGAAGAGAACGGATTCGTGCTCGGAGATGGTAATGTCGAGGGTCTGCTGGTAGTGCTGTGGCAGCCGTTAGCAAACTTTTTTCTTTCCCTTGCCTTCCATAGAACAAGCGGCAGAAGAAGAGAACATGAAAGGAAAACAGAAGAAAACATACAGTCTCAGGGTTGAGCGTGCAGAGCACAAACTCCTCAGTCTCCACATCATCCTCCGAGTCGAGATCCTCGTCGTCATCATCCTCATCAGCGTCAGGCGCAGCCTTGGCCTTGCCCTTGTTCAGCTTCGGCTTGTCGTCAATCTCCATGTCGTCCTCGTCGTCGTCGCCCGCGGCAGCAGCAGCGAGCATCTTGCGCAGCGCAGCGCGCTTCAGCGCCTTGGAAGACTTGCTCGGATCAGACGGGCCGCCGTTAACTTCCTCATCCTCGTCGTCGTCGTCTTCTTCGTCTAGCAGGGCATCGAGGTCGAGCCCGTCGTCGTCGTCGTCGTCGTCATCCTCGTCTTCGTCGTCACGCTGGACACGGATCATCTTCAGCGTGGCGCGGATCGGTCCGTCGCCTGTGGGCGGTGCGGTGGGATCCAGCGCGGCCATGGTGATGCGGAAGGTACATGGGTAATCTAGCCCGTCAAAGGAATGCATGGGCTCTTCGTTGGCGGGGATTTCAAGGCCATAGAGGCCAATGGGCGTGACGGATGCCATTTTGACCTGTTTCTGTTGTACAGCTAGCTGTATGCTTTGGGTTGTGCAGGGTCAAAGGTAGAGGCGGTCGATTAGCTCTGCAGCAAAGCAAAAGATTCGAGGCCAAAAACTTTTGGGAAGCTTGGGCCACGCTGGATTGCCGCGCGGTGAGAATTTTGCAGTTAGATTGGGAGTCGGGGAGTCGGGGGCTGAGTGTTGCCGGGGACACCGACCGCGGCGTGGGCGTGGGCGTGCGAGGGCAATCGTGCCCTGTCCCAGCCCCCGTGATCTGCCAGTCTGCCTCCTGCACGCAAGGTACCTGCTACCGATCGTAGCTGCTGCAGCTCCCGGTGCTCTTCACTTTACGCGAGAGTGACGCGAACATTTCTGTGACAGGCGTCACGGCTTTGCTTCGCAGCGCGCAGACATGCTTGACCCTCCACGCCAGGCTCCCAAGTAATGTCGCGCGTACACCCACAACTTGACGAGCATGAGCGTGAGCATGAGCAGTCCCCACCTGTCTCGCACCACCGCCATCCAACACCACCACCACCATGGGCTCCCGACTAGAAAAAGGCAGCGACGCAACCAAGAAATTCATCAACTCGCACACCTTTGCCGACGAAAGCGGCGAAGAGTACGAGCCCAGCAAATTCGGGGGCTTCCCCGAGTACTTTCGCCGCAAGAAGATTAAGCTGCAGAATCTGGATGCGCAGCTGCGCGCTGATAGCGCTGCGGCCGCGCACCCGCCCATCTTCCGGGGTGTGGTTGCGACTGTGAATGGGTATACGCAGCCGTCGCTGAATGATTTGCACGGCATGATTGTTCGGCATGGCGGCGGGTTCATTCAGTATCTTGACGGGAAGACGCAGGTTACGCATATTATCGCGAGTTCGCTGACGCCCAAGAAGATTGTCGAGTTTCGGCGGTACAGGATTGTGAAGCCGGCTTGGGTGGTGGATAGTATCAAGGCGGGGAAGCTTTTGCCTTGGAATGAGTATCGCGTTGTTGATGAGGGTGCTGGGCAGCGCGTGCTGACGTTTGATGGAGATGGGAAGATTGGGAGTCAGGCTAATGTGCGACAGCGTGGGTACAAGGACCAGACTGATGCAAGTTGGTATACGGAACAGTTGAAGAAGGTGCATGAAGCGCCGAGATCTCCTGGACCCCCTCGAGCGTTGAACAGCCAATTGCCTACCCCTGGACTTTCTAGTCCGTTGGCCGGACCGGATCCTGAGCATCAGTCACCGTCTTCGAAAGAGGACGATGAATACTTTCCTGGAGCTTCGGCGTTTGACGAATCCGAGCCATCTCCACCAGAGCCTGCCCTGGCTGATGCTGAGGTGCACGAGGAGAACGCATCAGTGTCACAGACTGTAGAGATGCAGGGTGGTCTGATCTCACCAAGCGAGGAGAGAGAGCTTGAGCTTGCCGACCTTCATACTTACGAGCCGAGCGACGATGCAAGCGTCGTCTCAGAGTCCAAGGATGACCAACCGCCTCCGGTCGAGCCTGAGCGCAAACCCTCGGAAATCTCAGATCCTGTGCCCACATTGAAAAGACCAGCAGCAGCAGAAGAGAGATTCGAATCTATCACCAACGAAGAAGAGAACGAAAACATTGACTGCTGAGGAGCACAACGCCATTCTGCTATCAGACCCACATATGCGCAAGTCAAGCGTGGTAAATCCAGACTTTCTCGAACAATACTACCGCGAGTCACGTCTACATCACTTGTCGACGTGGAAAGCTGAGCTCAAATCTCACTTCCAGGCAATGACGGCTGAGAAGACCTCGTCTCAGAAAGCACGTCAGAAAAGACCACCTGGGGCGCGACGTTACATACTCCACGTCGACTTTGACAGCTTCTTCGTCGCAGTGTCCCTGAAAAAGCACCCCGAATACGTCGACAAGCCTGCAGTTGTTGCGCATGGATCAGGCTCTGGCTCAGAGATTGCGAGCTGCAATTACCCTGCGAGGAAACATGGAGTGAAGAATGGCATGTGGATGAAGAGAGCACTCGAATTGTGCCCAGACATCAAAGTACTACCCTACGACTTCCCGGGTTACGAGGCAGCCAGTAAACTCTTCTACGAGGCCATTATGGACACAGGCGGACTAGTGCAAAGTGTCAGCATCGACGAGGCGCTCGTTGATGTGACGACCTTTTGCATATCTGTGGGAGGTACAGATGGCATGGGCGTTCGAGAGGGTAGTATTTGGCGAGAGCAAGAAAAGGCCGAGGAAATAGCCCGACAACTTCGCGACAGAGTCAAAGACGCAACTGGATGCGCAGTATCAGTGGGTATAGGTGGAAATATTCTCCTTGCCAAGGTGGCCCTCCGGAAAGCCAAGCCCGCTGGACAATATCACGTCAAACCAGATGAAGCTTTGGGCTTCCTAGGCAACCTCGAGGTACAAGACTTACCTGGTGTGGCCTATAGCATTGGCGGAAAGCTTGAGGAGATCGGCGTCAGATTCGTCAAAGATATCCGCGATGTCTCCAGAGAGCGCCTCACTACAATACTGGGACCCAAGACTGGCGAGAGAATCTACAATTATGCTCGGGGCATAGACAAGACAGAGGTGGGTGACCAGGTCGTCCGAAAGTCAGTCTCCGCAGAGGTCAACTGGGGGGTGCGCTTCGAAAACAACGAGCAGGTCGATGAGTTCATCGAAAGCCTGTGTGGCGAGTTGGCCCGCCGTCTCCTAAAGGAAGGTGTTCGCGGAAAGCAACTCACCATGAAGATTATGCGAAGAGCAGCGGATGCACCTCTTGATCCGCCAAAGAACCTTGGCCACGGTAAATGCGACGTGTTCAACAAGAGCGTCGCATTGGGTGTGGCCAGCAATGCGAAAGAGACGCTCGCCAAGGAAGCATTGTCGATATTACGGAGCTTTGGCTTTTCGCCAGGCGAGCTCAGAGGGCTTGGGGTGCAAATGACCAAGCTTGAGCCCATGAGAGCCAGCGGAGTCGGTGATGGGAGCCAGCCTCGCCTGCATTTCGCTAAAGCCCCCGTATCAGATGCAGGAGCGGTTGGTAAGACAATCAGACCCGGCGATACGGTGAGTCCTATGAAGTCAGGGGTAGACGAGTCGAAGTCTCTCACTAGCAGCCAGCAACGGTTGCAATTCAAGAGGCCCGAGTCAGCAGTACGTGGCGAGGATGCTGTCGATGATCCTGTAATTGATGACCCCGAGACTCCCAAGAAGGGCAGGTCGCTGCCGGGTCAGATCACGTCTTTGCTCGGTCAGAAACACAGCCCTTCGCACAAGCCGCTAAACACTGCGGGCACGCAGTTCATCCTGCCTACCCAAGTAGATCCAAAGGTACTGGCAGAGCTACCTGCAGACATCCGTGGCAGGCTTGCAAGACAGAGGCCGCAAGAGACGCTTGGCAAGGCGGCGGCGGCGGAGCCAAGGACAGGTGGCATTGCGTCGACACCGATACCAGTGCTACCACGTCAATCCCAGCTCGACCCAGAGATTCTTGGCGCGTTGCCGGACGAGCTGCGCGAGGAGATCCTTGCAGAGTACGAGCGGTCGCCGAGTCGGCGTCAGAAAGGCGATCAGACGGTACTGCCTCAGTCACCAAGGAAGACACGAGCCGTGGTTGCAGGTGGAAAGAAAGTTGGTGGCCGCGGGCGTGCCCGTGGAGGCAGCCTTCTTAGTCGGCTCCGAGGCGCTGGGCGAGATACGACGACACCAACCCTAACCCAAGCAAACTTTGTGGCCCCAAGAGGGCATAGTCGAAATTCGGAGGCGGATAGCGATGGCGCCGTGACCGGAGATGATGGAGATCAGATATCCCCCGAATTCTTGGCTGCACTGCCAGAAGACATTCGGCAGGAGGTACTTGCGCAGCATCGGCGCGAGCAGTTGAAGCGCAAGGGCGGCCTGGAGGTACTGCGTCGCCGGGGGCCGGCCCTAAGCAGAGGGCAGCAGCAGCAGCGGAGAATGCAACAGCAAGGGGGCGCGTCAGATGGACCTGACACAGGGGACGAGCAGGCAGGCAGCGCTCGACGTCCAACAGGCGAGCGCGTGGTGCAACTACAGGCCAAGAGAGCGAGAGCAACGTTCACGCTTGGTAAATTGTGGCGGGCCGATGAAGTCCGCGAGGCAATCACAGCCTGGGCGCTGGAGTTTGCGGACGAGGGCCCTTACTCCGAAGATGTCGAGGCACTGTGTAGCTACCTGCGTGCCGTCATCCTGGAGGACGGCGACCTGCACAAAGCAGTGTCGGTGGTCAAGTGGTTTGATTGGCAGGTGACAAGTCAGCAGGAAGATCAAGGGCAGACACAAGCTCCGCCTAGCGACGCCGCTACGGCATGGAGGAGTGCCCTTGAAGGGGCCAGGCATGCAATCAGCGCGGCGGCGCGGCAGAGAGGCCTGGGCGAGCCAGCAATCATCTGAGGAGTCGTCGCCACGACATACCAGAAAGGGCTGCCGGACGGATGGTGAACGTCAGTCATGCTGCTTGCTAATCCTTGAGTGCCTCGATGCTGCGATATGATTAAAATCTCCCTGGGCCAGCCATCCCGTTGCATCCAACGGGTGCATCAATTCTTGGTATTGTCTTGGTATTCAATCTATTCCTCCTAGGATCATCACGCCAATACGGCTTGGCTGGACTTGGCTGTGCTTCAGCCTGCGCCAGCAACCCACGCTCCAAAGTTACATACAGATCGCACGCCGCCCACCAGCACATCGCCCTTTGTCTTCCATCACCTTCCGCCATCAACTCCTTGCAGACTTTCATCTGCCTTCTTGCACTCTTGCCTGGCTCCCTCTATTCTCCACACCTTCTAGACGTGATCGACAACGTTCGCGCCTGACATCACCCCTACTGTCACCCTTATTGCAACAACAACCACCCCATCGATAGCATCCTGCCATAGGCCTGGGATGTTTCGCAGGGCAAACTCTATCATCGGCAAAGATCAAGCAAGGCCCTTCCTGAAGGCCTACTCCCACTCTCTTCCATCATCCAGATGGACGGGAAGTCAGGAGTGGAACATACCTGGATATAAAGAACGACTGGAGGACTTCGTGTCCAATGTCAACCGGGAGGCGCTCCTTGCGCACGTCCAGGAGTTGACCGGACAGCAATGCACCATCAGCCAGCCCTACTCTGCTGGTCAGTGGAGGTGTTGCCTCGAAGTCGTTACCGAAGACCACGATGTCTACATCGTGCGATGCGTTCTTCCCCCTCATCCAGAATATCCAGTAGCGCCGAGCATGGTGTCTCAACGGACCGAAAACGAGATTGACGCTATGCGCTGGGTCGCAAGCCACACCGACATCCCCATTCCTGGTGAGTCTTGCCATTGTGGCAATTGGAATCTTGCCCGTTACTAACAGATTGCACAGACATTTATGCTCATGTTCCACCGGATGCGGATCGCGCGTTGGCCGCCGGCTGTGAATACATGATCATGGAAGCCTTGCACGGCAACACCCTCAAGGATGTGTCGTTTGATCTCACTGCCTTTACTGATGTCCAGCTTCTCAAGCTCATGCGGCAATGGGTAAGCTCTTTCGTGCTCCTGCGTCTTGATGACTTACTAATCGATCCCTAGGCCGGCCTCGTCATATCTGCCACTTCCTCTCAGTTCGAGAAGATTGGCGCCCTAAAGCCTCAGATGCCCGATCTGCTTCATCCCGGTCCCATCACGTTCGAGTTTGGTCCCGTCATCACCGACGAGGCTGTCACCGTCAAGCCACTGTCGGATGGCTACGAATACTTTTTGACTTTGGCCGAGGCCAAATTGAGACGGGCTCTGCGCCTGCCTAGGATTATCGCGAAGCAGAACCGTTTCGTACAGTTGGCGCCTTTCATTCTAGTTGATGTCGTTAAGCGTTCGCATCTTTTCAAGCGGCATCGGGAGGGACCTTTCCCTCTTTTGCATATGGACATGGGCGTTCACAACATCATGGTCGACGATGATGCCAACATCGTCTCTCTGATCGACTGGGAGCTTTCGCACACGGCGCCATGGATAGCCGATTACTTCCCGTTCCCGTTTGAGCCGATTCACCATCTGAACAAGGAGACCATTCTCCACGACCCTTCGCACCCTGAACACTCTTCCATGAGTCGCGTTGTTGAGCTTCAGCGCATGTTCACCAACTGCCTTCGTGAGAAAGAGGCCGAGACGATCGCATCTGGAGTCAACCTGCCAGTGCTCATGTCTGAGGTTCTCAACTCTGACTCGTCGTCGGCTTACCACATTCTCGAGCGATGTGGCAAGATTGATCCTCGTGAAGAGGCTGCCAACATGAAGGCTCTGGTGCACATGGCGTTTGGTTTCAACGAAAAAGAGACTGAAGCGTACTTCCGCGAGCAAGAGAGCGAGCTGCGCGACACCATTCGCGACTTGAGGTCGCTGAGCAGTCTCTAATATAGGCTGGGCACGAGAACTTTTCGTCTTTGAGCATTTACTAGCGCGGCGTACGGGACGAGAATTGTTCGGAGAAGATTTACGATTCACGACCAATAAGATATCCCTCAACAGGGGAGAAACAGGAGCTGAGCTCATCTCTGCTCTATATGTTCGCTATACACAGCGAAAGGCGCAGCAAATGCTGTGCATAATGTACTATAACACTCTTCTCATCTTCGAGGTTTTCAGTGCATTGGGCTTTGAGTTTGGCGAGCAGCGCAGCGAGTGGGCGGGCGAGCCCGAACACCCTGACAGATTATCGGTGATAGCCTCCCCCACCTCGGAGGCCCTTTGCACTCGAGGCCACCGAGTCCCAAGTAGCGCCGTACTGTCTCTCTCGGTTCGATGACATCGCACTCGCTACTGCCGCCCTGCCGTTTGCTTACCCGTGTCTCCCGGCCTTTGATTGCATAGTGTCACGACTAGTGGGGTGTCATTCGCCCTTTTAAGTCGAGACTGGCCTACTTGAGCTCTTCAGCACATTCGCGTGGCTTCGCTCTCTTGCACAACAAGGTCCGATCCGGCGATGCTGGCTGAACTCTGCGAGTTTCGTGTACGATGCTGTATCTGTGACTTGTGTGGCCGATGGGATGGGCGCATTATCAAGTCGCGTGATGATGGGAGCAGGACGTGATGCCTTTCCAATCTGCCTGTCACACACGTGGCCAATAGCAGTCTAGAACGAGGGAGAATGGGCAACGCGCAAAAGCGCCGTAAATTAATGAGCAAGGTCGAGGGCGAGGAAGTCACTCATGGACACAGCGTGCCAAGCCTGGACGCTCCAAGCAACGCTCCGACCTCCTTGAGCATGGGGCGTCATCTTCCCCTTGACTTTCCATCAGATATCTCCAGAGGGCGCCTCGAATACATTGTCAATCTACCTTGGACCATCTCGAGAAGCAGTCGACATTGTGCTTCACCCCCAGGAAGAAGCGTGAACACAGGCTACTGCAGCGAAACTCTCGTAGGCCGTCGTGCGTTATATGTGGTCTTGAATGCACAGATAATCCTAGAGGACGCGTGACCAGTCTCTGCGCAGCGCAACACAAGCGGTAGATCCTGCGCTGCAATCACATCTACAGTATCCATCCATATCGGTTCTTATCTACGTACCTGCCTTGCATAGGTATCTAATTCAGAGCCTGGTACACCAATCGACACAACAAAAACATACATCATCTTCGCTAAGCGCCGGACACATTTCTCAACATGCCCCAAACATACCGCGCCAGACCCCGGCCTCATCTCCCCCGCCGCCCAATAACAGACGATGTACGCGCCCGCGTCGAAGCAGCCCTCGCCTCAGGCCAGACAGAAGGCACAATCGTCAACGATCTCGGCGTCTCGCGGCGCACAGTCCAGCGTTTCCGCAAAAACATGCGCACACACGGCAACTCGCGCCCGGAAAAGGACGGCGAGAAGCGCGGCCGGAAACCAACTATCACCGAGGAGATTGCGAATAAGCTGCTCGAGTGGGTTGATGCGCAGGAGGTGGATGGGCGGAGTCCGACGATGGATGCGGCGATGGCGTATGTGGAGGATCGGTGGCAGATGAGGGTTGGTCGGGGCGCGGTTGCTGCGGCGTTGCGGCGGGTTGGGTGGACTGGGCCGCGGCGGAAGGGGAGGGAGGGCGATGCTTGGGGGGTTGTTGGGGATGGGGCGCTGGCTGCTTGTTTGCTTGCGGGGCTTGCGGCGTTGGAGAGTAATGTGGTTTTCAGTCTGGCTAGGGATGTGGGCAAGATGGAGGAGCGGTTAGGTGCGCTTGGGGTTGACAATGTTCTTGTCCTGGAGGCTGATGTTGAGAGCCGCGAGAGCTTGAAACGAGCTGCTAGACGAGTGGGCGAGGAGATGGCAGGGAAGATGGAGGGTCTCATTGTGGCTGCGGAAGATTCTGCGGCTGGGGAGTGGAAGGGCATGCGCGAGTTGTAAGTTTCATGTTTCTTTCCGTATCTTGACTGCGTTTGGCTGACATGTGCAACAGCGAGAAGGAGCCTGAAGCGTTGGAAGCCAATCTGATGAGGCAGTTCAACGCGGAAGCGCTAGGGACGTATCGTATAATGTCCACATTTCTGACACTCGTCAAAAAGGGCAAGGCGAAGAAGATGGCGCTGATATCAAGCAGCATGGCCGACTACGGTATGTCCTCTTTTGTATCATATGGCGCATCACCACTCGCTAACGCTCCATAGATTGGACATCGCAACTACAATTACCGTCGCACATCGCCCTGAGCGCGAGCAAAGCAGCAGCAAACATGGTCCTGGCCAAGTTTCAAGCAGCCTATGGGAAAGAGGGTGTCTTGTGCGTTGCCATTAGTCCCGGCCTCGTTGACAAGAGTGTCGAAAAACCCCGTGAGTACAGTTGATCTTTGGTTCCCACTATATGAGCTGACACACATCACAGTGACCGTCGAGGACATGCAGCTCATGCAGCCCACAATGAACACCTTTGCACAGTATGCGCCGCACTTCCTGGGCCCAATTTCGCCGCAGACATCAGCGACCATGTGCCTCAAGGTACTCGAGGAAGCCAGTTTAGAGAAGGGCTACGGAGGCGCTTTCCTCAGTCATTACGGCAGTCGCCAGTGGCTCTGATCGGACCTCTACTGCTAACACTCTAGAGGGCACGAAGAGCAGCTGCAGGGTATATTTGTCGGTGCAAGTAGGGCATCTGTCAGGCATCTAGTAGAAGCATCAGCATGGTCCGGCCGGCATCACACTACTTAGAAGACATCCACCATTTACAAGGTATTGCATAGCAAACGGCGTTTAGTCTTTACATGCGGTTCATTCAGCATTGATAGACTCAAGGTTCCCACTGTTGTATTGCGTTACGGTGTCAGACATGTTTCCTCTCATCATCTCGTCCTCCCTAAGGTTGTCTCCTCCATTCCATCCAGAGCCTCAATATCAACCCCATTTTTTGACTCAAATCAACAAGCACTGTGTACCATATACTAGACGTTAGGCTCATCAACCCTCACACCACAATCTCGGCATAACCTCATGCCCTGCAGCCACGAGTCCACAGTGCCGCAGCTCCCGTCGACCTTGAAGGCAGCACCCGAAGTGTAGTAAGCTGCCGTGGCACGAGTGACTACAGGTACCTAGTGTATCCTATGTAAGCTCTTGAGTACTTGTACATACCCCGCCACGCCCGCCAAGGCCGCTGGGCTGGGCTGCCGCTGAGCGAAGGCGCTACGCGGTTCCTGCCGCTGTGCAGGCGTGACAAGCTTTGTAGGGGCTACTGGCTAGGCACGCTAGGCACACCAGGCACGAGCACGAGCGTGATAGGGTGTAGAGTACGAATAGTGCTGAATGCACTGCTTGCACTGACTAAATCATGGGCTGGAGAGATCTGGGGTGGACGGGTTTGCGTAGGTAGGTAGGGTGGACGGGATGATGTAGGTAACTAAGGTAGGTGAAGCACGAGCACAGGAGTGAGACTGGGACCATTGAATTCTGTTCATTCGAAGCCCGAATGCCTAGGTAGTGTAGGGTGAGAAGAATGTACGCCTTGAAATTGCCCATTGTCGTTATCATAGCACTTTGGCCTAAGGTTGTTCCCTGTTGTATGGCCTGTTGCTGCGTACTCGCAACCCCAACCACAACCCGTACCTGTACTCATATTCGTAATTTGTTGCCCCAAGGTGCTAGGAAAGCAGTGCAGGCACCAATCGAAGCTGTAAAGCCCAGAATCCAAAAACTGCAAATCAACGAAACCTCAAATTAATACGCATAAAGTGCCGGCGTAACAATGATCTCAAACTCCAACAGCCCATCCCACCCAGGGTATCAAACTAGTCGTTAATCATTTAATAGTGTCCGTCTGCCGTCGCACCTCTCCCCTTCACATCCCGAGCCTTCTAGCCCTCATGTCTCGCGCAAATCCAGGCGTCCACATACCCGCGAACAGCGCCTCACACTCATCCTCATCCTGACTGTCAAACATTACATCCTCGTCCTCTTCCAGTATACCAGTGACATCTCCGCCCCAAACCTCAATCTCCTCTTCCTCCACCCTGGATGCCGCCTTCTTGTTATCAGCGCTATCCCACCACGAGCGATCTGCGTCAATCGTTGCGGAGCGCGGCACAGAACTCGCGTCCCAACACGATGCTATACTCGTGCGTCGCGCCTCGAGAATGTACTTGCCTACCTTGTACTTTTGGCCTTCTTCTTCCGCGGCAATGTAGCGCCACCCAATCACATTGTGACACTGCGCACACGCAATGTCTGAAACTATGTGGGCGCCCGTGACGAGATTGCGATTTACCGGGCGGTGGGGATATGTATTCGGTAGTACGGCCTCGGGTTTGGACGAGCTGGGGGCTCTGCGCGTGCGCACTGGTCGAGGGGATGTAGGGGATAAGGGCACTCCATCGTCGGAGGAAGATGTCTCTTCTTCTATCTCTTGGGGACCGGGGGACTGAGAAGTGGAAGGCGAGCGAGCACGTGCTTGTGCTTGGGCTGGTGGAGGTGGAGTGAATGGTGATGTTGCAGATGATGCAGCGACGAGATATGCCCTCCCGTGTCTGCCGGTAAAACCCTTTGAGATTATCTGCGAAGTAAGGGCGAAATCAACATGGCAGCGTGAACAGGCGATCGTGTTGGTTGCACCGGCGAGAAAGGACGGGGTCTGCGGGGATGTGCCTGCTGCGGAGGTGGGAGATGACGAGAGATCCGGGACGGTGGGCGTGACGGATGACTTGCGACGGCGTGAAGACAAGAAGTTGCTGGGGAGGATGTAGGTTGGAAATGAGAGCTTTGGAGGCATGATCCGTGACTTCCTGGTGTTGGTAATCCTGGATGTTAAGGTTATCGGGGAGCTCGTGCTCGTGCTCGGGCTATCGTCAGCCGTCGTCAGCGTTGGTGGTGATATCGATAGGCGTCATGCAAGGCGGGGCGGGCGGGGCAGGTCAAGTCGAGGTCTTGCAGTGAGAGAGAATGCAAGAGACGAAGTCGGTCTCGTACAGAGTCAACAGTGAAACAAACAGTAGAGTCTCGCCACGGGCGGTGAAGGTGAGACGGCAAAGCTAGGGCAGTATGGGCATGGTGGTTGTCCGCGTCGTCTGCTTGAGGAGTCAGGGCCGGGACGTTTGGGAGTCAGTCACGAGACAGGCCTGCTGCGGGGCGTTCTCCAGCCTATCTGTGCGTCTTTGTCCGCTCATTCCATTTGCTTGCGTTACCTGACCGAGAAAGGCTGCGTTCCAATGGCTGTGCAGCTGACGGCCGGACCTGCCATGTCCTGCCAATGGTCAATTATTAATGGTGGTCGCCATTTCGTCAGCAGTTGTGCTACTGTGGAGCTTCACCCCACGCTTCGCTAGCCACCCATTTCATCATGGGAAATACAGCTTCCCTTCTAACCGCCGGCGCCGACGGACTTTTGCTTAACTCCTGCTGGCTAGAGAAGACTACATAGACAGGAGACGACTCTGCGCTCTCTCTTCAGCCGCTCAGCTCAAGGAAACTGAAACTTCAAACGCGCAATGTCCTTCACACCAGCATCCACCGGCAATGGCCGCCTCATCCTGGGCACCATGACGTTCGGTCCTGACGTCGAAACAGGAGCCCGCGTCACCTCTCTCGATGACTACAAGAGCACCCTCGACCTCTTCCAGAGCAAAGGCTATCATGAAATCGACACGGCACGCGCTTACATTGCCGGCAAGCAGGAAGGCTGGACCCGTGATGCAGGTTGGAAAGAGCGTGGTCTTAAGCTAGCGACGAAATGCTACCCCAGAGACGGCGGAGAGCACAAGCCCGCAAACTTACGCGCATCCCTCGAGACTAGTCTCAAGGAGCTGGGCACCGATCGCGTCGACATCTTCTACCTACACGCTGCGGACCGCACTGTCAACTTTGAGGAGACACTCGAAGAGTGCAACAAGCTGCACAAGGAAGGTAAGTTTGTCGAGCTTGGCCTCTCCAACTTTACTGCTTTCGAGGTTGCGGAGGTGGTTATCTTATGCCGCGAGAGGGGATGGGTGAGACCGACTATCTACCAGGGCATGTACAATGCTATCACCCGCGCTCCGGAGGCTGAGCTATACCCGGCTCTCAGGCGTTATGGATTTCAGATCGTTGTCTACAATCCTCTGGCTGGTGGTCTCTTCTCCGGCAAGTACAGCGCAAAGGATTTGGAGCAAGTGCCGCAGGAGGGGCGCTACAGTGACCAGTCATGGAGTGGGAAGATGTATCGCCAGCGATACTTTAGAGACGCCACCTTCCAGGCCCTGGCGATCATCGAGCCTGTCGTGAAGAAACACAACCTGAGTCTGATTGAGGTCGCGCTGCGCTGGCTCGTGCATCACTCTTTACTTGAGATTGGGCCTAACAAGCCCGACGGTGTTATCATTGGCGTGTCTAGCAAGTCACAATTGCAGGGCAATATGGAAGGTTTTGAGGGGGGTCCTCTGCCTGAAGAGGTCCTGAAGGCGCTTGATGAGGCTTGGGCAGTGGCCAAAGCTGATACTACTCCCTATTGGCACGGGACTGTTGAGTACAAGTACGACACTCGTAAAGCCTTGTTCGGAGTTTGAGTGTCGCTTTACGTGAGACTTGATAGCAGATCCTAGCTCAAAAATTCACAATACATTCGCAGCTGACACTGTGACATTGTCTAATTCTCTTGCATTAGCAAGAGCTGATAGCGTGTTGTCTACCTTGACCATTTTGATGTTTACCGTGACCCTCTCCTATGATACCTTGTCCGGTCGCTCTCTATAGGGCGGACGTCGAGGCATGAACGTTTTTCAAGTAACCTTCGCTACTCTCCCTGGCTTTGAGCCAAGAATTCCATCTGTCAGCATAGAGTTGTACCGGTGAGTCACCGCGCTCAACAATGTCCGCCAATGCAAGGGCATCGAGTATAGCCTCATTCGCGCCACCGCCTCCGACAACCGGCAGCGCATGCGCCGCGTCGCCAAACATGATGACCCGTTTCGACTGCCAAAGGTCCTCAAGCTTCTGCTGGGGCACTACGTGTATGCGAAGAAGCCAGTGCAATAGTCTGTCGCCACGCACGGCATCAGCCCGGAGAATGGCATCAAACGGCTTCGGCAGCGGCTGTAGCTCCTCGAGTTCCTGGAAGAATTCTTCTGGGATATCCTTTGCGCCGGCATTCGGTCTGTCAGGCTGATAGACAGCATCGCGGCTTCCCTTTGGTGGCCGTGAGAACGTGTAGCTGAGCGAGACCTTGTCTGAGGAACTCTCCTCTGGTGACATGGTTGAGAAGGACAGTCGGACGTTACCCTTCTTCCGCTCTCCCTCGTCGTTGAAGGATTGAAATAATGACTTTGCTTCTTCGATGGGGACCCTGCGTTTACCGTTGATGGCGACATACGGTAGTACTGTCGGATCTTCTTCGGCAAGTAAGGACTTGCGCAGCTGTGAATGGACACCGTCGGCAGCGAGCGTGAAGTCCGCAGTGTATTCGGCTCCACTGTGGGATTTGACGCCTGAGGAGTCCTTGGTTGAGTCGATGATGGTCTCTACTTTTGAGTCCCATTGCACGCCTAGGCCCTTTGCGACATCTTCTCGTAGGAAATTCTCGAATTTGGCCCTTGGGACTCTGAGTGCACCGTCTGCGTTCGATCCGATGGCGACATCACGCTTGAATGCGTCTTCGCTGACGCCGATTGCAGAGAGGAAGGGCTTGTACGCTCTTCGCTCGAGGTTGATGGTGTAGGAGTAGTCTGGTGCTTTGGCTGCTTTGTCGAGGAGAAGGTATGAGATGCCCTTTCTTTTGAGGAGAGTTGCGAGGCAGGTGCCTGCTATGCCTGCGCCCACTATCAGTACCCTTGGCCGGGACATTGAGAATGATTGGTGTTGACGTGCATCAGGTGAAGTTCGCTAGATGGTTATGTCATGTCCGGTGAGCATTGGCCGTTGCATTTTGGTCGAGAACTGCTGGCTGGAATTCACGCTCATCTCCTGCTCCTGATTTTGCAACGAGATACAACGCAGACAGCGTCATTCGTGAGCCGCATCGATGGCATTTGCTCTCAGCTCGCTTCTTCTGCACTAGGGGTATGTAAGTCTGTAGCAAGCAACCAGTAGATACTTAATATCTGCTCATAGCTCCTCTCTGAATCTGTGTCTTTTTGCTTGAACGCTCATCGAGACTTTGCGTTACATACAGCGCATCACAAATATCTGACTATCTCGACCTGCTGACCAAGCTTCATCTATCGCTGACTCCCACCCAGCTCAGGCGCAAGCAAGAGGACCACCCCTTTTCATGCCGTGAGCTCTATACCCATTGCTCCTCCATAATCCCATACTACAATCCCCCCTGAAAATGCCAGAAACAAAAGTCCAAGGCCGGGGTATCCGGATAGCCATCGACGTGAGTCTCACTACCCCACCTCCAGCCCATCCAGCACGATAATCCTCCCCCCCAAAACCATATCCAGAACCAAAACAGCACGAGAAATTAACTGTTGACCCCAGCGTGGCGGGACATTTACAGACTGCGTGGGCAACCCAGGCACAGGCCGCATGGAAGATGACGTCGTGATAAAACTCCTCTCAGAAGATCCAGCAAACTACGACGACGCACCGCTAGAAGGCATCCGGCGTCTCTTATCCACTTTTACCGGCCGGGAGATCCCGCGCGGCGAGCCGCTCGACACATCCCAGATTGCGTCGATTCGCATGGGCACGACAGTCGCGACGAATGCGCTGCTCGAGCGCAAGGGCCAGGATATCGCGCTCGTGACGACCAAGGGCTTCGCGGACTGTTTGGAGATTGGCAATCAGAGTAGACCGAACATTTTTGATTTGGCTATTCGGAAGCCGGATGTGCTGTATAAGAGTGTGGTGGAGATCGATGAGCGCGTGACGCTGGAGGATTATGCCGAGGATCCGTATCGGAATAAGACTGAGGCCAAGGCGAGGGATCAGTGGAGTGGAGGCGAGGAGTTGGTTCAGGGAACCAGTGGCGAGACTGTGCGTATACTCAAGCGTATTGAAGAGGACCACGTGAGGCAGCAGCTGCAGAAGATCAAGGATCAGGGCTTGAAGAGTATTGCTGTGTGTTTGATGCACAGCTATACCTTTCCGGATCATGAAGCCACGGTCGGTAAGATTGCACGAGATATGGGCTTCGAACATGTAAGTCTAAGCCATGAGCTTATGCCGATGATCAAGTTGGTGCCAAGAGCTACCAGTGCTTGTGCCGACGCTTATCTCACTCCGGCGATTCGAAAATACATCGATGGCTTCAGTAAGGGCTTTGAGGGAGGTCTAGGCACTGAAAGTGTGAAGAAGGGTGGCGAGGAAAAGGCAGCAAGATGCGAGTTCATGCAGTCAGACGGCGGGCTGGTTGACGTTGGCATCTTTTCCGGTCTAAGGGCTATCCTCTCTGGACCAGCGGGCGGCGTTGTCGGCTATGCCCTGACCAGCTACGACCCAGAGACAAAGACGCCAGTGATTGGTTTCGATATGGGAGGCACAAGCACTGACGTGAGCAGATTTGGCGCAGGAAGATATGAGCATGTCTTCGAGACGACGACGGCTGGTGTAACAATACAAAGTCCACAGCTGGACATCAACACTGTGGCTGCAGGCGGTGGATCTCGGCTTTTCTTCAGAAATGGATTGTTCGTCGTTGGCCCAGAGAGTGCGAGCGCTCATCCTGGACCTGCTGCATATCGCAAAGGTGGACCATTGACCATCACCGACGCAAATTTGTTCCTGGGACGACTGGTACCTGATTTCTTTCCCAAGATTTTCGGCAAGAATGAAGACGAAGGATTGGACGCAGAGGCTAGCAAAAAGCTCTTTGAAGAGCTGACGGAAAAGATCAACTCAGAGCTAGGCAGCTCCAAAGAGAACATGAGTGCAGACGAGGTTGCGTATGGCTTCATCAAGGTCGCAAACGAGACCATGACGCGACCGATTCGATCTTTGACAGAAGCACGAGGGCATGACACATCGAAACATCGTCTTGCTACCTTTGGAGGAGCCGGTGGACAGCATGCCGTAGCGATTGCTGAAGCTTTAGGCATTAAGCAAATTCTGGTTCATCGGTATTCTTCCGTTCTATCAGCCTATGGGATGTCTCTTGCGGATGTTGTCGACGAACGTCAAGAGCCGGAGTCCAAGGTCTGGGGCGATAAGAGCGAAGATCGAAAAGCGCTGCAGGAAAAGATGGCCGAGCTCAAGAAAAAGTCCACCAGCGTACTGAAAGATCAAGGCTTCCAAGATGACAAGATTGAGTTCGAAGAGTATCTCAATATGCGCTACCGTGGCACAGAGTCAGCGCTCATGGTCGCCAAACCAAGCGAACAGGAATCCAAAGCGGACTACGGCGGCGACGACTGGGCTTTTGGCAAAGCTTTTGTGAGGCAGCACGAACAAGAATTCGGCTTCACTCTACCTGATCGCGATATTATTGTTGACGATGTACGTGCTCGCGGCATCGGCAAGACCTTTGAAGGGCTAGAGAAAACGGTCGACCAACAGTTGAAGGAGATCAAGGCTAGAGATCTCACGGAGAAGAAGCATTTTGATACTCGCCAAACGTACTTTGACGGCGGCCGACGTGACACGCCCATCTACAAGCTTGAGGATCTTGCCGTCGGCGACAAAGTAAAAGGACCTGCAATTCTGGCAGACGGTACCCAGACGATTGTCATTACACCAGAGTCGTCGGCTTTGATCATCAACACCCACGTCGTCATAAATATCGGAGAGTCTGAGTCCTCAGACAAGCAGCTGAGCACTAAGGAGGTCGATCCTATCATGCTCAGCATCTTCTCACACCGCTTCATGGCGATCGCGGAACAGATGGGCCGCGCTCTGCAGAAGACCAGCGTCAGCACCAACGTCAAAGAAAGGTTGGACTACTCCTGTGCCTTGTTTGATGCGAATGGAGGGTTGGTAGCCAACGCGCCTCACTTGCCAGTGCATCTGGGAAGCATGTCGACATGTGTGAGGAAGCAGGCGGAGATCTGGAAAGGCAAGCTGAAGAAGGGTGACGTGCTGGTTTCAAACCACCCAATGTTCGGCGGCACCCATCTACCAGATATTACAGTCGTAACTCCAGCGTTCAGTGGCGACAAGATCGTCTTCTATGTGGCTTCGCGAGCTCACCATGCAGACATTGGAGGTATACTGCCCGGATCAATGCCGCCGCACTCTCGAGAATTATTCCAGGAAGGCGCTGCGATTGAATCTGAGAAGCTGGTGTCCGAGGGCAACTTTAATGAAGAGCGCATCACTGAGCTACTCTACAAGAAGCCAGCGGAGGGCGAAGGCTGCAGTGGAACCAGATGTCTGGCCGACAATCTCAATGATCTCAAAGCGCAAGTTGCTGCTAATCGGAAAGGTATCAATCTCATTAGCAACTTGATCGAAGACTATGGCGAAGAAGTGGTGCAATTCTACATGCACAATATTCAGAACAATGCCAAGATTTCGGTCAACAACTTGCTGAAGGAAGTCAGCAAACGCTTCGAAGGGAAAGACCTGTCAGCAGTGGACTTTATGGATGACGGCACACCGATCAAACTAAAGGTCACAATCGATGCAGAGAAGGGTGAGGCAGTCTTCGACTTCGAGGGCACTGGGGCAGAGGTATACGGCAACACGAATGCGCCAGAAGCCATCACCTACTCTGCCATCATATATTGCCTGCGATGCTTGATCTCCGAGGACATTCCGCTCAACCAAGGCTGTCTGAAGCCGATCACGGTCAAGATACCGAAACGAAGTCTCTTGTCGCCCTCGGATGGGGCAGCAGTGGTTGGAGGCAATGTGCTCACGAGCCAGCGGGTGACGGATGTTGTGCTCAAGGCGTTCTCGGCTTGCGCAGCATCGCAGGGTGATTGCAACAATCTGACGTTCGGCTACGGCGGCAATGTCGCTGGGGGAGAAGCCATCAAGGGATTCGGGTACTATGAGACGATTGCTGGCGGGTCTGGAGCAGGGCCGACGTGGGATGGCACCAGCGGCGTTCACACACACATGACCAACACGCGGATCACTGATGCCGAAGTGTTCGAGCGACGGTATCCGGTGATCCTGAGGGAATTTTCACTGCGGCCAGACAGCGGTGGTAAGGGCCAGCACGCGGGCGGGCATGGCGTCATTCGTGATATCGAATTCCGCATCCCAGTGCAGGTCAGTATCCTCAGCGAGCGGCGAGTATACCGGCCGTACGGGCTGGAAGGTGGAGAGGACGCGCAGGCAGGACTCAACATCTGGGTTCGCAAGGTTAAGACAAAGACGTCGTCGGAGGGTCAGGCATACCGGCAGGTCAACCTTGGATCGAAAAACACCGCAGCGATGCAACCTGGAGAGCGCATTATCGTTAATACTCCGGGCGGGGGCGGATGGGGACGGCAGGGACAGTCGTCGCAGGCGCAGAAGAGAGAGGACCCCAAGCAGGCGTGGAGAAAGGGCAGTGTAGCGACGCGTCTCTCGACGGCCGAGTCAGCGTCATGAGATGCGGTGGGTCTTGAACGCGCCAGCGGGTGCTAGGGCAGAGGGCAGAGAAGGGAAGGGGACACGTCAGCGAACAGGCCAGAGAGGAGGAGTTGAGGTTCGGCATCCGCGCTCGGCAGCTCCGACCACAACAAAAGCCTCATCTCAGAGGCCGCGAGTGACAATTAAACGAGTTGGCCCCCGTCAACACCCACGCTTCCCGACTCGGCTGTGAAACACTGCTCGAAATACCATTCGTGTTGTGCCCTCAGTCCCTGCAGCCGCTGCTGACCCCCTGCTGGCCCTGCTGGCCCTGCTGGGACGCGTCCTCGCCCAGGCCGGCAGTGGCAAGTCGCACACTGCTTGTGCCTGCCACCACCGCCGCACACAAACTGCATCGAGGCGCGTCGATGCAGCCCTTCAGCGCGCTCTGCTCTGCTCCACCGTCTCCATCCGTGGCCCGTGAACCAATCTACCTAGTCAGTTTGGGGTGAAATCACCCTCCTTAGCCCACGTCGATCGCCGCTCAATGGGGGCTTGACTCGCGTCGTAACGTCGCATCGCCAGAACTCCCTCTCAGGCTCTCCCTCTTCCCGATTTTAGCTCCCTTTCCATCTCTCTTCCTCTCCAGAGCAGTCAAACAACCGATTTCGATTTGCATTACTCTTGCTTCTTAATCTGCCATCCTGCCTCACTCCTGCCCTCTCCCTCCTCTTCCCTCTCTCCCTCTCTACGCTCCTTACCATCAAGTAAGCTCCTCTTCTCTCCTTCTGCGCAACCATGTTGCTGCCAGTACTTACTCTCCTTTCGCTGCTTTTCAGCTCCTCGGCCCACGCCTCTGCCCTGTGCAACCCGCTGGTCTTTGACCTGCTGCTGCCCCCAGGCGCAAAGCTCAACTATGCCGTAGAGGTTCCTGCCAACGGCACCTTTGGTGACAACAACCCTGCCTTCCCTGGCAACGCGACGAACCTCCCAGAGTTGTGCGCCGTCTCCATCAACGTTGCCTCTTCTGCCAAGTCGTCCTTCAACTTTGCCCTCTTCCTACCCAATGAGTGGAACGGCAAGTTCTGGACTACCGGCAATGGCGGTCTCTCTGGCGGAATCAACTGGCAGCCCATGGGCGTCTTCACTCAGTACGGTGCCGCTGCCATGTCTACCGACACTGGTCACCTCTCCGACTCTGGCGATGGTACTTGGGCCTTGAACAACCCCGAGGGTCTGATTGACTGGGGCTACCGTGCCATGCACCAATCCGTCGTTATTTCCAAGCGCGTCATCTCTGCCTATTACTTCAGCCCTATCCAGAACTCGTACTACGCTGCTTGCAGTACTGGTGGCCGCCAAGGTCTCAAGGAGATTCAGAAGTACCCCAACGACTTTGACGGTATCGCCATCGGCGCCCCTGCTTGGTGGTTCACCAACCTTCCCTCTGCCACCGTCCAGCTTGGTGTCATCAACTTGCCCGAGACTGCCGACTACCATATCGACAAGACACTGTTGCCCGTCATTGCCAATGAACAGATTCGCCAATGCGATCCCCAGGATGGACTTACTGACGGTATTGTGAGCGATCCTTATGCCTGCAAGTTCGACCCCAGCACTCTCGCCTGCGGCAGCGGCAACACCGACAAGTCAGCCTGTCTTACCCAGCCCCAACTCAACACGCTCTCTCAAATCTACAACGACCTGACCCTCAATGATACCCTCGTCTATCCTGCTCTCGCCAAGGGTGCAGATGCATCTTTTCTTAGTGGGGACCCTGTTCCAGCCGGCGTTGGTCTGAGTTGGGTTCAGAATGCCGTCTACAACGAGTCCAGCTGGCCATACCAAGACTATTCATACGAGACTGTCAAGTTGGCCCAGGAGACTGATGCAGGTCAGGCTACCGCCGACCATTTCGACCTTTCCGAGTTCCGCAACAAGGGAGGCAAAGTCATCATGTACCACGGCCTCGGTGATAACCTCATCCCTACCGGCTCTTCAATCTACTTTTACGAGCAAGTCGAAAAGGCCATGAACCCTCTGGGCGTCCACCTTGACGACTTTTACAAGTTCTACCTCATTCCTGGCATGCACCACTGCTCCAACGCAGACAAGGCTGCTTGGTACATTGGCGCAGCGTACCAAGACGGGATCAAAGGTCTCACACACAGCGTGCCAGGCTACTCAGATGCCAAGCATGACGTCCTTCTTGCGCTCGAAGACTGGGTCGAGAATGGCCACGAACCGACCTCCATCATCGCTACCAAGTTCAACAACGAAACTGTCAGCCAGGGTGTCGCGCGACAGCGGCCCCTCTGCCCTTACCCGCAGCAGGCAAAGTACAAGGGTTCTGGCGACGCTGACAAGCCGGAGAACTGGGACTGCAGTGGTTCCTACGGTGCAGAATATTAGATGTCGTGTCACGAGTGTCTGAGACCACGACTACGACTTGAAGCTTTCGGAGGTGTGAGAAAGCTATGAATTCATGATGACCTTTCGATGATTACATGTAATCTCTTTTTCTTGCTCCTCATTGTTGTCTTTTCCTCCAAATCGCTGAGTGTTGTTGTCTACCGTACTGAGCCGTGCGTTGATGAAATCCATCGCTGTTTTCAACACCTCGTGTCCTCTGTCATTCATTGTCATAGCCGCTCGACTAGCGGTACCCAATGCAGTATACGGCTCTCGACGCATACTCCCAAATCCAGTCTATAACCGGCCGCAGGTACGAATGCAATACGGATAGCAGCGGGAGCGGAAGCGGGAGCTGGAGCGGCAGGGGAACGTCAACCCAGCCGGAACAGGAACCTTATCTCGAAGAAATAAACCTTGTTTACCTATCTAGGTAGGTTCTGTAACTTGGGAAGTTGGGCTTGCGCGCATTCCTGATTAGGTGGATGATGGAATTTTCCATTTTCGTGCAACAAAGATCTGGAGTATCTAGCTCTTGCGTCCTGCGCTTGAGAGTGGTTTCTCTAGTTTGGCAGGTACCTGCCTGAACGCTACCCCGTGTGCCTATGTAGGTACCTAGATAGCTAGTTCTTCGAGGCCAGCTCTTGCTCTTGTATGCCTTTGTGCTCGTGTGGTGTATTCTTCTTCCCGGCTCGCTTCTGATAGTGGGGATTGAGGCGGCATGAGATTGACTCGATGTTTGATGTAGCCTGACGAGACATGACCAAATACAAACCACAACCCCAAGACCTAATACAAACCCAAAAATCCACAAACCTCAAACCTCATCTCCAAAACAACAAGCTCCCGTCCCAACCCCCCCAAAAAACTAACAAACCTTGCCAGTCCGCACAACACAAGTGGCCATCTGCGCATACGTCTTCCCGCCCATCCCAGCCTCCGTCGAAGCAGCCTGACTCTGCGCAGCATCATATAGCATCACACCCCCGAATTTCCCCTCCTTCTGCACCACCTTGTCCATCACCAACAGCGCCACTCTTGACATCACGCACAAGCATAGCCAACTCCGCCGGCGGCAGCCACTGATTCGGCCCATCCTCGCCCATCGTAGCCCCATACGGCCCACCCGGCAAGCCAAGCCACAACGTCGCCCCTCTACTCTCTCCGCGCGCCAACTCGCGCGCCCACGCCGCGTAGTTGAAATTCCGTCTTTGCGGCGAGGACGACGGCGCCGTGCGTATAATACCACGCTGCGCCGGGCCCGTTGTAAAACTGGGGCCAGACGAGGTCGAATTGCGCCGTGGCGATGAGGGGGCCCATTGTCGGGGAGGGGAGGGCGCACATTGGTGCTGCGGAGAGTTTGTATGGATTGCTGGCTATGTGTGTGCGGAGTCTTTTTATGAGTGCTGGAAAATGGGCTAGTGTGCTGGGGTTTGATTGCTCGTAGTTGAAGTCGTAGCCTGTTATGTAGGCGTTGCCAAAGGGGCGGGGGCCGGGTGGGGTCGGGGAAGGGGATATGTGCGCTGGATTGGCGAATTGGAGCCAGAGGGCGTCTGCTACTTTTTCTGCGTCTGCGTCGTCCTGTGGTGCGAGGGTGTTAGGAAAAGCTGTGTTTTCTGATTTGCCGGGGGTGGGAGGCTGGGAGAGAAGGGGGGAATGAGGGAGGAGGTCATGTTGAAGGCGGGGACTGAAGAAGGAGAGGAGAGTGGTGGGGGGAGAAAAAAGGCAACGAACATTGAGATTCTGATTGCCCGCATTGCCTCCGACGGAGAGATACACATCTTTGCCATTCGCATTGCACGTCGCGAGTTCCTTGCCTAGATCGGCGCAGCCGGCGCCTATGGTGCCGTTCTGTCTCTTTCGTCAGCAAAGGCCCATTGAACCGCTCACTAGAAAGCATGAGAGGGGTAATGTGGGAAGGAGTTTGAGCAACGCAGGAGACGAACGGGCACAGGCTCGAGCAGGCGAATAGAGCGAAGCGAAGACGAGGAGAAAAAAGAAGAGCATACCACAATCTCACAGTCCACGCCGAAGACACCAGACCACTGCCCATTCCCCCAGCCATGCAGGAACGCGAGCAGAATGATATCAACGCCCGAGTCGTTGGCGCAGTAACTCGTCAGGCTGTTTTGCGTCTTGTTCTGGCCCTATTGGTGGATGTCTTGTTAGCTCTTGTTCGATTAGTAGCGGCGTGAAGTTGAAGGCGAGGCTGTGGTATCGTGCCGTGCCGTGGTTGTGCGAATCTTGCTCCAGTTCCCATTCCAGCATCTCACAGCAAGCTCATCGCAACAAACTGACCAGACTCCCAGCGAGCCATAGGCAATGAAGTGAAGAAGAGATACATACCCAATACATGGCCACTTTCGCCCCATCACCGCCAGCACCGGCATCAGATCCAGTGCGGACAATAGGCGGCACAGTAAGAAGTCCCCCAGCCTCCTGAAATGGAAACAGAAAATGGTCTCGCTCTTGAAGTTTGTCGTTGGTATTGCTGCCGAAGCTAATTGGCGTAGCGGCGATAAGCGCGGCAGATCCTGCTGCTGCTGCTGCGAGAAAAGTTGACGGCTGCATGTTTCTCTAATTCTTTTCTCTATTAGATGCTTAGATGATGGCGTTCTTGTTTTGAGAATCCTGTCTATTTCTTTTGATTTGGTTGGTCTCGATATGGATGTAGCTCTCGAAGCCAGCGACGATCAACGTGGCTAGACTTGCGAACCTCAATCGTTGTACGTCAAAGGAGTGAACGAATGTGCTGTGCAGAGCTGCACGATATGACTGAAAAAATGAATGAATGAACGTATGAAAGACAAGGAAGTGATGCAGCCTACACAGCCTAATAAACAAGAAGCCGACAAGAACGACAAACCTCAGGGCATATATAAACATACCTTCCCCTCCCCAAGCCCAGCTGACCAGATCAATAAAGTCCGCTAAGTTGAACCAAATTAGCTAAAAGAACCCTGAAATGTCAGTTTCATCCAACTTCGAAGCTTGAGACAGACGTCGAGTGTCACGAAGAGCGTATCGGAAACAGGCAAGGGTCGGTACGTGCACATGTCCCTCAATATCCAATATCTAATTTCAACCGCCACCCCAGCGGCTACAGTACGAAGCGCACTTCGAATCCATCTAGACGCTCGAGAAATACGGGTTAGCCATGGAATGCAAGATCTCGGCACAAGCAGAAGATCTCTGCTCGTCTTGCAGCCTGCAATGAGGCGTGACTTGACCCAGGTGATATAACGGCACATGTTGCTTGAGACTCAAGCGCAAAAGATAATTTGAGTCTTGCGAAACGAATCACTGGTCTTCTGGTGAAGTACTGATGAAGCATCGATCGAGTAGGGCACACCTGCTGGACATGGTCATGGTCACGGACATGGGCCATTCTCGGTCTTCAAGGATCGCATCCTTTGATGATGAAACTAAGTCCACGCAACACTAGTCATATGAAGTTGAAGTAAGAGATGCAAAATCAAGAGAAATGCTTGCCGTCGTCGGCTGGAGGACTTGAGCTGAAGTCGAAAGAAGATCGGGGGTGCGAGTCAGTGGCTTAGTAAGCAGGCCCAGCAATGGAGGTACCACGTATCCTCATTTTCTGCGACTTCACGCGTCATGCATGCCGATCAGGACTCAGAATTGAAATGATCCATAGGCAATTCTTCATTTCCATGCTTAAGGTGCCAAGGCTGAAATTATTCGTGCTCAGCTGCAGAGTAAAGGGCGGTCGCGAGACACATGCTTCAACCGTGCATGACCACATCGCCATCCACGTCAAGTTCCTGCTCGGAAGCAGCCAGACTCGGCCACGCGCTCATCGGCGCTGCTCGCCACGGGCGCCAGATGGCAGGTCTGCGATAGGTGTACCCAAGGAATGCCTTCCTTATCCTCACATCCATGGCCACCTTGCCGAAACGCTCGTCGCGTAATATCTTGTCTCGAGCGCGACGCTCAGCTTGGCGTTTGACGTCCATTTCGCCGTCCATCTGGCCTGGCTCGTGGCAGCTCATGTATGCCCCGTTCTCCGTGTTAGCCATGATCTTATTCTCGGGGTCAAAGTAGCGAGCAATGTCTCCATTCTCGACCCGTGGCATCCAAGGTGGGCTCATGTCGTGCAGCCTGCCGAACTCAATGTGACTAGCGAAGAATGGATGCTTCTTGATATCAATGCCGTCTTCTGGAAACACAAAATGCGACCAGATACCGCCTGTGCCAATTTTGCTGTACGACGGCGAGCACAGCCTGTGCCGAGGCTCCTGCAAGAGGTGATGAATGAGATCCCGAGCCAGAAACTCATCGCGACTAGTAGCCTCAGTTGGCCATCTAAACGTATGCACGTGATGTACAATCGCATGCTTGGTCCTGGTTCTGCTGTCATTGTAGAATGGGGTGAATCCATAGATGCATTCAAACAGGATGATGCCCAGACTCTACCAGTCACACCGTCCGTCGTACCAATCACCACGAACAACTTCTGGCGCCATGTATTGACTGGTACCGACAACACTCTTGGCCAGTCTTCTGCGCTCAAACGTGGGTCGTCGGCATCGAGATTTGACTTTTCTTTGTGAGAACTCGATGATCTGGTCGTGCACGTCGCCTTGCACTTCGATGCCTAAATCATTGTACAAACTGTACCGATGGGCATCATAGTAGCTCTGATTGTGTGACCAGTGTCCATCGAAAGCTAATCCAAAGTCCGAGATCTTCAAGTGCCCGGATCGAGTTACGAGGAAGTTGTCGGGCTTGATATCGCGATGAATCCAGCCGAGTTTGTGCGACTCTTCGATGCACATGATCATTTCAGCAACATAGAAACGCGTCGCTGCCGGCGACAAAGTCTCTTCTCTTAGCAACAGTGCCAGAAAATCGCCTCCAACAGCATAGTCCATTACAAGATATAGATTCTGTTGGTCTTGAAAGCTTGCAACGAGGGTCACAATCCACCGTGATGTCTCTGTAGAGGCCACAAGAAGATCACGCTCAGCACGTAAATGACCTTCCTGGTTGTTGCGCAACATCTGGGCCTTCTCAATCACTTTCATAGCATACACGCGTGAGGGCAGCGAACCAGTGGGCAATCTGCGCCCCGAGATCTCAGAGACCAGCTGGACCAAGCCGAAGCTGCCCCGTCCAAGTACCCGGTGGGCTTTGAATCCGAAAGCTTCGACTCCTGATGTAGGCTTATTGCGTTTCGCTTTGCTCAGACGCTGGTAGCGCAAATTTGCGCTTTCTAATGCAAAGAACTGTCGACGGAGATCAGATTTGAGAGAGGGCGCGAGAGACTTTGCATCATACAGAGCCTTTTCCATACGACGGCGGCGAAGTGATCTTGGCGACACATCAGAGAATTCCTGCTGACAGGATCAGTGAGACGCTGCAGAGATGGCTCGGGTGCTTCATTACCCCGCTGTGGTAGGTGGTTTCAAGAAATATCTTGACGGCCGCAACCTCTTCAAGGGTCGCCGGTGTAACACCTTCTACAAAGTCTTGAGCCGCTTGCGAGTTGGAGAGCTTGGGATCGCGAGATGGCCGCGACGTCCTCCGATGGGTCAGTGGTAGCTGGTCAGAAACTGCAGGTTGCATGACTGCTGGAATGATACCAGACATATTCTCACCGCTTTGGTAATGATTCGAGAGTATGAGCGCGTCTGAAGAAGAGCTTGTCCCCAGAGCAAGAGAGGCGTTGTTCAAACAGGGTCCGGGCTCTACCTGGAGACAATGCCTCACAGTGTCTGGAAGCTCGGGTAGAGACATGGTCCCCTTGAGAACTTGCAGAGATCGCTTCGTTGGTACGTGATTTGTGACATGATGGTTTTCTGGAGGACCATCAACGGTGAAGCGCAGATCGGCATGAGACGTACAGCTCCCATCAAGACATCGAGGTTCTGCATATTCAGGACGAGGCGCTGAAGGGTATGCTAGCGGGACCGGAGTGTCAAAGGGATGCTTGGGCATGAGGAAAGTCGGCGAAGGAGAACGGGCTGGAGTAAGAGCACGAAGCATGACTTTAAGCTTGGATGAACGAGTACTGGGCTTCTTCGCCGCCGTTCTTGACTCGGCCATCTTGTATTAGCGATGGAAATAAGTCGTAATGACTGATGAAGATGGAGATGAAGACATGGAAGAATCAATAGGCTGGAAGAATAGTGTCGCCTCTGTCTTATGATAATAGTCAGCTGGCGTGTAAGAAGCTTCCAGAGGATCACAAGGATGTTGATGTGAGTGAGACGGGCGCCCACCCCCTCTGCTGTTCAAGGCAAGAGCGAGTCGCAGTCATGGAGTTTGCGAGGGCATCAGGCAGGTGGCAAGTGCGACTTCGTGCTGCAGTCCCCAAAGGCACGGCTCCCGTTACAGGGAGTAGCACGAACAACGTTCCTATCAACAACGAGTGACGAGTCTCAATGACATGATTTAGTGTCTTGTTGTTCATGAAGACTGCTAGTCGCGACTTGCCAGACTAATGCCGTTCATCTCTGAGGGCTGCAGCGTTCAAGCAAGTCTCAAATGTGGCATTGAATCTGCTTGGCAGCGTCCGTCGTCGAATATCGACACGTGCCGTGCGATAACGGCTGGAGTTCCAGCGAGATGTCTTCCGAGGGAAGCCCACGGCCGCGCTCCTCCGTGGTAGGCCTCCCAGCTTCCCGATCCGTAAAAGAGGCAGCATTCGAGCAGGCAGCGTGGCGAGACCGAGGAAGCGTGTACATGGACTAACGCAGAGCTCGACAGCCACACAAGTCGACGAGCCGTATCAGACCCGCTCATCCCGTCTCCACCTTTGCCTCGTCTGAATCAGTGAGGTGTGTCTTGGTTCTTCTGACTGCATGCTGACGCCAAAACCAACACCAGTCGTGCATGCCCAAGTAAGCCGGTCTGACAGTTTCTGGTGCAAATTCGCGAGGAGCGCCGATTGCTCCTTAGGCGACTTCCTAGGTGTATGAAGCCTGATTGTCCTGCTTTCCACGCCATGTTCATAGCCGTTGAACCTGAAAGCTTGTGAGACGAATGGGACGCTGAATGCTACGGGCGCTCAATGGAAAGGATGTGCTGGATGGAGTATCGCGGACCGACACGCTCCGCGAGCGGAGCTTGAGCGTCTTTTTGCCTCTTGAGAATGGGAGCGTCAAGGCTGACACGAGTCTGTATCTTGTCGCAGACGATCCAGAGACCCGAGTACATCTGCGTGGCCAACTGGACCAGGAGTGGGCGCACGGGTGCCGAAGACGTACAGCTACCCTCGTCTGAAAAGGCTGCAGAGCGATAGCGACCATCCTCCTCTAGGCTCGGTCATGTCCGAGATGTGGTGACCTTGCGACATTCCAGAGTATAGCAGGAATCAGCCATTCTGTCCAGGCGCAAGAGGCGACGGGAGCCTTGACAAGCACATTCGGCACGCTCTCGCGCTGTAGAACAATCTGATGGTTGGCAAGAGCGACCGTGTAACGCGTCTCGTTTGGTACTACGCTATCAGCGATCCCGGACATGAGCTCCCAGACGTCGAGGCTCGCCAGTATGCAGTGGACTGAAGTGCAGCCGGCCGGTCAGTTCGAGAGCGCGCATGGCGTGCATTGGTGCGGCGTCGGTGAGAGGACGTGGAGGAGTGGGCATGTGAGTAGCGTACACAGAGCCTTTTCGCTTACAAGGGTGAAGGAGCTAAGATACGATGAAGGTGGGCAGTCTAGTGAGAAGTGCAGTACAGCGACGAAGGTTCTGGCAACATTTAGACGAGCTCAAGCATGGGCCTGAGGTACGTGCACGGTGGCTGTTGTGCTGCAGGGGCGTGGACGGTACAGCCACCATCATCGCTATCTTCCAGCTAGAAGCGACATGCAGCTGTTGTGCGAACCGCAAAGCAGGCAACCACTGGCACGGCTGACGTCGGTGGGTCCCGTGCAATGCGGCGCCATTCGCTCTAGAACATGGAGTGGACAGGGCCTGATGTGATACAGACAGTACACCTCCCATTCGCGCGCGGTGCAAGGCGAAGAAGAAACGTGCACCGGCTGACTGTAGCAAGCGATTTATTTTCGAGTGTACAGCATTGACCACCCATTCGTCTGTCACGACTGCGAAGAATGGAATTTAGCAATGCAGGTGGGGCCAAGGATGTTGGTTGATCGACACGGTAGGATGAGAACGAGAGAATACGAGGTACGAGGAAGCTAGGAAATGCGCTTTGCTTCACGGTGTGTATCGCGCATCATGAGGTGTGCATGCTTGATGACATGCACGTCAGGCAGGTTGTGCAGAGCCGAAAACTGGAACGAAGCTCGGGCTGGAGCGCCGCGGCGAAAGGCCCAGTATTCGCAGATGACGGGTGGGGACCAAAATATGTGACGAGTACGAAGGAGGGACAGACGATTGGAGGCCGTGGAGGCTTCAGATACATACTGCCGGTGCTGCTCGAGCAGAGACGGCAGGCGGCGGAGAGGGGGCGAGAGGCTGAGTGTCTCGAGGGTGATGGGCGACTCGGGCGTGTAGGGGGCGTGGCATCCACGGTGCAATAAGCGCGGGCGCCCGGGAGTTCGCGCACCAACGGCAATCAGCTAAGCCCACGCGCTCAGATCTCCAGAGGGCCCGCAACACGGTTGTCTCGTCTATTTTCACACACGGCAGGCCGACTCAACGACAGGCCAGCAGGGAGCTAGCACAGAGCACAGTGAGGCAGGTGCAGCGCTTGCTGGAACGCAACGAGGGCCGTGGAGAGGGTCGGCAGGCAAGGCATCGAGGTCAGTGGGCGAAGGAGCAAGGGAGGAGCTGCTGCAAGGCGTCGGAAGCCGATCGCTGGCAAGCAAGCATTGAAGGGCAAAGAGTCATCGCAGCAGATGACCCCAGGCGATGACTCTGAATTGCGTGCAGGCCTGGGTGGAGCCAATAGACGCGAAGCGAAAAAAGTGGCGATGACAGCTCGAGCATCATCGTGGTGGGGCTCCTCGCGAGTCACGGTTCTCTCTGTCGTCGGGGTGGATAGGCGCGCATAGGCAGATGGGCCAGCGATTATTCGGGGTATGACGGGGGGGGCGGCAGGGGGAGGCAGAGTCGCGGGCCTCAGACAGCAGCCAGTCGAGGGGAGCGAAGGCGGCAGTGTTGCGACAGGCAGGCAGGCAGGAGAGCGTCAACACGAGGCAGTCTGCAGCGGCGTCTCTAGAGCAGGTCGGCACTAGCGGCAGCCTGCCAGTCTGCAGCGGCGTCAGTGCAGCAGCATTGGCGACTTGCTGCCTATGCTCACCTATCCATCCTCTGCCACCACTTAATAGTCACCTCTCCCCTCTGCACTTCCCTCTCCTCTCTCCTCTCCATATCGCAATCTCCACTCTTCTCCAACTTGTCATCTCGGTTTGAACACATCCCGACTGCTGCAAGCCGTCCCTCGCACTGTACTAGTCTGTCTGGCTCCACCATCGACTCCATCCTCGTCCATCACCACCACCAACATGCCGGCCGCCGCCATGCCCCGCGGCCCTTCGCCCACCATGGCTACCCGCACTGGCCTCGCCGACCTGAAGATGGTCGGCTTCGTCGAGGATGCCACCCGCCAGTTGTCCAACTCTGAACTCTGGACGCTCTGGAACTTTGAGGCCCACGCCTTCAACTGCAAGGCCTGCAAGGATCCCTATGCCGCTCACCGTGCCGGCAAGAAGCTCTGTGACCAAGGTCACCAGCTCGCCCAGGAGGTCGCTGCCACCGTTTATAGCAACTCGGATGCCACCGTCGTCTACTCCAAGCAGGACGCGACTGCTGACAAGCAAGTCCGCGTCCAAGTCCCCGCCGGCCACAACTCCGTCCTCCTGCTGCTCAAAGCCATGGAGCGCGGCCTGCGTCATCGTCGTCAGCAGCCCATTGTCAGCTACGACCGCACCTACTATGTTGCGCCGCGGCCTGTCGCCGAGGCTGCTCCAAGGAGACGCTCTCCCTCAGTTTCCTCCAGGACTTCCCGTGCATCCCACTCGCCTGACACATCTGCCCCGCTGCGTCGTACCACCTCCAGCCGTGAACCTCGTCGTTCTGCCTCTCAGTCTCAGTCCCGTCGGAGGCCGGTCATAGTCGATCAGCCTGATGAATATCGCCAGCCTTCCACTCCGCCCTTGGTATACGAGAGCGATTCCACTGCCACACCCCCTGCCAGTCCAAAGGTGTCTGAGCCCGAGAACCGCCTAAAACAAAAATCCCGTCCCATGTCATTGGCAGTTGGCCAGGACTCAATCACGCGTGAGCCTTCCGCACGACAACGAGCTCCGCCATCATCCTACCGCAGACCCACCGTCGACAATGACGAAGGGCTCCTACCTTCCTTCAACACCCTCAGCGCCGCTGACAGGGCCAAGTACAAAGTCCAGACTGAGGAACCAAAGTACAACACTGCTGTCCGTGCCCCATCAGACGTATCGTCATCTTCCAGCGCACGGCCTGTACGACCGAGGCGAAACTCGGCCACCTTTTTTCGATAATGATTGTTCCAAGAAAAAAAGAAAGCAGAAAAAGAGAAATGAAGTTATGCATGTCACGTTTTGAGGAATAAATTAGATATCCAAGAGAAGCCATTACGAATACTCAATTGAATGCACACAAAATTACGCATCATTCACTCTCAACCTCCCTTTCTTTCTCGTGCTTGTGACCAAAAAAAAAACAAAAGAACGAAATGACCTACCTTACAAGTATTTGGCATGCAGTGTGCACATTCTGCCTTGAGGCCACTTATTCCGAAGCGTCAATTTCGCCACTCTCACAACGACGATTGTCAGCCGACGTTGCTCCAAGGGGGAGAGGGGAGAGGGGAGGGGGACAAGGTTGCTGCCTGCGCAGAAATCACAGGACGAGCCTGGTTTTCTTTGACGCTGATCAGCAAGGAATGCCGTCACGCGTCACTCGAACGCCCCAACAATCAGCGACAGCAGCAGCGGCGGTAGCAGCAGCGGCCTTCGGGCCCTTCCGCTTAGTTACAGGCAACTAGCAATCTTCGAGGTTCCATGGCATCGGAGCGAAGAGAAGACGTGTCCCGTCCTTGTCATGATCCCGTCAGCAGCAGCAGCTGCTGCTGCGTCTTGGCGTCGAGGGGGGAGGGGGAAGAGGGGAGAGGAAAAGAGGATGCCTGCTCTTGCCTTCTCCAGATCTTTCCTAAACGATCCGAGACGAGACGTGGATGCAGACATGCGGCCTTCGCGAGCCGAGGATGGAATGGGGTGATATCATGTACTGCGGTGCGACTGAAACGCATGCGATGCAAGTGAGACATGGAGGCATGCTGCACCTACGAGCTGCTGTTCGCATCGCATCGCATCGCAGTGCACGACTCCAGTCAGCCTCGTCGGCGGCTTCTACGTTCATCTCATTTGGGTCTTGTGGTTTTCGTTTCGTTCTGTGCAGTCGTCGCGGCCTGATTAGAGGCCTAGAGCAGGGCACTTCTGTGCCAAAGGACGGAGGGCCGGCCAGGCCAAGCCAGGCCAGACGCATGAAGAGCGCGAAACAATGTGTGTACTGTACGTTTACGGTAAATGCCCTGAGCGTGAATATGCAGCGCTGCTGCGCTGCATGTCCCTGGTCGCAGTCCCAGTCGTCGTTGCGTCGTTGCCCAATATCCTGCGTCCAACATGCCCATCTGACGACAGCCTTTCGCGCTCGCGCAACCGGTCAGATGCCAATGTGTTCTGGTGCGCTCGAAAAGCAGCACGAAAAGGGTAAAAGAAGGAGCAGTACGTATCGATGGAGACGAAAGCAGGTTGTGTCCAGAACACAGCCACATCCGCAGCCGCAGACGAGAGGTGTGCCAGGTACCTTACACATGCAACTGCACGCTAGAGACCCGGCGTATCACAAGGTGCGGTGCTTATGCGAATCGCTTACAGTATGGATTGTGGCGCATGGCGTGGGTGCTTCTGCCTCGTTTGCTAGCGCCTTGCAGGCTGTGAGGAGCTCACTTCGGTGGGCGAGTCCTGGTTTGGGCTTAAGGGTTTTGACGTGTGTACAAGCAGTACCTTGTGTCTGCCATTGCCATGCGTGCGTGCGGGCTGGAGCTTGAGGTGGAGCTTACGGTCCTGCCCTGTAATACACGTCTAGAGTAGTATGAGTAGGTACAATACCTGTGATATCAATCTAGTCCAGTCTAGTCCAGCACATACTCTCCCCATTGCTCCCTCTACTCTGAGCCTCCCTTCACATCGACGTCATGACAGCCACACCAGAAAGAAAAACAAAAGGACAAATACGTCAAACGAGGCTGTGAAGACGGGACGGCAACCGAGCAAAAGTGTCAGGCTTCGGCCCCCAGTGGCTCGTGCAAATGGAATACGTGAACTCTCGAGAGTAAGAGAAATTGCAGAAACCGAGCGCATGGGCGGCGGTGCAGCGACAGAGGGGGGAAGGAGGCTGCCGAATGTACACCGTCTTTTCGCCAACCAAATTATGCGGCAGGTACGGTTCTTGCGAGGAGTGGGCCAGGTGATGAGCAGAGCGGCCACAGCAGGCTCGAATGAGATGAGGTCAGGTCCCGTTCCCGACTCGCTGGCCGGGCGTGACGGGCACGACGGGCTGGCACGGCTGGCCATGTGGACGGGGGATTTTCGGTGTCGGGCTTATCATTGCCGATCGCCGAACCTCACTTCACCTTCTCGTACTGTTGGCCTTGACTTGTGCTTCTGCTTGTATTCATGTCCTAGACTCTCGACCGTGCTGGACTGATATACCAAATTCCATCCCGTCTCTACGTACCTTGAGGCTGCTTTGCGAACAGACTCGGACAGCAGAGCGCCTAGGATGAAAGCTAAAGTCCTACAAAGTACCTGTAACCTATGCGACTGCACGTCGGCCAGAGTTGATACCCTTGAGTGTACTTGGTAAGTAATGTGAATGAATCATATCTATGCAAACAAGCAAGTCACACAACGTCGGACTTTTTCGGCAGTACATCCCTTGTCGACGGATCGAACATTGGAGCAGTTGGTCCCAGAGCAGAGAGGAGAGCAACGCCGTGGTTCTCAAGATAAATCCGCCATCTCGAGGCAGAACGCGCTAGGCACCTACCGCGACTCTAACTTCTGACCACGACGCGCTTGCAAAGGAGCGCAAAGGCTACTAGGAAGGACTAGGCAGGGCACCTTGACACGAGGTTGACCATTAACATCATGTTCGATATCTATACATTCAATTTTCTTTCATACAGAAGGGGTGTATACACGGATACACAGGTACACAGAATACGTACAGTACAGTACACTCTTCCCTCTCAACTCGTGCCACTCCCCATATTTATACACTTAATACCCTTCTCGTCAAAAAAACTTGCGTGTCTGCCTCGAGTGCCTAGCAGGCGCACGCCGGAAAATCAAAAGATACGAAAATCCACAATCTGCCGCCCCGCAGGCAACGGCAACCATCGTTCTATCCTAAGCTTACGTCTCGGCAATAGTTGAGACACGCTGCCCATTCGCATTCTGCGTCTTCTTGCGTCCGAAATTGAGCGAACTGAAGCGCTTCGTCACATTGCCTACTCTCGCCTGGATCCCTTCCCTCGTCGAACCCGTATTAGAAAATGTCTTCATGCTGCTGCCTGCCACGCTGCCCGGACTCTTGACACTGGCAGATTGATTCGTCAAAGGACCCACATTGGTCATTGTTGCTGTTCTGCTGCCTTCGCTGGTGCTTGCGTTGAAGTTGAGGAGACTGAGTCGTTTCTGGAAGCGAGACGGCTTGTTCTCTTCCGCAGAGGTCACCGATGCTTCGTCCGTGCCGTGGACGATGCGGTATGCTTCTGGCGACCCGGTCCGGATCGACTCCAGCGTGTGCTCGTTGGAGAAGGCGCTGATGGGGGATGTGACGCGCTTCGTCTCTGTGGTCCGGTCGCCTGCGCCAAAGGCAGATGGTACGAGCTGCCGTGCCGTCGCAATGATACCAGGGAAGGTGGCTTCAAAATCTTGGTTGAGGACAGACTTCTCAGAGGCCATGTCTGCGGGAAACTGCTCCAGGCAGCTTTTGATCGCTAGGACATGGTCAATCATTGCAATGCGAAGGGCTTCGTGTATCGAGTCTGCGCATTGAGTAGGCATAGGGAGGCCACCGTGCAGCTCTGACCCATCAGGTGCAGTGAGCAGAGTCCAGTATGCTGCCACGTTGCTCGAGGAGGCCCTTCCGACAAGAAGTCTGAGCTCATCGACGAGGCTTGCAAGGCTGTCCTCATCACCTTCTGAAACCCCAGTCTGCAAGCTTCTGATCTGGTTCGTCTTTCGTATAGTGCGCTCAAGTCCAATTTGGATAGGACTTATGACGACATTGTCCATGCTGACAATTTCACTGCGGCCCAGGACGTTGGGGAAAGTGTCGGCCGTCGTGAAGACCACCTTCTCCATGACCTGGTTCTTGACGGAGGTGGTGCTGGCTTGTCTTCGAGAGGTCGTCGTAAAGTGACGAGGCTGCGAGAGCATGAAATGGTCTTTGACGGATGGCAAAGCTCTCAAACGACGGTTGATGGGATGGAGCAGGTTCTTCTGAGCGCTGACAGCATGAATCGAGATATACTGTCCCTCGTAGTCGTCCTTGGAGCTGCTGCTCGTTACCTGAGCAGTAGGATACTGTCGTTGCATACGATCAATGAATGATGCCTGGCGATCATCTGGCTCGCCCTCGAATACGAAATGACGATCGCGAAGGGAAGGAGGGAAGCCCAGGCCCTTGAAGATGACGCGGAAGAATCTCGAAGGGATATGTTCGCCTTTCATGATCCTCTCGTTGAGAGTGGCCATTGCTCTTTGCGTCCGAGCTAGCTTGAAGAAATCAAAAATTGTAAGCTCGTACTGTTTTGCAAGCTCGCGATAGGCCGTTAAAGCTTGCGGGAAGGCTAGGCCTTCCTCGAAAAGGCCAATCATCTGGAAGTACAGGCTCTCTTTCCGCTCAAACATAGTTTGCTGCGGCATATGCAGTGACTCGATCGCAGGTACGATCTTTGTGGTGGACCACGTATACAGCTCAGCATGCATTTGTATGGCAAGGCCGGCTTCGACGTGGTGGGCATCCTTCTCTTGCAGCGACGCTAGACGATGGACGTATTGAATGTATATGTCCTGCTTATTAATGTCCTTGTAGAACTCCATCAACCGAAGAGCATCCATGACAGGGAACGCGTCTCCGGCCGTATCAGAGCTATGGACAGGGATGAGTAGTTCCAGCAGATTGTCGATAGTATTCAAGAGATCAGCAACCGCCGCTGGGAACCCTTCGGCATTGTTCTTAGATGTCACTTTGAACATAGCCCGCAGATCATCGATGAAGACCTTCTGGACCATGCCATCGGTAACCTCCTTCGCTTTGAAGGTGCTGTCAAGGCTTTCAATCATCTTGGTGCGGATGACGTCCAGGTTTGAGTTAAGCGTCCACTCGCTAGCAATCATGCTGTGCAGTACACGCGTCGCCGACAGTCGAAGACTCTCGTGCACACTCAGACAAAGTTCGACAACTCGAGAAATCATCTCGGGCGCAAAAGAGACTTGAAAGCCGCCGAGCTTTTCGATGCCAAACAGCGCCTTCTCTTCTGGGTCGGCTTCCCAGCCAAGCGCAGTCCAGGCTTTAACAAGAAGCTCAGCGCCCGTATGTCGCAGGTCGCCACCAATCTTCCAGACTGCCCGTCGTCTTTGCTCTGAGAAACTTTCAATGACCAAGGCTTCGCTTCCCACAAGCTGGATGATCGCATGGAGGAAGCCTTTCCAGATGCCTGCGTCGAATTCGGCCGCCTGCTCAGGTTCGGGCAGGAATTTGAAGATCATGACTTGGAACATGGTGTTCAAGGCTTTTAAGATCGCGCGGTAATGGTATATCCGCAAGCTGAGCCAAGTTTTTGGAAATGCTTCGCCACTAAGTAAAGAATGCTGAACGGTCATTGTCTCAAATAATATGCGCGCCAAATCCTCTTTGGGCATCTCCAAGAAAGCAGAAGCGTGTGCACTCGTCATCATGGCTAGCAGTGCACCGATTTCAACGAGTGCCTCATCAAAGCGCTCTTCGCTAGGCGTTGGTTTTGTCGGGAATGGGTACGAGTCTGGGAAAAGTGGTGAATAGTTATCCGAGGCTGGTCGCGGGTGAATTTTCATGGAACGATATGATTGTACGAGCTTTGCCAGAATCCCCGGTAGTCTGGAGCCAAATGTGTTTGGTTTAAGGATCGCAACGATCGAGCAGCATAGTCGGACTTGCTCTCGGAACTGCGACGAAGTGCCGGCAACGCGACCCCAGAGTGGTTCGAGCGAATCCAAAACTAAATTCCTCCACTCTGAGTAGGTCTCTTCCTCTTTGAACAGGTCCACTTTTGTGACGTTGTACAACAGCAGGAGCTTATACAAGACCAATCTGCCCTGTGCGTTTGCCAGAGCCTTGACAAAACTCGTCGCAATTGCCAGAATCTCCTCTTCCTTGATGTAAGGAGCGATCTCAAAGAGCCAAGAATGGAAGTGTTGTGCAAGCAGCGTCTTGGTTCCGAGAACAACTGGATCTGAATACTTGATCAATCCGTCAACGCCAGTGAAGATGCCTCGAAGATCATTAGCATAGGTTGGTTGGTGACCAGTGATACCAATGTCGACTTCTTTCTCGATCTGCTGCTGTCGAGCCTTGACAATGAACTTGAGCAAATGACCGCCAAGCTTGCATGTGAGCCGGAGCTTCCGCGCGTTTTCAGGGTCCGCAGGTTTTGCCAGTAGGCGGGTGAAGCTCCGCACAAGGCAAGGGAAGGCGAAGGGGTAATTGAATTTGTTGGCGACGTAGTCATCGACCAACGGCTGCACATTGAAGCGGCGGTCGTGAACAACGCTCAGCGTCATGACAAGCGCATTGAAAGCTTGCTCCTCGATCTCCTCGTTCCCTCCATACTCCACTGTAACCCGGAAGATGGCATCGAGCACCTCCTCAAGCAGTTTTGCAATCTCAATGTCTGGAACCAGGGAGAATCGATTGAGAATAGACAGTATCCCGCGCATACCTTGCTCTTTCCATTTCAGCAAACCGAGCAGGTTTGGGTCCTGAGAGAACTTGGTGCTGCAGAGAAAAGTGCCTACGTTAAGACAAGCGACGGGCCCGGTGACTGCTTCGTCCTTCATCCGAGCTTGCCAGGGCAATGCCATGTACCCGCCCTTCCCTTGGCCTGAGCTTGCAGTGTACTCGTCATATTTGTACATCGAAAGGGAGTGGTGACCGTCACGCGCAAAGGCGTCTGCGTTCCAGAGTGGGATATACGACAAGGCAAACGGAAAGCCATAACCATCAGCAATGCTCATGACAATGTGACAGCCTGGCACATCTTGGGGGTCTAGGCTCAATCGTACCGTCTGGTTCCAGTAGTCGCCTCGAGCAACGGCTGTCGTTCGCCAAGCGGTGTGCCCAGCGCTATTGCTTGTCGGATAGATGCAGTGTTCGATGCGGTCTCCAGCGGCTGTGCGCACCTCCATAGTGAGCTGGAAATTATCTGTACCAATCTCAGGCGGTAGTGGCTCTGCACCAAATTTGGGATGTGAAACAAGCGCACTTTTGGGGATGTGAGGCGAAAGGAGAGTGAAGTAGATATCGCTGCGATGCTTGGTGGGTGCCCTCGCAAAGCCTATCCTTCGAGTCGGCAAGAGTCCATGCAGAAGCGTCGGCGTGGTGTGTATAAGCTCATCGCTGTCTGCCCCTTCGAATGACTTCAATTGTACGCCGATGCGCTTCGCTGTACGATAGTTCTGTGGTTGTTTGTCGCCGTAGACCTCTGGCAAGATGGCATCGAGGACCTCATCTCCGTCCCGTCCATCAAACGGCGGGAAAAGTCTTGAGCGAATTGGCATATCTTTCTTGATAACCTCTTGGGAAGTGAAGACCGAGGTGACATCCAAGATCCCAACGCCGGTTGTGCGCTTGACGGCTTTGTCGGGAGCTTTGTAAACATTGCCCTGGGTTTTCGAGAAGTCGCTCGAATCTTTGTGATCACCTGAATCTCCAGTGGATGGTCGAGCGGATTTTGAGCCAGATTGTCCCCACATGACGCTCCTGCGAGCGCCTCGCAAGCCAGAATTACGGCTTTCCTGGTCGATGGATGGACTACTGCTCCCTGAGACTTGACGAGTACCGAGCGGTCTATGCTTGGGTAGCTCGCTGGTGATCATTCTGATGACGAGGAAAAGCCTGGCATTATGCTTTGGTCCATCGTCTACCTCCACCGGGCTGATATCAGTGAACAGAGTCCGGGTATTCAAAGCCGTGGAATTCTGATCTGCATGCGCGTCAACCGAAAATACCTCTGAGATCAATTTGGCGTCGTCATTGCCAATCTTGGAGTAGAGGCATATTGCGTAAGTGGTGGGTCGGTCGCCCATTGTCGAGAAAGTACTTAGATTCACCAGCAAATGAAAGAGGAGTCTGTGGTCTTTCGACGGTGACGGGCGCTCGTCTAACATGCTCATTGACGTTTGAAGTTTACTGATCTCGATAGCAGAGTCGTCTCCAGTAAGGATGGCGCCCTGTTGCGATGTGCTTCGTACCACGACGTCTTGACCCAACATCTTGTTCGCAACCACCAGGTCCCACACGGCAGACTCACGGAGGTCTTCTAGCTCATGGCGAGTGAGCAGCTTGTGTAGGAGCTTGCGCCGCGACGCGTCAAGACGCTCGACGATGACGGACAATTTCTGCACGCGTTCGTAATCCTCATTCAAGAGAAGCTCGTGAAGGTTGTTGTTGTGCCACTCTCGCAGACAGGACGCGATCTCGTCCACCAGTGGCTCTTCCTTTGCTGAAGCCGACTCGTCTCCTATCTTGAGCATTGGTACGGGCGCAGGCGGTCTACGCCGCGCGGTTGGGTCTGCGCTGCCGTCTTCTGCCGTCTTCACGGCCTCGATTTGTTTTGTTTGATCGTTCCGTTCCTTCAGCGCCAACGGACTGACAATGTCGCCCAAGACCTCTCGAACCTCGACGCATTCGCGCGGGAAGATTCCGCTGAAGACGCGTGCCTCCAAGGCATGGCCTTTGGTAGCGGTCAGGCCGGCCAACAGCGAGGGCGGCGCAACGAGGTATCCACGGTACCAGGCTCCATTCTTTCCGCCCTGTTCTATTATGTACAATTCATCTCCGATCTGGAGTGGGAGGTCTTGAGGTTGAGAGGGCGTGAAGGGGTATGTGCAGATAGCAAAGGCGATGCGCTCGAGGGGCTTCCAAGGCATGGTGGCCGTGGGATGAGGAGATTATGTGCAATGAATGATCTTTTGTGATTGTGTCATAATCGCATCGCTGTCATGCGGACGAGGAAGCCGGGGAGGCCAGAATCGAGGATGGCGCGGGCAAGGGTTGCGTGGAGTGGAGTGTCAAGGGCGGTGGAGACGGGACGCGGTACAGTATGGAGGGAGGCGGAGAGACAGGCGGGCCGCAGCAAGTCCAGGGTAGTGTATGGAGATGAGCGTGCCAGAGCGACAAGATGGCAGGGACGGCAGGTGGACGGGGGATTTGGATTGAGAGCAGGTTGTCGGGCGTTAGCAGAGGAGGAATTCGGCAGGACTTTGCAAGTGTTAGCAGGGGTTGGCCTGGCGAGTTTCATCACACGAACCTTAGATTCCAGGGTTCTCGCACGCGTTTTTGGCCGCAGCGGTGCTCTGGCGGAGTGAGGTAGGCGCAATGCAGCAGTGCGCGAGCGGCAGGCAGCTGGGACGGGCAGTGTGTGCAGGCTGGTGCTGTGAGCAGCGGCGTGGGAGCAGGATGGTTGAATAGTGTTGTTCCTTTCCAATGACAAGCATTTCCTAAAATGGAAGCTCCGCAGGTGATGGACATCAGTCGGGTGGCAGCACTACTGAGCTCAGGCACGCGTGGCACGTTACCTGAGGACAAGGCCAAAGGTACTAGATCGCGTCGAGTTAGGTCAAGTCATTAGGGATATGTACGTGTAGAGCGGGTTAGGCTCACGCAGCCATGTATCTGACCCCTTGACACAAACATTCAATGAGCCTCAATAATAGCTAGCTACCTCTACCTACGCTACGCTCTCTCTCCTCAGGCCCGTCTTGCGTCTGTCTTCCGCTCTCGTCCTCGCCCTCTCTGTCGTGTGGATCCTCCGCCTATATCGGACATGGCAATCTCAATTCAACTTTTCCAGTACGCATACCGCACCCTTCCATCTATCTTCGTTGCGCTCCTGCAACCGCCTCGATGATCAGCTCCTTAGCCCTCTCCACTTGCTCGGCCTTGCCCTGGATCTCGACAGACCCAGACGATCCCTGCTTGGGCACGTCGATCTTGCAGCCTGTTTCCTTGCGAATAGCGTTGATGGTCGACCCAGATGGCCCAATCACCAGCCGGTATGACTTTGGGTCTGGCAGTACCAGGTAGCCCAAGCGCTCGTTTTGAGCTTCTGCCATGCGCGCCTCAACCGCCTTGACCGCTTCTGCGATCTTGGCCGCATCACTGCCCTTGAAAAACCATGGGATCGTGCGCTCCTCGCCCTCCGCCGCGGGCACAGCCGGCACCACCTGCCACTTGTGGTGCTCCTCCACGTCAAGCTCAGACGGGTCCAACTCCGCGTCTGTAATCAGCGGCATCTTGCTTCCACCATTCACCGCCGGTACCGCTGGCTTAGCCGGCGTGCGACGCCCACCGTGGTCAATGGAGACGCCGTAGCTGTCGCGGAATTCGCGGAAGAGACCGCCGTTGGCAACAACATGGTGAAGTCTGTGAGGAACCTGGAGAACGCTGCCCGACGGCTCCTTTGTCATCTCGGTGATGCGAGCTTTTGCTTGCTGAACCGCCTCGGGCTTGCCACTGATTCGGATCTGCGAGCGCTCAGGGCCCGTGACAGATGTGCTGGGAATCGAAATGCGCACGCCGAACTGGCTCTCAAGGCCCTTGCGAGTCTCGCCGCCGCGGCCAATGAGGCCACCATGTCGCTCCGGTGCAACCTCGACCGACTCGCTCACCTGCGACTCTCGCTCACTCACAAAATCTTGAATCGACTGTATCAGCTTCTCGACGACATGCTTGTTGCCGTCGAATCGAATGACATCATCCTGCGAATCCGCACGTGGGAATTGAATAACGCGACGCGTCTCATCTGATCCACCAGCAGCCAGGATCATCTGTCGGATGTTCTCGCCATTTTGGCCGATGAGAGCACGGTGATGGCGTTTGTCAACGTTCAGCGTCTTGCTCACATTGTCCGCAATTGTCTGCGAGCGTCCTTCCAGGATCCTACGTGCCTTCTCCACGCCCGCTTTGCTGCCTTGAATGCGGATCTCAACGCGGCCTGACGGGTCGGGAGCCTCCTTGGATCCGGGCACGTCGATACGAGTTTCGGTCTCGGTACGGATCTTGTCCATTTCGCGACCACCCTGGCCGATCAAGGACCCGAGACTCGATTGGTCAACGGCAACGACAGCCGAGTGAGAGTTGTCCAAAGCCCATTGATACAATGCAAGGAGCTCTTCACGAGCCTCATCGGCTCCGCGGCTGGGCCCCTTGATAATGACCTCATCTGCAGCTTGTCGAACGCGTGGCCGAACTCCTGCTTCGCTGCCTCCGTCGGCGATCGATTGTCCGTCAGATGGCGAGGCATTGCCGCGAGGAAAGGTGATGCGACAGCCAGTCTTTTCCTGCAAGCGGCTGACTTGCTTTCCACTCGAACCGATGAGCTCTCCATGAAATTGTGGCTTGATCTTCAGAGTGTGCGTGCGCTCGTCCTCAAGCTTACGTGCGACCGAGGCAATGTGTGACTTGCATGCCTCAGCCTTTGCCTTGGGTCCCTTGATCTCAACTTGACCATCCTCGACTTGGATCTCGACGTCGAACTCTTCGCGAAGTTTATTTATGTTCTCACCCCGTCGGCCAATCAAGACACTAGCATGCTTTTGAGGGAATGGTAGGGTAGTCGTGTATCCTCGCTCAGCTTCATCGCGAATCTGCTCGTCAATGAAGTCAGCGATGAGCTTCGCATACTCTTCGACGACCTGAGTTGGACCGCGGAACTGCAAGGGAACAGTCTCCGCGTTTTGCTTCCTAGGGCGATCCAGGTTCAGGAATTGCACGGGTCGTGTTGATCGCGACTCCTTCTGTGTCTCGCGATTGATGAAACGCTGTAGCTTCTCATGGTATTTGCCAGGCGTATCCACGCTCTGTTGGATGATGTCCGCGTCAGTACCTGCGAGGCCTCGAATATACTGTTCAGCCTCCTTCAAAGCGCGTTCAAATTCGGCAACCTCATTTGGAGCGGGCTTCGATCGAGGAAAGGCGTACTCGTTGCTGGGCTGTTGACCTTCGTACACAAGAACCAGCGGAGAGTCATCCTCGTCACCAGGGAACACCAAGTGCACGCCATACTGATCGCGCACTTGCTTGGCGTGCTGTCGCTGAAGCTGTTCCCTGTAGTAAGGGTGCACGTTCACATTACGGAAGCGCGACGGTGGGTGACCCTGAATCAAGTTTAACAGATCCGAGCGAGCTTTGGTGGAATTGCGGCCGTCTCGAGCGTAGATTGTCCAGGCTGTAGGGCCATCGAGAGCAGTCGGTGCAACAATCTGAGCATTGTAGAGTCGTTCAAACTCTTCCAGGGCCCGTCGCTGTTGGAGGTAACGAGTGACATCATAAGCGTGAGACCGAGCGCTGCCGGGGTGCTGACGAGCGATATCGACGCTTGACATGGACATGCTGCTGGCAAGGTCCATGACACGGTTAGTAGCCTCCTCGATCTTGTCAGCAGGCCCGACAATGGTGATCTCTTCGGCGTCAGGATGCTGCTCCGGTGGCAGGATGACGGTACAACCTGTCTCAGCGAGGAATTGCTGGAGCTCCTGACCCTTCTTGCCAATGATGAACTGATGGCGCTCACGCTCGATGGCAATTTGCTGTAGGCGCAATTGTTGCTGCAAACTCTGAACTTCAGCTTCAATTTGTGCTTGGATTTGCCTCACAGCGTCACGCTCGCCAGAGATTTGGATATGGTGACCATCTTGCGGACGAAGCGCCGACACGCCTGCAGCAGCCGAGGGGGCTTCTTGGTGCCACATGTGGTAATGCGGCACCTTTACTCGCACATCACGACCATTCTCAAATTGTGTGATGCGGTCATTGTTCGGTCCAGCAATGAAAGGAAATAGCTCTGGCGGGATCGTACGCAAACGTGCGTTGATGGTGGAAGTGCGCTCATTCACAATTTTCTCAATCTCTTGACGAGCGACACTGCAGGACAAGGGGTTGCCTTTGATCTCGACATCGACGGTGTCGTCCTCCTCAAAGACCTGATTGGGTGCAGGTCGGGGCAGTTGAATCTTGGCTCCACTTCGCTGCATGATCTGTTGAATGCTGGCGCCCTGCTTACCAATGATGAAGGGGCGCACGGATGCAGGCACGGCAACCTTGATAGTTGTTTCGCTTCCTAGAGTGGCAGCGACGTCCTTCAAGGCTTGTTGAACAGATTCTTGCGAAGGGCCCTTGCCGGTGAAGATTATTCTGCCGGCTTGACTCTGATATTCGACATTGGCCTTGCTCCGCTTGTTGATGTCACGGATGACTTCTGGCAATGGCTTTCTCAGCTCACTCTGCGGCTTCATTGTGTTTATGGGCATGGGCATGGACTCCTGGTACTGGCCAGGTAGGTTGAGAGATTGACCAGCGACAGCAGAGGCGGATCTAAGAGTGGATCCATTTGCAATGACCGGGGCTGCGGCAGCTGGGCGTTGGCCCCATGCAGTGCCACTAGTAGCTGTGGACTTGGGAGCACCCAGGGATGGGAAAGCTTCTTCCGATGTGTCGATCTTGCCAGTCTTCTTAGTTGTCGAGGGGTCTGCTGCTGGACGCTTGCCCGCGGCCTTTGCAGACAAAGGCTCTGACGAGGCGGGGGAAGCAGCTGGGACAGATTTCGGAGGTGTTGCAGTAGTGGCCGGCTTGTCATCCTCATCTGGCACATCTTCTATTGTAGGCTTGTGCGACTCTGATGCGGCATGAGCTGCAGCGAGCTTCTGGGCGTTGGAGAGACCCTCGGTGGAAGGAGCAGGTGCAGACATTTTTCTATTATTTGACTTATACAACTGATGGTGGGGATGTTTTATGGAGTTTCCTATCCTGTTTGCAGTCTCGGACGGTGGGTGCAGGGAGCCGCAACTGTATGCAGGCAGGTGGAGAAGTCGACGTGCGAGGGTGGAAACTTCAGGCAGGGAACAGCGACGGAGGGCGACCGGGGAACTATATGTTGAGCGTGTCAGAGCGCGGAGCATTTCAAGAAATCTCAGGGTACATGGGGCCTACTTTCAATCCAATGCAAGCGTGGTAGCGCTCAGATGCTATGCATGTCGCAGAGCTCAATAACCAAAGGTGATGCGGAGTGAGTCCAGACTGATAGCACTTCCAGAAAAGAATTCGGAGAGTGGGCCGACTGGTGGTGAGGGATGCAGCGATCAAATGAATGAGAGCTGAAAGTGAACACTTTTGAGAAATGGAGAAGTTCAAGAAACGTAGCTCGAGGGACTCGCTGCGGACGGGGTCTACGGAGCATCGGGGTCCGCCATGCTGGGTCAAAAAGCATGACGTGCTCCTGGGGGCTGTCACTTCAATCGAAGCATGTAGAAGCATCACCGGGAGTATCATGTATGTAAGATAGGTACCTATATGCATTCTGCTCGCTTCTACAGCCAGTGGAGTACGTCTGCTAGATTGTCCCAGAAGCCCAGGTCGTAGAGGTTCTGCACATGCGCAAGCCGCCGCACCTGGCTCCATCCCTCCAGCGGTTGGCCGTCAATGGCGGTGGTGTAGCCTGGCGGTCCCCCTTGCTGACGGATCAAGATCTGGTCGGTCTTGATGGGCCATCTAGGACAGTTCTGATAGGAGTCTGCTTCGGGCCTCCGCCCCTTCCATACAATCTTTTCGCGCATGTCCATACGCAGCTCCTGCCACTTATCTGTTTCATTGGTCGTCATGCCCGCCCATATCAGGTAAATGTGATACCAAAAGAGTGCCCAAGCTAGCGGGCAGGTGAGCGCTGCTAGAAGTGCAACCGCCCCAATGCGCACTTCGGTCCTGATGACCTCTGTCCATGCCTCAAGGTTGCCAACAATGGATGCTTGACGTTGTTGCTTCGTGATCGCTGTCACTTGATCCATAAGGAGTATTCGGCCGAGAGATGCACCATAGAGTAGCAGGCATCCTAAGCTCATGAGCAGTCCCATGAAGTAATGGTAATTGTAGTATCCCACGCAGTTTGCAACCCACATGCAGTGATGGTCGCACTTCGATACGCAAACCTCACACATGGGGCAATGTTTACTCCGCGGAGGCTTTTCCCACTTGCAGCTGTAGCAGACCATACCCGGGTGGTATATCGAGTGGTCATATGGGTATAGTGCTCGTGCCTCCGCGTAATTTGCTGTGGTAATGGTAGACTCACGAGAGCGATTGCAAAGATATGTGAAAATATATGGTAGTGGCACCAGCAGGCATGCGATAAACTGCAGGTTGAACCCCATGCGATACCATGCTGAGCTAAGAAACATGCTCGTTGCCGTCGTTAGAATGATGAGATAAGTCACCTTCGATTGGGTGCATGTCAGCATTGGAGCTGGGGGTACGTCAGGCTGAAAGTACTCACCATCACGATTGGGTGGTTGCGAAAGAAGAGGTAGTTGCAGCATCTTGCCAGTCGAGCACTCAATAGGCCCCCCGTCAGGACCATGTCACTCTTGTGCACATACTTTGGGATGTGCAGGCATAGAATCCGGTTGATGGTGCCTACGGGCGTGTTTCTCAGGGCTGGTAGGCGACCGAAAAGCGCTATGAACGTCACACATGATATGCCCAACACCACCAGGGCGATATTGCGTAAGATGCCCATGGGATATCGGTTTGTAAAACTCTTTGCTGCGTCACAGCATGGCGCCTGTCTTTCGTGTGAGCTGCAATCGAGGAAAGCGGTCTGAGCAGGCCTGACGTCTCTGAGGACTGTTTACGCGCGGCGCGTTCTAAAGCATCGAAGACTGGGGGGTCGCGCGTCGAGTGTACTCGTGGTTGGGTTCCGCAGCCGCCGGAGAACTAGATTGACATAATGTCCACTGTATTTTAGATGCTGAGGGCACAAAGGATGATGGCCTGTATTTGCGCAGATTGCTGTTCTGGGGTCAGTCTTGAAGTGGAAGGTTTGAGCGCTGTTTGGAAGCTGAGTATTCGCTGATATCGATTGTGCTAAAACAGCAACTCGAAGCAATCAAAACCGAATCATGATAGCGCAGGGTCGGACAAGGTGACCCTGCGATGATGTAGCGGGACAAGCGCGACTACCTACGTGACACGACAGTCAAACAGATTTTGAGGCGTCGACTTTATTGCGGTGTGATTGTCTGAGAAAATGCTAAAACTTTCAAGGATGCAGAGGCTGACTATTCGTCCAGATTGTGACAAATGCCGCCGTTCAGTACGTCTGAACGCCTTCTATGGTTTGTTTTTAACACTATTGCAGCCCTGTCGAGATAGGTGGCTTGCCACCATCCGGAGCGAGACTGCCTTCGATGCGCCTCTTCGCTTCGGCCCTGTCCATAGGATTGACCTCATCTACGCTCTTGCGCATGTCTGGCGTGTGTGGTTGCGCTTGTGGGCTACGTCCAATGGACATGCCGACCCGAACAAGCGTCTCCAGCGCCTCCCTGGAGTTCTCGGCGAGGTCTTCGTCAAAGACCATCTGCCCAGGTTCAAAGAGTAGAAGAATCGTTGATCCGCCAAATTTGAAGTACCCCAACTCCTCAGCTCGCGAGACCTTGTCACCAGTTTGGCGCGTGATTACTGTTGAGCCGACCATCATAGCACTGTCCTCAATATTAGCAAGATGCAAGCATACCATGCAGAATGAGCGGAACTTACCCAACACACACGACCATCACTCGCCCGTGACAAACAGAGTCAATCGGAACCAGGACTCTGACATTTTCTCCGTATACATCCAAAGCGCTGCGGATAGCCATCGGATTGACCGTATAGTATTCGCCCTCAATCAGCTTCGGCTCACACATTGTGCCATCTACGGGGATGTGGAACCGGTGGTAGTCCTGCGGCGCGAGTCGAAAGATGCCTAGCGAACCACCAACGTAGCGTCTTGCGTCCTCTGGATACGCATCGCCCATGAGCCGTTCAAGGCTGAATTCTCTGCCTTTGACCCAGATCGATTGAGCCTCCGTGATCTTATTGAACACAACAGTGCGGCAGTCGGCTGGAGATGTGACTATTTCTGGGCGATTGGGCGCCGAGCATGGCCTAGCAGTCGGCTTCAACTCCCGGTAGAAGAACTCATTGAAGTTCTTGAACTCGTTGATCGGCCTGAGGACCTCTGACATGTCTAGTTGGTGAAAGTTGATGAAGGACTGTATCTCGGCAGCAGACGCAGGATCGTCATACTTGCGCCCTTGTTTGAAAGAGAGTGACTTCAGCAGACGACGGATGCGCTTCTTCTCCATTTCTCGACTCTTCAGACCCTTGTACAAGAGGCGGATTCCAAGCCGAACATAGACGCTCATTCGCTCCTCATTGATCTGCCCCGTGATGCGGTCCTGGACGAGGATATTGGCAGAGTTGGCGCCTAGTTTGTAACCACCGTATCCAATCTTCGTGATGACCTTTGAGTACCACTTTCGCTGCGCTTGACTTGATGTGACGAAGCCCGCCATGACAATGTTGTTCACTTGTCTCCAATCCTGGCTCGCGCAGGTTGCAATATGTGTTATGATGTCGGCATCAGATCTCTTGGCCAGGCGTGGCTGATGGCAGATGGGACATTCGCGAATCTCTACAACATGCTCTTCGTCGTCGCGGTCGTCAGCCAGGTCGTTCGTGTCAAGATGTTCGCCTTCTTCGCCCTGGCTGCCATGGATGTCATGCTTTAGTCGAGGCGGTTCCTGCATGGTCGATGTTGTTTCTGAAGGGGTGTTCAAATCTATCTCCGATGTGTTCTCGCTACGATCACTGATTCGCAAACTAGACAGAGAAATGCTAGCGCCCTTTGCACCGCTCAGAGAGTGCGATTGAAGCCATGTCTTTTTCTCCCCTTCGAGTTTCTGGAGAATATCCTCCAGGCAAATGACCGCTTCGTCAAAGGTCAATGCTGGCTCTCCTCCATCGCTGACGGTGTTGAATCGCTGGAAGAAGCTGTCAATTGTAGACTCGTGAAGCGTAGATCCGAGTGTGTCGAGCATAGTCGTTAGCTCAACCTTACTCAACGAGCCGCTGTCATCAGCGTCATACTGCTTGAGCATGGCGCGCCAAAACTGCTGACGCAAAGCCTTATAAGGCATGTACTTTGCTTTCAGGTGAATTGTGGGCCTATGCTTCGCTTCCCACCGGTCCTTGTTTTTCATGGTCAACGGAAGGGCGAAAGTTCCGAAGAAAGGGTCGTCTGGGTCGTCCGAAGCCACAATAGGAATGGTCGTGGTGTCTGGCGGCGAGCCGCTTGTGATGGTCGTGGTCGAGTCGGGCTGCAATGACTGCTGCTTGATCGATTGAGATGATGTCGTCTTTTCTTGAACAGGACGACTAGCTTTGGAGATGTTGGTCGAGGAAGAGCTGCGAGATATGGGCAGACGGAAGCGCTTCTTCCTCTCTTCGATGGTCGATGGTCCGGCTGCTGACTCAGGCACGCGCAAAGGATATAGGCCTGTAGTGGAATCGGCAACAGGGGAGAGCGCAGATATCTTTTCCAGGGGTAGGTCCACGGTGCCGATAAAGTCATTGTTGCTGAACTTGTCTCGATCCATGACAACAAAGTTGATGGAGTAGTTCGTCTCATGTCGCAGCACTTGAAACACAAGCTTCTCGTCATACACGGGATTGAGATTGTGTCTGATGACTTTTGTTTTGTACGTTTTGCGTCCTAGTGAGGTAACGACAAAGGGATCCATGTCGAATGACGTTTTAGTCACTATGGTCGCATTAGCATCCCATTGGCCCCAAATTGACAGGGCCTCCAACGCGACTTACAATTCTTCTCGGGTGGCAGATCGGTGACTCGATTGATCTCTATGAAGAGAACGCCAGCCACATCAGAGGTCCCACTGAACTCATAGGCTGCATCCTTGGCCTTGCGTCTCAACCTGGCCAGCCTTCGACGCTTGCTTCGCTGCTGCCGCGTCTCACTCGGGTTAGCATCGTTGTCAACCTCAGAGTCCTCGCCCTCTTCCTCCGTGACCTCTTCGTCTGGATCGAGGCTGTCAATTCTGCCAAAGGCGGTGGGAATTTCTTCGTCGTCAAGTTGATTCAAGTCAGTGCCAGCAATGCCGGCGAGTTTCTGCAGAATCTGCTGCGGGGTCGCCGAGGTATGAACGGGGTCGTATAGCGTAAAGGATAGAAGGATCTCGCCCGTCACTACAGACTTCTTTCTGCCGGTTTTGCGGGATTCGAGGCGATACCAAGTCGGCTGCGGAGGTCAGCGATACGCTCGCAGGCCGGGCCATGGCCACGTCTTCTTACTCACCTCTGTAGTGACGGCGCCGTTTAGAAAGGCATCTTCCAGTGGCACGTCAAACTCTCCCATATAGTCCTTGTTGAAGCGATCCTTGTCCCAGCAGACGACCTCGAGGAGCAAGCTATGAAGGCCCACGACGGGCATCTCGAAGGTCTCGTTCCATTCGGGGTTCAGGGTCTTGGGGATGGTGACGGTGGATTGGCGGGCATCTCCTAGGGTCAGGACCAGATAGGGGTCACTGAGACCGTTTTTGTCCTTGGGCGCGAGGTTTCGAGCCTGGGCGAAAGGTTAGCAGCAGCGGCTGCGAGGGAGCATCAGGTTGTTCGAACCTTGATGACGTTTGTCTTCAGCATGAGGCTGGCCTGGGCGTGGGAGCCGAGGCGGGCAGGGCTGTTCTGCCGCGAGTGATTGCGAGAGTGCATTCTGACGGCAAGGGTGCTGGACTGCTGAGATTTGCCCAGGCGAGGACGTGGAAGAGCAGGCATCGTGGAGTCCTCGTCAAGGCGATCTGGAGACGAGGGGGGGCCGCCCGGCGCGCGGGGCCACTGACACACCGAGTGATGACGATTTGCTGGGCATGTAGGGTGCAACTGCCGTGGGGATTCAGGGCGTCAGGAACCGATGCGAGGCCTGCATGGCAGCTTTCAGCAGACAAGCGATTCAAGACACACGGTCCAGCATGGACTGTCTGACTGACAGGCAGGCAGGGCAGGCAGGGCAAAAAGGAGTGAGGGTTGAGGGCCATTGCACGGAGAAAAGCTGCTGTCGCTGCTACCTCCCGCCCTGCGACACACGCGCTTTTCCTCTCACCGACCACGACCTTCCTTACTCACCTCCCAACCTATCCCACCCGGACGCTACCCCACGGCCCACGCGAGGCTTTTATCAATCGCCAGTGGATGCCGGCACAGCCGCTGCTGCTGCAATTGCTGAGCTGCTCACCTCAACCTGCTGCACCTGCTCCAGCTTCGTCCCGCCCCGGGCAGCCCCGTCGTCACCATCATTCATCGTCACTGGCCCAATCGGCAGAGGATGAAAAAAGGGTATCATTGATCTGATTGCTGCCTTCCTCCGTAAGCAGTCATCATCTACATTACACACAAGGAGATCTCGAGCGCAAATCTCGCGGCCCTCTTCCCCTCTAGCCATGGGCTGAGCCCTCTCCACTTCTCCATGTCTTGCAGCAGATCTCCTCCTGTGTGACCAGCTGCAGTCACACCCACGCACAGACTCGGCCAAATCCAGAGGAGGGTCGAAAAACTCGGGCTCAAACAAGCTAAGCCGATGCTCCCTCGGAAAGCAGCCCAAGAGTCGCGTCGTGATGGAAAATAGTATAAAGCAAGTCGTTCGTAGTTTACACCACGTGGTTTTTCGCCGCTAACGCCGGTGACGCTGATTCCCATGCAAACATCTTTTCAGCAGAAAGAAAAAGGGTATAGGCGTATGCTGCCGTTAGAAGTGAAGGTTGGTTCGTCGTATCTTGTCTCATCCAGAAGCTAGTCGCTCCTCGGCAGTGCTTTGAGAATGTCTTTGCAAGCGCGCTCCAATTCTGTCGCTTGTATGCAAGAGGCGGCCATGGCTGCCAGTCAAATTATATCAAGCCGCATAGACGGAGGTTCTCTTGGATGATGATGTCTATTGGGCTTTTGGTCAGCACAAGTGTCCTCGCGCCTCGTGGACAAGGGGACTTCTTACCATTGACTGCGGCCATCACGAAGCGGATTTGCGACGTGTCGGTAGCGCAAGTGAAATGCGTGTAGATCTGCTTCTGCTCTTGTTGGTTGAGCGATACAAATCGCTGAAGAATGTAGTCGCATGCAAGCTCATAGTTGTCACCGCCTTCGTAGTCCGGAAAGTAGGCCTTCATGGGACTTGTTGGAAGCTTCTCCTTGAAGCGGTCGATCTTGTTCAAGAACAGGATGATGGAAGTCTTGACGAACCAGCGCGAATTGCAGATTGAGTCGAACAGTGTCAACGCTTCCTGCATACGGTTGACGGTCTCGTCTTCGAAGAGCAATTGATCGTATTCCGAGATTGCGACCAAGAACAAGATGGTGGTGACATTCTCGAAGCAGTGGATCCACTTCTTGCGTTCGGAGCGCTGGCCACCTACGTCAAACATGCGATAGGTAAGGTCGCCAATAATGAATGTGGTTTCGGTTATACCGGTAGTCTTGACACGCGAACGAAGAACGTCTTGGTCATTGGGAACGTAGTCCGCGCCGGCGATGCGCTCAATCTGATCAAAGTAGCTATTTGATTGCGTTAGTTCACGTGAATGTGCAGCAGCGTCGAAGGACTTACTATTTGGCGGAATCGTTCAATTGGTACTCGCGTGATCGTAGGAAGCACTGCTGGACACCAACGTCTTTCCACAACTCTTTGATGGCGTGTCCCACGTCAGCCGGCAGAGCCTCTCCCTCGATCTGCTGCGGCTGCATGAAGATGGTATTAACATGATACTCCATGCGCGAGTCATCGAGAGGAAGCTCCAAGCTCTCCATGGCTTCAAGGATGACGCGCATTGACTGCACAGTATTGCTGAAGATGATCTCCTTGAAAGACTCCTTTTCGTCGCGCGTATAGCCTCCCTCGTGAATGAGTTTCATTTGCTTCAAGATGGTAGACTTTCCCGATTCACCAGCGCCTAGGACCAAGATTAGTGCTTCATTCGGCTTGAAAAGAAGTTTCTCAGGAAACCTGTGGGGAGCTTCGGCAAAGGCGTAGGTCCGGCCAGTGACAGGTGCCAGGTTGGTGAGGCCATTCGAGTCGCAGTCGACAGTTGTGACGGCGCCAGGTCTTCCTTCGATCACGTCACCAGGGGCCCAGGAAGTGTTCTCACCTAGCAAGAGCATTTTGATTTCATTCCGTTGCATCATCTTGTCGCGCTTGAGCTGGTTGTCGATCTCCTCCGTGCGCATCTTGGCACCCTTGTCTTCTTTACTGCTGGAGCAACCCATTTTGAGAGCTGTGGAGCAGAAAAGGGTTGGGAGGATTGATGATAATACGGAAGAGGAGTGTACGGTTTGGTAGAGTAGCGGCGATGGAGAGGGCGCAAAGAAGGGAGGGGAAAAGTGGTGGCGAGGGGAAGCAAAACAAGCGGTAGGGGTCCTAGGTGAAGAAGAGAGTCAGTGAATTGTTGTCTTTGGCAGTTGTGACGGCTGAATAAAGCGATGGTGTTGGGTGAAAGCAGGGGATCGGCTAGGCGCGCAAAGCAGAGGGCGTCTGCGGCATCGCAGTCTCAGGTGAAGCTGGCCCGGACGGCGGAGGCAGTCGCAGGCAGGCGGCCGCGGTCGAGGCTGGTGGTGACAGCGGGATTGCAGCGCGCGGCGAGCAATGGCGTGTTTGTTCGGCGGAAGGGAGGAGAGGAGCAGATGGTGGATGGATGCTTCGACTTACCGGGACAGGGTTCTTGCGCAACAAGGGAGGGACGCCCAACTCGACACAGCGAGCAAATCGAGGGAGACAGCAGGTAACAAGACGATGCAGCGGCGGATAGGGGGAGGAGGGATGTAAGTAATCCACAGGTCCAGGCAGGTCAGGTCAACAGGTCAAGACAAGGGAGGGAGAAGTCCACTGAGCGAGACAGGCGCTGCTGCGACCAGCCGGTGTCCGTAGCAACGGCACCCCGCCCTTCGCGGCCTTTGGGTACGTTGTCGGGCGAGGGATCATCGAGCGACTTGCCATGGCTGTGTCTGTCCAGCTCGACGACGACGGCAGATTCACACTGTGCCGTACACTGAGAGCCCTCGCTGGCCCTTTCTCGAATCCTTCCACCGCCGCCCTCGCTATACGAAGCGTGAAACACTCCCTTCACTTGTACCCCTCTGCTCGACGCTCCTGCTGGCGCTTACAGTGTGCCTAAATTTAACTCGTCCGGATTAAATGAGCTGCGGCAAAAATAGAACACTGCACTATAGCGCTATTGCTTCATCTTGTCCCCAGCAGCGCCCGCTCTGAGCACCTGAAGTATTGGCGTTCGGGTAGTGCTTACTCAGGCAGAGCTGGAGAGCCTCCAGGCAGTTCGAGCAATCGCCAACACGCCATCGAACAAAGCCTATATGTGACGGCAAGCGAGTCCGTCGACTGTGGAAGCTTCTCAATAATGCTCTTCGAGCCGGTCCGGCCTAAGCGACCGCTGTACATTCACTAATCTACCAAGACCGCCCATCATCTCCTCCTCATCCGCCTCTTCTTCCTCACCTTCCACCGCCCCTTGTGCAACAAATAAGTCATAAACATTATCCGACAACATCTTGCTAAGCTGTTGCCCTTTGGTATCTTGCGGCCATGAATGACCTCGCGCGTTTTTGCCGCCCCTGTGAAAAGCAGAAATAATCAAGTGCCCTGCCGTTTCGCCAAATCGTACATGCATATGTCATGAGCGCTGAGAGAGGGAAAAGAGAGAGAAAGAAGACAAAAATCAAAGTCCTGTCTCTCGCGCGAAAAGAAAGAATGGAGGAGTCTGAGACCTGGGTCAGCCTCACATCATCATGAGTTTGGTGGTCCTCCGCTCAGGAAATTTCCGCCCCGGCGCAAGGAGGTTGCTGCTGTTGTGTTGTTTTGATGCACACCCTTCACACTGCACCTTGCCCTCGTCCTCAAAATAATCCTTTGAGAGCGGTTTGAGGCAGTCGCTGCAGGTGAAGCAGTACGTGTGGTACTTTTGTTTGCTCTGCGTCGTCTCGAGGAAGCGTCCCTCGATGCCCGTGTTGCACTTGGTGCATAGGGATCCATTCAAGGTGTGATAGTGCTGTGCGCAGTACGGCTCGTTCTTGATGATGTAGAAGTCGGCAGATTCGAATCGCTCCTTGCACATCTTGCACACAAAACACTCCTTGTGCCACCTTCCCGTCAGCCGTCCGTCCGCCGCCTTGATGGATTTGCCCTCAATCGTCAGACCGCAACCGCGGCAGTCGTGGACCTTGGGCGTCTCTGATCGCCGGCGAGACCTGCTGCCCGGGCGACTGGGCAGTGTTTGCGTGTCTTGGGGGATCGGCGGAGGCGGAGGCGGAAACATTGGGCTGGCCGGTGAGACCGAATACTTTCCAGGTCCGGCATACACTCTATTAGACAACATTGAAGAGGTACTTGACAGCGTTGGCGACAGCTCTGCCTGGTGCTTCGGACCTACTCTGGGTCCGGGTGATAGTGAGCGCTGTGGACTGGTGCTTTTTGGTGCCTGTGGCGGCGCAAGATCCATTGACGGCTTCGATGGTAGTGGCGGCGCCTGACCTTCAGAGTCCGTTGGGGCTCGTGGTCTGCTGAAGCTAACAGCAGGCCGGATATAGGACGTCGACGGCAGAAGCTCCATACTGGGGCTGTTGACTTCATTTTGCGACTCTTCCAGTGACTGTTTGCGCGGCGAAAATGAAGACGTCGTAGAGGTGGGAGGACTTGATCGGGAGCTTTCTCTACGATCGTCAAAAACACTTCGAGCGTCCGAAGATGAGACAGATCCCGATGGTGTGTGTTGTCGTAGCTGGTCAAAGTTGGTCGTAAGGTTAGGCATGGGTGGAGCCTGATCAGGCCGTGACTTGTCACTGGATTTGCTCAAGCTTCGAAGACGACCAGCCGGCCATGCAGGTGGAGGGACAGATCCGTTGGGCGCTGCCTCGGCCGTTGAATCATCGTCCTCGGATATCTGCGGAAGACCCTTGCTGAATCCAGTGGCACGGTCTCCATTTGACACTGTTGTGTAGATAGAGGCGTCAGAAGTTACTCTTGCAGACCACGTGGTTGCCGGCGCGTTGGGATCTTTGTCATCGGTCATGTCGTGATGTTCCAATGATCCTGTAGCGGCTTTGTCTCTGTCATTCAGTTCCTCTTGGAGTGCTGTTGTTGATGCCTGTGTGCTCGCAAAGTCATGCGAAGGCGCGAGTGAGGTCTCGTTTGAAGATTGTGGGCGCATCGCAGAGGGCTCCATCGATAGACTCGAAAGCCGGATCTGCTCGACCACACCCTCAACACCTTGCGGCCTCGAAGGTCTCCGAGGAGCCGGTCCTGAGGGTAGAGGCTGCCCAAAATTGTCCATTCTGGGCGGAGGCGCCAACGCAGGGTCTGGGGGTGTCACTTGCCGCGGAGCATCTGCGAACATGTTCGCAATTGGGAGTGGAGGAGCTGGAGAGTCGATTGGCGTCGGAGCCGAGATCTTGTCCAAGCTTTTCTTCTTCATACTTTTCCGCCTGAAAATGCTCCCGAATCCGGTCTTCTCGCTTGCCTTCTCTTTGCTTTCCGACTTCTTGTGCTTCGTCTGAAAGGGACCAGGGGAGATCAAATTCATGCGCTTCATAATGTCGGCGCTCCCATTTACACTTGGACTGAGTGGCGCAAGGTTGGCCTCGGAATCGTAGGAAACGTCATTACGGATGGTCAGGTTCGACATCTTTTTGCGCAAAGACTTTGCACGCGAAGGTGCGCGGGTAGGCGCTGCAGCAGGAATGGGAGGGGGCGGCGGAGGCGGCTCGTCAAGTGGGAAACGAGGCCAGCTCTCGCCATCATTCGCTGACAGGATTTCTGGCGTTGGAGAGCGGCCGAATGTTGACACGGTTGTATCGCTATGTGGCGTTGCGATGTACGGCGAAAGAGGCGCTGTACTGTGAGACAGGGTACCTGAGTTAACCGACGAAGGAGAAAGCAGCGAATTAGATGCGAATTGATAGTCATCTGCGGGTGGTTAGTCTTGCTGCGTTTCAGCCGTACGAGTGTACTTGGTAAACGTACTCGCCGCCTGCAAATCGATGCGCGGAGGCGCCGGCTTGAAATGCTGTTTCGGGGTATCTTCTGTGCTTTCCGTGTCGAAATCGAAATCGGGTGTGTGTGTCGGCGCGATGGTTGACTCGGCTTGCGTGTTTGTAGGGACCTCCTCAGACTTGGAAGATTGCAAGTCTATAGAGTTGCCTTCGCTTGATTTGGAGAGATTGTCTTCTTCTTCTTCCATGTGGGTCGAGAGTACTGTTCAAGCAGTCAGTACAATGTCTGGTGACGAGTGTGTCTGAGGCAAGTCACACCTGTGACAGTGGTTGGTGCACACGTGTGATCTCCCATCATTGAGAGTTCGACGTCGGCACCGCATGTTGAGCACTTGATGGCCGGCAACATGCTCATGTGCAACATGGCGCTCGCCATCTTTCTAGTTGTGAGCTCAGTAGGAGCAGTGCGAGGTTCAGTCCAGCGAATGCGTCAAAGGAGCGGGATTGCATGCGCAGGTTGGATGGCGTAGGACAGCTCCACCACGGGGATGCTCAATCAATGGCGTCCGGTGCCAGCTGGTTAAAGGAGCGTGGGAAGCAGAGAAACCAGGAGCTAGCTTAGAGGCATCAAAGCGAACGAAGTCTGTACAATGAACGACGAGGGACAAGCCCTATGGTGGAGACCTGGAATGATGCTCTCTCTGAGGCGCGCGAAGAGAAGGTCTGCTGCTGCTCGAGTCTGCGTCGAAGGACGCGCGCGCTAAAGTCATCGCCCGAAAAGCGGCGCCGCCAGCCGAAATACGACAATCTCCGCTGGACAGCGGCCACGCGGCACTGGAGGAGATTGATTCGGACTCTTGATACTCGCGCGGACCCTAGAGATCCCTTTCAATTGCGCTTCTTGTCTCTGCCAGTGAGACAGTGGTCCCTTGATCTCTTCTTGACCCACGAACTCGACGCGTTTGGTGCATTCCAGACGGGGAGCGTGTCAAGAGATCCACCACCCCCCCCTTTGTGTTCGTCGCACGCTCCGTCCACACTCGTTCAAGGCGATCATCCATTAGCTCAGGGGAACAATTCAATTCGACCAATCTTGACTCGCAGACACTGGAAAGAGCCGCTGTCGACCGTTGCAGTGGAGTAATGCCGCTTTAGCAGAGCGAGCGGCCTTGGCGCGAATTCTCGCCGCCTGTGGCTCGCAGGTGTCGGATTTCATCAAGCATCTGTACAAATAGACTTTCCGCCCTTGGAAATTGACCAATTGCCCGTGATGAAGGCTGCGATCTTCAAATCTCCACTGTGAATTGTCCGCGGCTGCATGAAGCAAAGTGACTTTGGCCAAGTTCAGCGCTGTGAACGGGTTGGCGTGGGCGATGGCGTGGGTCGAACGGTGGTGGGCCAAGCCATGGTGTAAGAAAGAGATTTTCCTTCACAAATCACACGATGCCTGAGAAGACCCAAGACTTCTTGCCCAAGGCGCCTCGATACTGCTAACCGAGCCGCGGCCTGCTCCTGCATTGTTGATGCTCTTAAGATTCTAGGGAGAACTGAGATGCACTGCGGCGAGCAAGTGAGACACCAGCCCTGATTCGGGCGCTTTGAGGCACTTCACGCGGAGTGAGCTGTCCGTCAGATATGCGACTGTGAAATCTCAATGGCTTCTTCGTCAGCCATCTTGGCAGGAGACATATCAGTCCGTGGCTCAAACCTTTTTCGGTCCGTCGTCGACGTATAGCTGTTTGCAGGAGTCTGGGTGGAATCGGTCAGGTTACCAGCCACGCCGAGCCATCTGAGTGGCATGGTGGACCGGACTGGACTCAGGGACCATACATGTTCGGGCATGACATCTGATTATTTAGGTCTCAGGGCGGCTGTGTGATGCATTGCGGAGAAGAGATGAACGCGCGTGGAAGTGCAGCCATGTCCAGAGGTCGGCAGAGCTTCTGGACCACCTGTGGCATCAATTCCGCACACAAGCAACATCGATCTCCATAGTGCAGACACGCTGGACAGCATCCTCTGCCACGGGCGGCTAGCAACTCCAACTTCATCCGGCCCTCGCCATCTATCTTCATTTTGCCATGGCGTCCGTTCGTGTACATGGGCCCAGGGAAGAGACGACAACTCACCATGAGCCGAACTCTGGTCTATGGCTTCCCACAGGCAGGTATCAAGATGTGGCTATCGGCGACCTTTCAGCCGGCCTGGGCTTCTTCCGCATCACAGCTCGCACTGCCAACTGCATCCAACTGCCTGACGAGAGCTGGCTAGTCCTGCTCAAAGACAAGACTGCAACCCTGAGCGTGAGCATGCCGATGGACACAATCCCATCAACACGCTGATAAATCTCAGGCCCACCTGTCGTTCGAGTCCGTAAAAGACCCTATCCGAAAGACTCCAACACTCGGGCAGCTGGCGATAGTGTGGGTTGCAAATATGATCTTCTCGGGCCCACTAGCCATATCTGCCTCATGCTGGAAAATACATGCCACGATATTGCTCATCACGCAGCCCCAGATCGCAACTCACGGTGATCACACAGACTTAGCTATGGCCCATGACACCTCCGTCGAGCTGGACCCTCACTTTGAGCATGCAGACTCTCCTGCTCGAAATACGCGCTCCAAAACTCAGCTTGAGCTGCCTAGCGTCAATGAGCCACCTGCAGAAACAGTGCACGCAGCACTGTACCCCCCAGACCTCACGCTTCACACGCTCGCAGACCTAGACAATGAATCCCGAGCTCTGGGACCCCGCACAATACAAGGATGTCTGAGCGTGCTCCTCATGCCGCTCAACCTCTCACGCCTCTAGTCCAGGTCTGAGCTCTGTTGCGCAGAATGTTGTGGACAACAGACATGTGCCAACGCCATCTGGTCCAATTGCCCCAGATGCCTCTATCCGCTCCAGCTTCGCCTCAATCCCAGCATCCTAGGCCAGATCATCGACCACACAGGCTCGATGGCCGCCGCGCAGCTCCAGTGGACGCAAAGCGCGTGGGAAAATCTCTTTGGCCGCAGCGATGAAGATTTACTTCTCTGCAGCGCAGAAGTGCTGCGCTACCTTGAGACGCGAATGGCTTACTTGCGCGTAAGCCTCGTCTTCACCTGGACTCGCCATGAGTATGACGGCCGTGTCCGGGTGGTCGGCGTGCGCGAATGAGCTGTGCTCTGCAGTCATCTGTCAGATGCCGGCTTAGTCAGAGTCAAGGACTGACGCTCACTCGTTTTTCGAAACAAGGTACGTTTCATCTCCCTTGTTCATGATCTGGACATGTTTCGTTCGTTGTTCGAAGATAGAAAGAAAAGAGTATCATGATGAGATTTATCGACCCTCAAATCTTTATAGGAAGAGCCGGAAAAGGATGAGCAGAGAACTAAATATATCATGTATCCTGCTTGTCGATGCTTATAACTTGGGTTTCTGAGATGATACTTGCTATCTTCAAATGCTGTCGTCTACCATTCAGTACCTGAACAAACACTAACGTATCGAAGACAGAGACCATAAGCTACGCCTGGAGAGGATATTACAAGTGGAGTACTTAGATGACATGCGAGATACACAAGGCTCGAGATAGAAAAGTCAATAAGCAATACCTCAGCGGAAGAGCTGCGAGAATGAAAATAGATTGGAGCGGAGATTAAAAATCAGCGTATATTTTCTTCACATCTCTGCTGAGATGCTCAAGGTACATTAGGGGTTATCAACCGAAAGTAAGGTCAAAAGAAGAAAATACCGTCCAGAAGCGAAGAAGAAAAAGTAATAAAAGTAAAAGAAAAAGCACAAGTGCATCTCTTTCGCCGAGCTCCAGCACCGTAGCCAACCGACAATTCGAAAGAAAGCTCAGAGATCCTGACCGACGGTCTGACGGAGAAGCTGCAAAAGCATCATGAGGGCATCTGCAAACATTGTTCCATAGCCTGTCCGTCTGCGAAACAAATAGACGGTGCAGCTGTACCTGCATGCAGTCAAGGACCTTGCACGCGTCGCTGGTCCGCTTCCAGGGCAGCGACTAGCGCGCCTCACTACGCGCCACTTCCGCCAAGATGCAGTGAATGCCTTGCTGATGCTGCTTATATACGTGCAGGTGGGTAGGTACATCAGGTGGACAAGTTACCATAATTAGATGCGATCGGGATTGGCAATGGCCTCTTCCGGGGAAAGCCAGGCGCTCGGATCCCCAAATGTGTACCGCATTGAGCTGGTCGTGCTGGTTGTGGAGCGTAGGGTATTTCCCCTGCTGACCGTCGATCCATCCGTTACTGTCCTGTCAGCTGTAGAATCTGTCCCGCTTCGATCTCGTGTAACCGCCTTCGATGGAAAGCGCGGGGTGTCTCGCAGTGCCAGCAGCTTGTCTCCGCCATCATCATCGCCGTCGTGCGTTACTTCGGGCGGACGGTATGGTTGATACTTGGAAGGCGGGGCTTGCGAGCCGATTGCATAGGCCCCGCTGTCGGTCCAGGTTGCGACGATGGCATCGTTTTCTGCGAATGACCTGCGGGGAGGTGGAACGGGGCCTGTCATGCCCTCTTTTCCATCATGTTCGCCGTTACCTTGGGTAGGCAGCTCGGCAGGGCTCTTGGTAGGCGGTGGCCTACGGTAGGAAAGGCCCATGTATGTATCTGACGGGGAGGACTTGAGGTCGCTGGTGTGAGTCACAGTGCCGGTGCCGGTATCTGTGTCGCTGGTCGGGAAAGGCAGGAAAGGCACGATAGGTATGGGCTCGCTGATGTTGTGGATGGCCCTTGGCTTCTGCGTTGCACGAACGATTAAGAAGACGAGGACGAGGAGGATGCCACCGCCACCAGCCAAGGCACCGATGGCGATACCGCCTTTCGCTGCGCCACTTAGTCCAGCGGGTGCCGGAGTGTTGCTCGGTGAGCTCGACGCAATGGATGAGCTCAGTATGCTGGTTGAATCGCCATATGTTGCAGCAGCTTGTGCTGAAGTTTGTAGCAACGAACTGGGAGAACTTGGAGGCGGGAGTGGGTTGCTAGTCACCACGCTGCCTGTCGAAGAAGCGGTGGCAGTCGAGGCGGGAGTAGAATATGCAGTCGGAGAGCTACTCATGGACCCATAGACTACGAGATTCGTGTAGGATACAGTCGTAACCGAGCTCACGCGGCCACAGCCATATGCATATTGGTCTTCAAGTATATTGGTGATGGTGTTGCAGTAGGGAGCTGTCGAGAATCGGCAGGTCACAATGTCCCAAGTTTCGAGGCCACTGATGGATGAGGGATTGTAGTCGACACAGGTAGCATAAGTATTGCAGGTCGGACTACGGAAGCGTCAGCAAGTGTACGTACGCGCCGCCTGTGTCGCACAAGCCATGCGGTAGCAGGCGACTTACTGCGCGCAGCAACCGATGTAGCCGTCAGAGTTGGTAAAGCAGGTACCAGTGTGGCACTGGACTAGTAGATGTTACAGTTTGGCAGTGAAGGCATGGGAGAATGGGGCACTGACTTATGCCCCGTCCGTCGCAATCTTGATGAGGTAGACTTGCATCGTAGTAGGGTGGCTGAGTGATGGTCGCCGTGGGCGTATCTGGATTCGACGAACTCATACTCTCTTGTGAGGAGGTTCAAAGCGCTTGCAGCAAGTGGAGAGCCGGATCTAAAAGGTGCAGAAGTGGGACGACTACGAAGTGGCTCTGAGAAGAGAGAGGGCTGCATAAAGGTTGTGGAGCAGAGGAAACTGTGGATACGCGCACTCTAAAGCCTGAGATTACGACTGCGCCGACGTAAGTCTCAGTGATGACTGAGTCACCGCGATCACTTCAGAAACCGAATCGTGAAAGGTTGCTATTCACATCTTTCTGTGTGACGGAAACCGAGCTTGGGGGAGGACTGGACAACTACAAGCCATCGGCCAACGCCTAGACGGGAAGTCGAGAGAGCGATAATAGTAAGAGACATATCCATAGATCTCCGAATCAGCGTCTGAAAAGCGGACACACTTAGCTGAGCGTGAAGCACAATCCAGCTTGCACCTTTCTGTTTGCATCAGAATATGGTGAGGTGGGCATCTTGGTTGCGTTTGTGGAGCGCATGTGTCTGGGTGAATCGGCGTAGCATTTGCCTAACGAAGGCGTCTTGCAGAGAGCTCGACAATGTGCTGAATGATCAAGCAGTGGCTGCTGTCGCATCATGCTATTAATTCGTTAGGTAGGTCGTTACAAGGGCCAGTGAAAGATGAGGTGAAGTCAACCCCGAGCGCCACGGGGCGTCAATACCTACCTGCCGCTATGACGTGTTCCTGTCCTGCCTGTCCATCGTGCCTCCCGTCCGTCCACTCACATCCACGACATGAATCTGCCTGCATTGTGCAGAGCACCTGCAAGTGACGGCCCCAAGACAGATGACCTCCATATGGACTTAAATGTCTGAAGTTGCTCATGCATGACGGGAACGCCCACACCAGCTCTCTCGATTACGCCTAAGCATGGCTTCCAATTTCTTGTCCAAGGTACAGAATGCCTTGCCGTTGGGCAACAGCAAGCCAAACAATGCCGAAGCACAGGCTCAACCTTCGGCAAAGAGAAATCCGAGTCCATACAAGACCTCGGACCAGGGCGAGTCATTGACCACAATCTTGAAGACCCATACAGATCGGACCAATCTCTTACTGCTGGTATCGGACTGTACGGAGGCGATGCGATTACGCCTACTGGAAACCTATGATCCTCGCAATCTGTCGTCGGTTCCAGAAGGCTCGCAAGGCGTTGTGCCGGAGAGTGAGCCAATGTTTGAAGCCGATGTCGAAGGAGAAGCTCCTACATTGGGCAACGAAGTCGTGAATGCAGAACATGCCCATCAAGCCCCCAACTTTGTGGATGACAAAGCAGAAGATCACCGTGGGACGTCGCCTCGAGATAGCCTTGATGGCCGACAGGGTGTCCTGGACACCGATCCTGGAGTTGACGCCTCTTCAGCAATCGAGGAAGCTGAGCAGGCAGACAAAGATGCCAAGAAAGAGGAACAACGTCTCAGGGCTGCAGAGGAGAAGGCTGCGAAAGACTTCGATCGAAGGGTCAAGGAGTGTACCTCTGTAAAGATGACCGAGCTCAAAGTGGCAGCCCTTGAGTATTTCGATGACTGGAGGGATAGAGTCATCACTCGGATCGGTAGCGCGGTCAACGAGCAGCAAGACAACGAGCAGCCCAAGGACGCAGCTGAGGTCGAGAATGAATCCAAGCCATCCGAGAGCGATGAAACCGAAAAGTCAGGCGAGGATGAAATCAAATTGCAAGAAGACGACGAAGCCACGAGCACGGCTCTACACAGGCTCTATCCGCCACAAGAGACAACGCTGACAGAGCTGAAGACGCCACAGAAGGCATTGATTTTGCATTCACTATTACTACTTATGCTGGGATTGGAGTCTTATCCTGCGCATTCACGCGTTCTTCTGACCTACATCACATCATCGCTCCACTTGCCTGTGTCCGTCTTAACATCAGATGAGACAAAGGTTGCTCAAGGACTGCTTGAAGCTGCTGCCAAACAGATGTCTGCGGACGACGAAACGCGCAAGAAGGCCGAAGATAATGCGATGTCTCGCAGATGGAAGGTCGGTCTTGGTGCTGTTGCAGGTGCTGTCCTGCTCGGTGTGACGGGTGGATTGGCTGCACCCTTGCTTGCCGCTGGCTTAGGCTCGGTCATGGGTGGCTTGGGCCTTGGAGCGACAGCAGCTGCAACATATCTCGGCGCGCTGGCAGGCAGTGCACCACTGGTCGGTGCCCTTTTTGGCGCCTACGGCGGTAAGATGACTAGTCAAATGGTCGACAGCTACGCGAAAGAGATCACCGACTTCTCCTTCGTGCCTGTGCATTCACGAAAGACATTGCTCAAGCAGCAGCAGTCAAAAGAAGACCACCGGCTGCGCGTCGCAATCGGCATCTCTGGTTGGCTGACAGAGGAGGCGGAAGTCGTCAAACCCTGGACAGTATTCTCAGCTGCCTCCGTAGAGCCCTTTGCCCTGCGCTGGGAGCTGCAAGCGCTTCTGAACCTCGGAAACTCGATCAGCACCTACGTCTCTAGTGCAGCATGGGGCTTTGCTCAGCGCGAGATCATCAGGCATACCGTCTTTGCCGCCTTTGCAGCAGCAATGTGGCCCATTGCGGCCCTCAAAGCCGGTAGAATCGTCGACAACCCCTTCTCAGTCGCCAAGGCGCGCAGTGAGAAAGCAGGCGAAGTCCTCGCCGACGCCCTGATTAATAAAGTCCAGGGTGAACGACCTGTAGTGCTTGTAGGCTATGGCCTGGGCGCGACCATGATTTACAACTGTCTTCTCTCCCTAGCGGCGAGAAAGCAGTTCGGACTGGTCGAGCACGTCGTTTTGGCCGGCGCGCCCATTCCTAGCAGGTCAGAGTCATGGCGATCGATGCGATCAGTTGTTGCAGGCAGACTAGTCAATGTCTACAGTATCAATGACTACCTCCTGGCCTTCCTCTACCGAGCCAGCAGCATGCAATACGGCGTCGCTGGCCTCCAACCAATTTCGAGTGTCGCCGGCATCGAGAATGTCAACGCGAGCGATCTCGTCAAGGGTCATCTAGAGTACAGATTCCTCGTCGGATCCGTGCTGAAACGCGTAGGCTTCGACGACATTGACCTGGAGGAAGTTGAGAAACAAGAGGCACAGCTCAAGAAGCAAGAAGACAGCGCTAGTCAAGACAAGCAGCGAGACGGTGAGACTGGCGAGGATATTGATGACGCTGATATCGAAGCCATG